>CM054811.1:16278116-16529504 GCA_028984105.1 Lavandula angustifolia
ATGAGCTTGTATTCCCTTGATGTCCCGTGCGTTGAGCTTGGAGACTCTTCTCTATTTATAGTCGTGACCCAAGCATGTATCCGTTGGAGAGGATGATGCCACGTGTCCAAACTTCCAAGGAAAACGACCATAAGCTTTCGAAAGAGCGCCGCAGAGTGGTTGACTTCTGTACATGAGAGCAGCTTTAATGTCATAGCAGGTAAGGTTTTGGTTGCTTCTCATTGGTCGAGGTTTGTGGTAGGTGAGACTTATCAGACATCAGTCTTCATCTGAGTTGACTCTCTCTGAACCTCGTATTGAATAAACTCTGCTGACATTCGAATGATAAGAGTCGGGCAGTTGTTTCCTTGTCGGATTTGCAACTAAGTTACATGCGTTCAGTAGATCTGGACCGATCATACTGATTTCTTCATCTGAGTCTGCTGATAAGGATCTTCTACTGAGGATAGACAATTGGTGACTCTGAAGATACTGAGCTCTTCATAAATTCACTAGATAAATGATCGTGCTGAGTCTTCAACTCAGGTCTGCTGAAAGAATTCTTCTACTGGGAACAGATAGCAGCAGGACCTGAAGACACGAGCTCTACAAACTGATGACATGGGGTTTTGGAATTTAACTTCTCTACTGAAGTTCAGACCAACAACACCCCTTACAGGACTTAGACAAAAATAATCAATAATGATAAGAGCAAGTCTAGCCTATTACATCATCATCGTTCAAACACACATCGGGTTCGGGGATGCATTTTGGGATCTTCAATTCTATAGCGATGAAATTCACTACAATTTCCCCCAAAACTAATATTACAATATGTCCTAAGTACATGAACTACTTACGTCGTTCTAAGTACCCCCAGCAATGATCTAAACGACCACCGACTCATAACCCAACAAATATATATGTTCTTTTTTTGCAAGCTTGATAACATTGATTTCCATGTAGATTTGTCCAAGACATCACGTAAAAATAACTTTAAAAGTAGCTATATTATAATTATCACAAAATTGACTAACGTAAAAGAGATTATGTTAAAATCATTCAATATATGATACTCTTGGAACTATGGCGATTCCGATGTTCGGCATCCCGTATCCCTCTATGTGGCTTTGGGGTTGTTACCAAACTCATTTTGGGGTCCTTCCTCTCGAACATAGTTGGTCGTCAGATTCTTCCTGCATGCCATGTGTCTTGCACATCCGCTGTCCGCGTACCAGGGGGTGCTTATGTACTTGTAAAATAAAAAAAATATTTAGGTACCCTTTATTTTCAAGTTGGGTCCTTAGATGTTAGTCAGTTTTGGAATCCAAATCTGTCTGACAACTCTGGTAGTTTCAGACATCTTCTTTCCTCTGCCGTCAATGTATATCGTCGTCGAACTAGGAGATAATGACTTCTTTGATTTCTGTAATTCAGGAGTCTTCTTCTTCAGAATCTTAGGACTTCTCCTGATTGTGGGCTAATAATAATATGATTCATACTAAGCTGGATGAGTCCACTATGGTTGTCCGCATTGTTCAGCCCATCCAATTTTCTTTGTTCCCATTGGTTGGGCCTGGGAGTTCGGGGCTTGAACTTCTTGCTTTGTGCTAATAGTTGGGCTGAGGTACTTTAGCCTTTTGTTTGTTCTTGGCTTGGGGGTTAATAGTAATCAACGTATTGAGTTCTCCCTTGAACAAACCTACCGATCAGCTTGTCTTGGCCTCCATGAGCTAATGTTGATGCTTCTTTTGTATATCCAAGTCCTTCTTTGAAAAAGGTGGGTCTCTAAACGCTTAGCATCCCTTCAAGCTTCTTCTTGGCTCCTAAGTATTGCTCAATTATCAGTGCTCTCCATACTTCGTCACTCTTCTTGAGTGCTTCATATTATGTTCTAACTTCTGAGAGATTCTGACTCAAACTTGCAATCTCGTTATCTTTCTCAGTAATGTCTTTAGTCAGTACTGAGATCTGATATTCTTGTTAAGATTTGGTCATTAGAGATTCAATCTTCTCCTTCTGTCTCAAAACAAGTCCTTCAGAGAAAGTCTTGACTTTTCAAAGAAAGTTTCTGATTCTTTGCTTTCAGGATTTCTAGTCCCTGAATCTGGATCTGTTCTTCGAGATGATATTCTTACGCTAGAACCAGATCTAGAGGTTCTGCTGTAGCTGAGCATGTGTCGCGTGTGTGTTGTGAAGAGGGATTCACATATAAAAGAGAGTTTACCTCAGCCCTTCACCAGCCATTAGATACTTTTCAGTTTCTTCAACTTCTATAGCCATGACTGTCGCTTCATCTTCTAAGGTGTCCCTGAATCCATGCTCTTTAGTAGAAGGCAAATTGGCAAAAATAGTCCTCAAACTTCGCGTTTTTGCGAATTTTGTTCTCAAACAATTTTTTTTTGTTTTTTTGACCCTCAACTCCTTGTTTTTGCGATTTTAGTCCTACCGTTAGATTTTCCGTCAATTTTAACGGTAATTCAATTTTAATTTTAAAAATAAAAATTTAAAAGGGCAAAATCGAATTTTTATTTATATGGACCAAAATTGCAAATGAAAAATTATTTGAGACCTATTTAGCAAAATTAAATAGTTTAAGGATTGATTTCACAAGTTTTAGACAAATAAACTAATTGCTTCGTATCGACGAGATTTTGCATTAAATTTTTGATTTTTCATTTAACTTTATTGCTTCGTATCAAATATAAGCTAACGAAGACTTCGCACCAATATAAACAACATTTAATTCGAAATGCAAAATATTATCGTGAATTAACCATTAAAAATAAAGCTATTATCACCCAAATTTTTTACTTCAAAATAACAATTTAGAGCATAATATTTACTTCAAAATAACATGAATACGAGGAAAATATGTGGCAGTTCATATTTTACGATGAATAATATGTTATAAAAAATATTTAATTCGTAATTTTTCATGAATAATAGAATACGAGGAAAATATGTATCAGTTCGTAAATAACATAAAATATTAGTTTTATTTGCAAATACTATAATAAGCCAAAAAAACTACTGCAAATAAGGTTAGTCTCGTATTCACATTCTCTGCATAGAACTGCCATGACGAATCCCCAACACCACCACCCGCCATTGAAGGCCGTAACCATAACTCACGTCCGCTACCAGCACGATGATCAGCTCAGCCATTTCCTCGCCTGGATCTACCTCATCCCCATGTTCATCAGCTTCGGCGGATTCGTCTCCCACTTCCTCTTCCGCTGCGAGCTCCAGGGAATGTTCTTCGCCGTCGGCCTCCTTCGCAATTCGTCAACGAGCGCATCAATTGCGGATTCGCAATTCTCCTCGTATTCTAGTTATTTTGAAGTAAATATTATGCGCTAAATGGTTATTTTGAAGTAAAATTTTTGGGTGATAATAACTTTGTTTTTTAATGATTAATTCACAATATATATTTTGCATTTCGAATTAAATGTTGTTTATATTGGTACGAAATCTTCGTTAGCTTATATTTGATACGAATCAATAAAGTTATATGAAAAATCGAAAATTTAATGCAAAATCTCTTCGATACGAAGCAATTAGCTTATTTGTCTAAAATTTGTGAAATCAGTCCTTAAACTATTTTATTTTGCTAAATAGGTCCCAAATCATTTTGTATTTGCAATTTTGGTCCGTGCAAATAAAAATTTCGATTTTGCCCTTGTGATTTTTTATTTTTTTTTTAAAAATTGAATTAACGGTTAAATTGACGGAAAATCTAACGGTATGACTAAAATCGCAAAAACAAGGAGTTGAGGGTCAAAAAAACAAAAAAAAAGTTTGAGGACAAAATTCGCAAAAACGCGAAGTTTGAGGACTATTTTTGCCAATTTGCCTTAGTAGAACAGTTTGATAGCTCTCCAGCTATGTAGGCTTGCCTTTCTGGGAATTTATCTCTTATGTTCATGTGTTTTTCAATGCAATGAAGATCTTCTCTATTTGTAGTCGTGGTTGGTGAATAGAACCGTTGGAATGTGACCTAACCATTATAGCTAGACGACTAGCAAACAATATTCTCTTTAATTTGAATAACATTGTATAGATTCTCCTCTTTTTTAGAGTTTAGAGCTTTACTGCAACTTTAGGTCAGAGCGGGTATAGTGCTGATAGCATCTCACTGGTCGATGCCAAGTTGGTTGGTGATGCTTGTTCAAACTCCGAAATAAATACTGTGTTGACTTCATCTAATAAGATACCTTACACGCTTTACCGAATTGATATCTTTACTAACATTCATTTTGACTTCTTTCAGCTGGGACCATTACTGAGTTGATATATTTTCACATCATGTTCTTCGCATAACAATCTAAATGAGGTGGAAATGGATTTCAAGAATTCCCTTTCAGAATCCTTAAAAAGTGTAAGCGTGTAGACCTCCAAGCCATGCTTGAGAAGTCCTGTCAATGCCAAACAATAAGTAGGTTGTGCTCCTGAACAATTAAATTCCTCTTTTGCTTCCTTCATTACTTCTCCATTACTTGATTGTTCTTTGAAAGATGACGAAGTCGTTCAAGCTAGTTGTTTTTTTTTGCATTGAATCCCAATGAACTATTTGTGTTCTCACTTCTATGTGAAGATAGAATTCCAGCTGAGAAGAAGTCTTTGTATACGCAGAGCACCATATTTCTCTGAATTCATACAACCTCACAATCCACCAATCATGATCTTCTAATCCATGCATTGAAATAATTAAGCTTCAACAAGTGTCAAATTCCTCTCCATTTGAACAACCTACAAAACATTTCTGAATGCATCATTGAATCCCTTATCGACTTCAATTTCTCAAACCAGAGGTATTGCATTTTTATACAAATATCATACACACAACATATGTCTTGTTCTAGGAAATATCATAACTTGATCCCAATATGTGAACATTGTGACCGGACTTTGGTTCCCCATAGACTTCTTAAAGACTTCAACCATTCAAAAGACTCGCCTTCTCATTTGAGTTAAATGCACAACCGAATATGATATTTTTTTTTATGATTATTTACGGAATGAAAGGTGCACAAATCAAATTGTGCTTGTTTGTTCTATACATTATGTCAAACACATCGACAACTCCATATATCATGTAGTCCTCTTTCATAATCGAGTCTCTCCAAAACACAATGTATAATTTATCATCATCATCCGACCAGACTCGTGAAAAAGAACTCTTGATCTTCATCACATTGTTGGTACAAATTATCAATCAGTGTTTGTTTATTGCAACCATTTTCAAGTGGTTCACAAAATTTAAATGATGTTTCTTTTCATGACCAAGGATGTGTTCACCACCTACATCTTGTGCCATATATCTAAATGAATCAACAATTTTTATTCCAGATGAGATCATATCTTCAATAAGTGTAACTTTCCCACTTGTAATTGTTCGGTTAGAACAATGCATATAACTCAATCCCTTCCACAAAGTTTATGGTTCTGATATGTGATATGATTAACAACTTCATACAGACCATCATCCATCAATTAGCCTTAAAAATTTGTGCGGGTTATGTATGACCGTTTCTTGGGTTCTTCATTACTGAAACCGATGGTTGAATTCTTTCGCATTCGCTCACTTGAGCACACACACTTTCCGAACAATCATACCCAAAGAACACTTGTTCTCGTCTCATGATCCTCTTACGCTAAATCCAACTTCAACAACATGATTAAAGTATATAAAAGATATATCTCCTCAATGTTTTTTCTCTTCAAACCTATCAAGGAATCAGACAAATGCATAATATCACCGCAACAAGAAAGATGTAATAACGGTCATTTAATAACATATTTGATCACAAGAATATCATTATATTTATTATAGAATTGTGTCATTTGTTGTGAATAAAAGAATTTATTTTTTAGAATAAGGGGTATCATAACAAGTGGCACTCTTGTTCACAGTAAATGAAGTAATATTCACAACAAATGACACGTTCCACCATAGTCTAGATGTAATACTTTCATTTCATAACATATTTTATTACCTTCTGCTGCATGAGTCACTATACTTTGTTCATTTGCGACATGAATATGGACATTAATAAAAACTGAAAGAGTACATCATTCATCAATATTTGTTTGATTTTCTTCAAGTCCAGGTTCACTACCTGCTGCTTATAAAATTATCAATTTTGTAATGAAGTATAAATCGACACTCTTGTTCACAATAAAATGACAATCTGTTCATATCAAATGACACTCATCACCATATGTCAGAAGATGTAATACATTCATTTAATAACATATTTTGTTATCTTCAGCTGCATGACTTAGTATACTTTGTTCATTTGCAATATGAATCTCATCAGCCATTAATAAAAATTGAGAGAATACGACCTTCATCAATGTTTTTTTGATTGTCTTCAAGTCCAAAGTCACTACCTGCTGCTAATAAATAATGAATTTTATAACAAAGTATCAATTGACGTCGATAAACATATGAATTGTTGCTAATACAAGCATCAAATACTGATAATATATGTAAAATCGAAACCTGAAGGTAAAAAATCGAAAATTACAAGTATGGATTACCTTCAAGACTACTTGGAATTTGTTCTTCAATTCCCATTGTGTTTTATCCTATATTTCCAATCTCATATTCTTGTCTCCACACCAATCAATTATAGTGAAATTCGCGTTGAAGGTGAAATCATTGCACCAATTTACTCCGCCGTCGTATGCCGCCACCACTGAGCTACTTACACCACCGTACAACTGAACCGAAGGAATTAAAATCGCCACAGTAACTGCTTCTTTGCCACCGTACGCCGTCATTGATGAGCTGAAGGATTGAATTGTAGAAGCGAAGTTTGTGCCGCCGTTGAACGAGCTGAATGTTTTTTTGTTCATCATTCAATAATTGTAATTTTTTTTAATAAAATGCGGATCCAAATTAATATTAAAAAAATATTAAATCTTGGGACAATCCGAATGCATATGCATATCCCGCTCCATGTGAGTCCAGCTCAAATTCAAAATGGATGTCCTTATAATGCAAAAAATCATCATATTACATATGTTTGAAAAAGCCGAAGCCAGTAATCGCCTAGCGTGCTTATCTAGGTTAGTTTGATGCTAGGGAGAGAGCAGTGCATCTCCTTCCCTTGCTGCTGACATCTATACAAATTTTAAAGCACTTTTTATTATTTTTTTTATCTCTTCCATTTATTTTACTTTTTGTTTTTTTCTTTTATTTTCCTTAACCCTGATTAGTCCATATCTCTGAACCACCATACCCCTCTAACTACTGTCTTTCTTTTCCAAATCACTTGCACACTTCGTCTCTCACCTATGTGAAAAGTGAAGGAAAATATTAGGTTAAGAACGATACCTTCCTCCTTCGTATGTTGTTGCAGCTCTGATTGTTGCTCGTGTGTCAGATCTTCTGATCTGTGTCCCGGCCTTTTTCTCCCTCTGGGTGGTCAGAGAACTGGAGAAAATAAGATTATGTCTCTCCACAAAACTCACGCACGACGTCTTTTATTTTGTGCATGTGTGTGTGTTCTGTTTATGAACATAATACTAATATATATAGGCTTCAAAATATAAATAATATTAATATATTTGTAGCCCATTAATTTAATTATATTCCTAATGGGCTTCCACATAATTAGCCCATAATATAATTAATTAATCCATTGGGCTACTAATATTTATCAATTAATTGGCCCAACCAATTAATTCAAGATAAATAATATTATTAAATAATGTAAAAATACATTAATCCATTAATAATGATTTCTGAGATACAATAAATAACTAGGCAACTAATTGGGCCAGATCAGGGATCTAATACAAGAAATAAAGTATGGCCTCAAATTAATTAATTATCTATGCTCAGCCCAGAACAAAATTAATTAATAAACATAGATTCAATCCACTAGAGAATCCGTGTTGACTTACCCCTTTATCCCAAATTGTGCAAGGGCTTGTATTTTAGACTTAATCGATCTCCGTATTTAAGATAGAAATATCCGTTAATTAATTAAGCTCACTGACAGCATAAATTAATTAACATTTTATATTCTTGAATAGTACCACTCGACCTTATTAACACACCTGAACTTAATCAACCGGCCGGGTTTAGTGTGCTAATCCTTTCGAGTTCCTCAGGGGATATTATCAACCTATTTTACTAGGATACGGTTGCAAGATACAGACAAAATAACTACTAACACCCAAGATACGTAGATCCGGTCGCGATGACGTTCACCATAGTAGGTCAAAGTGATAGATAGCCAAATGCACTCAAGTAAGTCTTACCAAGCTTAAGACCAACTAAGTCACCGAGATCTTGGTTCTCTACTAAGGTCAGTTAGGAGAACACATCTCACTGTGATCCATCAATACACCACCTTAAGTGTACCAGTAAAGACAAGCAGCTAAGACAAGCCACTTCTTATCTAAACTGCAGCTTAAACCGAGAAGCTATCCTTAAATTGTCTCGGTTGTAATAACTGTTTATATCTTGTCGGGTTCAATCAATTTGTGTTGTCTTCCGTGATACCCGACACACCACACAAATCTAACTTTTATACAAGATAAAGGATAACATGTGCAAATATATAAATTTATCGAGATAGGAGAATAAAATAGTGGTAGGGACAAAACACATTGTATACAAGCATAAAATTTGCTTCCGTCTACAAAATCCCAACAATTCTCCCACTAATACTAAAGTAAACTTTTTGTATACAATGTGTCGGTTCTAGGTACAAACTAGTACTCAACTATCTCTCGGCTATCTATCCTATCTATCACTGCATCTTCTCCCACTTATACAAAAGTTTCTGTAGTCCTAAGTGGGGGGCATCTCTACCACTCCTAAACCACGAACATGCTTCTCGTAAGCCAGGAGTGGTAAGCTCTTTGTGAAAGGATTAGCTAGGTTGACTTCAGTTCCAATTTTGTCAATCACCATGTCTCCTCGATTTACGAATACTCATATAATGTGGTACTTCCTGTCTATGTGTTTAGACACCTTGTGAGATCTAGGTTCCTTAGAATGTGTTACTGCTCCCGCATTATCACAATAAATCGTGATCGCCTTAGGCAAATTCTGAATAATATCAAGATCCAGGAGGAAATTCTTGAGCCAAACTACCTCTTTCGAAGCTTCTGAAGCAGCCACATACTCTGCTTCCATGGTTGAGTCCGCAATGCATTTCTGCTTTGCACTCCTCCATGAAATGGCTCCACCTCCCAAGGTAAACACATAACCCGAGGTAGACTTTTTCTCATCTCTATCAGCCTGGAAATCCGATTCTGTATAACCCAAAGACACTGGGATCGTCTGATCGGTAAACAAGCCTATAATCTCTAGTCCGTTTAAGGTACTTGAGAATATGCTTGACTGTAGTCCAGTGTTCCTTTCCAGGGTTAGACTGATATCTTGAGACCATGCCTACAACATATGAGATATATGCTCTCGTACAAAGCATCGCATACATGAGGCTACCAACAGCGGAAGCATATGGTACTAGCCTCATACTTTCTATCTCTTCAGGCGTTTTAGGGAACTGATTCTTGGATAGAAAAATGCCATGTCTGAAAGGTACTGAACCCCTCTTGGCTTTTTGCATGCTAAAACGAGCAATAACAATGTCAATGTAGGACGCTTGTGACAAGCTTAACATCCTTTTCTGGCGATCTCGGATAACCTTGATCCCAAGGATGTAAGCAGCTTCACCTAAGTCCTTCATTTGAAACTGCTCGGATAACCACGTCTTTACGTCTGATAACACTTCAACATTATTGCCAATGAGAAGGATGTCATCTACGGAAAATACAAGAAACACCCCTAATCTGTTAACACAAATACGGTATACACACCTCGTTAGGACAGGATACAAATGCAAAGGATTTGACTACCTCGTCGAAAACGCTGGTGCCATAACCGGAAAGCTTGCTTAAGTCCATGAATAGACTTCTTAAGCTTCCAAACTAGATGCTTTTCGCCCTCCTTCACATAACCATCTGGCTGTTTCATGTAGTTGTCCCTACCTTTTTTCAAGGTGACCGTTTAGGAATGCGGTTTTGACATACATTTGCCAGATCTCTAAGTTCATGTGAGCTGCTATGGCAAGGAGAATCCGAATGGACTTGATCATTGCTACAGGCGAGAAGGTCTCTTCGTAATCGATACCTTCTTTCTGGGTAAAACCATTTGCCACTAGCCTGGCCTTAAACGCCATGATCTCTCCATTCGGTCCGCTCTCTTTCTCTTGTATACCCACTTACTACCAATAGCCTTGCAGCCCTCAGGTAGTTCAGTGATCTCGTATACATCCATATCAATTATGGACTTAAATTCTGAGTCCATGACGATTCGCTAGGAATCTACATCTACATCTCCCACTACTTCGTTGTAAGTCCAGGGATCCACGGTATCTCGTTCACCTGCTAGGAGATGATCAAATGTCTCCCCAATGAACGTATACCGATCAGGTGTAAATATCACTCTCCTACTATGTCGAATAGCGACAGGCACTGTGTTAACAGATTGTGCAGTTACTCGTGGAGTACTATCTTGCACAACTGGATGTTCAAGTGGAACTCGACCACCTTGTAATTTCTCAAGGATGATGTCGACTCGAGATTTATGGTTACTAATGTAATCCTCTTCTAAGAACCGAACGTTAGGGCTAACAACGATATTCTATTCTTTAGGATCATAAAAGTATCCACCCTTCGTTTCCTTCGGATACCCTACGAACAACATCACTTCTGAACGTGATTCCAATTTGTCGGCTTGCCTATTTAGCACATAAGCAGGATAACCCCAAATCCTTAAGTGGTGCATACTGGGTTTGTGCCCGCTCTACAACTCGAAAGGGATCTTTTGTACCGACTTGGAAGGCACACGGTTCAGCAAGAATGGTGCAGTCTCTAGGGCATATCCCCAAAAGGAAACTGACAAAGTTGCATAACTCATCATCGACCAAACCATCTCTAAGAGACTTCGCTTCCTTCTCTCTGACACACCATTCTGCTGAGGCGTGCCCAGTGCTGTCAGCTGGGATGTAATCTCACATTCTGTCAAGTAGTCCTTGAACTCGTTAGATAGGTATTCCCTACCACGATCAGATCGTAGTGTTTTGATTTCTTTACCTAGCTTCTTCTCCACTTCTGCCTTGAATTCCTTAAAGGTTTCAAAGCAATCCAACTTGTGGTGAAGAAGGTAAACATATCCATACCTCGAGTAATAGTCAGTAAATGTGACGAAGTACTCATACCCTCCACGAGCTTGTGTAGACATAGACCCACACAAGTCAGAATGTATCAAACTTAATACTTCTGTGGCTTTATAACCCTTTGCCTTGAAAAGCCTAGTCATCATCTTTCCTTCCAAACAGGTTTCGCAGGTTGGAATTGGTTCAACTTGGAGAGACTCCAATGATCCATATACCACCAACCTTTGAGTCCCATTAAGATTGATGTGACCTAATCTTAAGTGCCACAGATAAGTTTGGTTTACCTTAGAAGACTCTTTCCTCTTCTTAGGATTTGATGATGAGGAAGCAATATTAACAGAACTACGTGGTTTACAAGTAATAGTATATAAAGATCCGTTTAATGGTCCACCACAGATAAAATCATCGTCTTTCATGATAGAAACTTCACTATTAAAACTTGATTTATAACCATTCATGGTGCAGAGTTTTGAAACAGAAATAGTGTTTCGCCTAAACTCAGGCACATATTAAACTTCTTTAAATACTAAAACAGAACTATCAAAAGATAGATGTAAATCTCCAATGGCAATTGCAGGAACTTTCGATCCATTGCCCATTGAGACTACCACCTCGCCATTGCTCAATTGCCTTTTCTGCAAGAAAACTTGCAAGGTGTAACAAACATGATCAGTTGTCCCCGAATCCACTACCCATTCGTGGGTAGAAGAGGAAACTAGAACAATGTCAGTTACAAGAGCGACTCGTGTCTCTTTCTGTTTTGCCTTGACATCTGGATTATAATTATTCCAGTGTCCTTTCTTACCACTTCTTGAAGAACCTTCCTTTCTCCTTTGACATTCGTATGTCGCCGGTAAGGACCGTCTTCCTACTCCCACTGCTCTTCTTGAATTGACTACCCTTTCTGCTCTTTTTCTGGTTTCCGCCTTTTTGAGGATTCCTTGAACTACTAGGGATATTCAAGACTTGAGCACTCTTGCCCTTTCCTATAACCTCTTTGACCGCTATCAAAGATTTGAGTAACTTACTCATAGTAAACTCGTTCTTAGACATAGCGGTCCTAAAACAGAAGTTCTTATAGGACCTTTGCAGAGCATTTATTGGGAAGGTAAGATATCTCTTCCACTCTATGAAATTATTTAAAATTATTAAACCCGTTAGGGTTTGGTTGGTGAGACTGTTTAGGAACTCGAAAATTTTTCGAACAGACATATCTAAAAAATGTAATTTAAAAGCATGTATGAAATTAATATTTGCACATAATTCGTAATTAAATAATCATTGTAACCTTTTGTAAAAACAATGATATTAAAAACCTCGAACAACTCTAGGAATTCCACTAGCAAGCCACGCATGTGGACGTTTACTAGCGTAACCCTAAACCAAGCTATTTACCTAGCTCTTTAATTTCAATCCACGTTTAGGTTCTAAAGACGAATGGAATTAATAGTTCGATATTCTGGACCATGTCACTATTAAAACGCGGGAAGGAACTTCGAGGGAAGTGAATTGTACCTGCGGTGACATCTAAGCATTGACCATTAATTTGACCAAAATAGAATCAAATTCTCGAATTTAACATACTTACTCGAACCATGCCGCATTCAATTTGATCTAATTAGCCATCCTATTTAATTATTATCTTCTAGAGTATTCGTGTTTACTAGGCACGCAAGCCACGCAGGTGGACGTTTACGGCTTCGCTCCCACTACTCAATAATAATCAAATATTGTTTTGGAAAACTCATCTCACAAAATTGGTAGCTCAAAAATGCAAGCAAGCCACGAAAGTGGACGTTTACTCACATAATCTTATTACTTTCGTGTAGAGTCCAATTAATGGAGGTCTGATTAAGTGTTTAATATCCAAATTAATGGAATCTAATTAAACATTTAATTTAAAATTGCTTAGTCTTTTCATTCAAAAGGTTTGTTACGAATCATGCATCATCACATAATTCCTAAAGCATGCAATTTCTAAACGCACATAATAAAACGTGCTCGCGAAAATTAAATCATGCTTAATAACGACATAAATCCTATTTACTTGCTTTTCTAAGCGCAATTAATCACATAATCGCATGCTAAAGCATAATAATGATTAAATGTGCAAATAGAAAATTTAAAACGTCGTTATAGGGCTTTAAAACACGTAATTCCTAACTATTACATAGCCCGATCAAAATACAGCTCTTCGATCTTCAAAATCTTTGAATTTGAAAACATCATCGAAAATTGTCCCGTGCCACGTCATCAGGGTGTCTGCCACGTGGCAGCAAGGTCAGCAAGGACTGATGTGGCGCGCCATGTCAGCGTCTTCTTCAACAAGTTCACGCCGCCGCCGCCTTCTTTCCGCGCCGCTAGCGGCTCGTTGCCGCTGCCCCACCCCTCGTCCGGAGGTCGCCGCCTCGGCCTCGGCTCGCCGAGCTGGTCCCGCCTCGCGCCGCCGCTGCGGCGGCGCGCGAATCAACGCTTGCGCGCGGCCGCGATTCCGGCAACAAACGCGCGTCTGCCTCGGCCTCCACGGTCCGGCGCCACCATATTCATCGTCTCCTATCGCCTCTAGGCATGACCCACATGTCTGGGCTGCCCAAATCCGGTGACAATCGCCGCCGCCGCGACGGGAATCAAGCGAATTTCGCATCCCGTCGCCGGCGAACTTCGCTGCTCAAATTCGTGCTCTCCGAGCCGTGATTCGATCAATTAAAAGAGGGGAAACGTAATTGGAACACTCATGACCACCGTGTAACGAATTTCGGCCGAGATTAGTCCCTCAATTTCCTGAATTTCAAACGATTCGCCGGAACGAATTCATGACGAGCAGCAAACTTCAGACGTCAATTCCGATCGCATCCGGGATCGGATGACCCCTTACGACCTATCGACGTGAAGCTCGTAAGACAAGGAATTCAGAGGTTCAAGCCTATTATCAATCGAACTCCAGATCCGCTGGGAATCACCGCCGCAAGATGCGGCGGAACCCTAGCCAAATTAGGGTTTTCCGGCCGAATTGGGGATTTCTGGACAGCACGACCACTTCTCCTTTACGACGCTATTTCGGACAAACAAGAAATCAGAATGGGTCGTGCGACCTATCTAGACGAAGCTAATGAAACAACGAACACAACGAGCTGAACGGATCGGAAAAATGTTTTGTGCCTCGATTTTCATGTAATCTGGACCAAAATACAGTATAAAACAACAAATACAATGATGCACATTGGTCCTAACAATTACTCGTGGATTTTCTCATGAGGAAAACGTTACAACGGGGTCAAAATAGTGGCTCACAGTCCGCCCCAAACACGAAAATTAACCCGATAACGATGGAATTAAACCCTAATCATGCTCCTAACAGCAACAATCAGAGCCTGAACTAGGCTCTGATACCAATCGAAGGAAAATATTAGGTTAAGAACGATACCTTCCTCCTTCGTATGTTGTTGCAGCTATGATTGTTGCTCGTGTGTTAGATCTTCTGATCTGTGTCCCGACCTTTTTCTCCCTCTGGGTGGTCAGAGAACTGGAGAAAATAAGATTATGTCTCTCAACAAAACTCACGCACGGCGTCTTTTATTTTGTGTATGTGTGTGTTCTGTTTATGAATAGAATACTAATATATATAAGCTTCAAAAGCCAATATAACATTAATATATTTGTAGCCCATTAATTTAATTATATTCCTAATGGGCTTCCACATAATTAGCCCATAATATAATTAATTAATCCACTGGGCTACTAATATTTATCAATTAATTGGCCCAACTAATTAATTCCAGATAAATAACATTATTAAATAATGTAAAAATACATTAATCCGTTAATAATGATTTCTGAGAGACAATAAATAACTAGGCAACTAATTGGGCCAGATCAGGGATCTAATACAAGAAATAAAGCAGAGCCTCAAATTAATTAATTATCTATGCTCAGCCCAGAGCAAAATTAATTAATAAACATAGATTCATTCCACTAGAGAATCCGTGCTGACTTACCCCCTTATCCCAAATTGTGCAAGGGCTTGTATTTTAGACTTAATCGATCTCCGTATTTAAGATAGAAATATCCTTTAATTAATTAAGCTCATTGACAGCTTACATTAATTAACATTTTATAATCCTGAGTAGTACCACTCGACCTTATTAACACACCTGAACTTAATCAACCGGCCGGGTTTAGTGTGCTAATCCTTTCGAGTTCATCAGGGGATATTATCAATCCATTTTACTAGGATACGGTTGCAAGATACAGACAAAATAACTACTAACACCCAAGATACGTAGATCCGGTCGCGATGACGTTCACCATAGTAGGTCAAAGTGATAGATAGTCAAATGCACTCAGCTGAAGTCTTACCAAGCTTAAGACCAGCTAAGTCACCGAGATCTTGGTTCTTTACTAAGGACAGTTAGGAGAACACATATCACTGTGATCCATCAATACACCACCTTAAGTGTACCAGTAAAGAGAAGCAGCTAAGACAACCCACTTCTTATCTAAACAGCAGCTTAAACCGACAAGTTATCCTTAAGTTGTCTCAGCTGTGATAACTGTTTAAATCTTGTCAGTTCAACCAATTTGTGTTGTCTTCTGTGATACCCGACACACCACACAAATCTAACTTTTATACAAGATAAAGGATAACATGTGCAAATATATAAATTTATCAGATATGAGAATAAAATAGTGGTAGGGACAAAACACATTGTATACAAGCATAAAATTTGCTTCTAGTATATAAAATCCCAACAAAACGAAGGGTGATTTTTCTTCCACCATTTGTACAAATTAAGATTCCGCCACATTCCACCATTTTTTCCAGCATTTCAAACAAAAAAAAAAAGCAAAATATGTTGGTCCCGAGATTACGTTCAGGTGTAGAGGGGGGGGGGGGTGAATACACCTGAAAATCGATTTCTCAACTTAAACACGAACGGTCCTTTTCAGGATAGTGTCTGTTGGTCCCGAGTGTACGGTCAGGTGTAGAGGGGGGGGTGAATACACCTGATTCGATTTCTCGATTTCGAACTCGAACAGTCCTATTCAGGATGGTATCTGACTGAAACAGTTCAGCAGACCAGACAGCTGTTCTGAATCGAGTTAAAGGCTAAGAGTACTGACTCGGTCGAGATTCGCTAACCGACTACGTCGAATTCAGTATCTACAGTAAGAGTTCAGTGCGCGGAATAGTGTAGGCCCAAATCAGTTTTTGTGAGAAAACGTTTTAAGTCTCAGTTCAGTAGATTAAGAGTTCAGTATGCTGAGACAGTTGATTGATTTTAAATATGATGTTCAGTATGAATAGTAAAATCAATGCAACAGTTAAGAAAGCAGTAAGAGACACAGGATTTTTAAAGTGGTTCGGATATCGCTCAAATCCTACGTCCACTGTCCCGAATGATCAGGAGGCTATTTATTATCCTGAGTTAGTCTCAGTCAGCTTGCACACCGGGCAAAGCCGCGTCTTGGTTTTTATACTGATCCAAGTCTCAGTTTACAACACTATCAAACTTAAAGTGTTTGACAAACTTCTCCAACAGTGAAGGAGTCCTTATACAATAAGGATTGAGTTCAAATGTGAACTCCTTCGTCTAAGCTATGGATATAACAAGTGAGCTTAGGGTTAGAGGGATAAGGAACGAGAATGTAGCTATCTAGAGCGACGAACAGCTGAGGGTTTAGCTATAGGTTCGTGTCAGTCGCTTGGATACTAGAAGCTTATGCGGTTCAGCTTGGTTCCTTTTGAGCTGGATGTAGTCTTTCGCCGGAGATAACTCGGTTGTTTCTTGCGGAAGACTTAGTTGTTAATATCGCTCGTTTGAATGCTCTCTCGTGTTCTAGGTGCGCGCATTCTCTTGTGCTTCAAATCTTGAATGATCCCTCTATTTATAGAGCAGAGATTGAAATAGATCCGTTGGAGACGATCTTCTTCTCTCTCTCTCTTTTTTGGTAGCAAACGGCTCTTTTGGTGTAGGTAACAGTGTACTTTCCCACCTTTTTAGGTAAAAGGTTGACTGCAGCTTTAGCAGGTGAGAAGACACGTGTATGCTTGTCATTCGTTGAGGTGGATGGAGTGGTTGAGACATCACAAACTTCGAGACAGACTGAAGCTGACTTCTCTCTTCCTCGTACATGACAATGCTGATTGTCTTTCAAAAGATTCTCGACAATCCCGAAGACTATCCGCCGTTCTTTGAGTTTGACCTTGTATTCAGTAGATAGACTGCTGAGATAAGTCTACTGATGATCGCTACCGAGTCCAATGAACTACTCCCGCCGAGTTCGGTTCAACCGACTCTCTCGCATATCTTGCTCCCTGCCGAGTCCAAGATTCACCGAGTCTTCTACACCGGTGCCGATGCCGATGAGCTACCGAGCGCTTTGACCGGAAGCAGAGTGTCTACCGAGTCCGAAACCTCGGAGACAAATACGAATACAAAGGAATGGTTCACCAATCGGATAGGGTTTTGGGATCTTCAAATCTTCTCAACAGCTTCGTAGCACGAGGCTACCGAGCGTGATTCGATATAGAAGATAGAGTCATTTCCCACCGTATGATCATGCCGAGGATTGAATCATCACCCAACAATTTCCCCCTATTTGATGATGCCAAAACCTATCATCTATGTCCTATCAACTATGCTAAACACTAACTTACTCAGAAACATAGCTCCTTACAAATATTACAAGTAGGATCAGTGGGGTTGTCCGGTAAGTGCTAGACTATCGAGGGAGACAGGCGTAACAATTTCCCCCTTTACAATAATTTCCCCCATGCAACAATTTCCCCCTAAGAGAAATAATAACTCTCCGAAAGTCTAGTCTATCAGAGATCTAACCAAGCAAAAACTGACAAGTATATAAACAAAGTGTTTGTGTCAGTAATCACTTCAGTGATTCTGAGTGTTAAAGCATAAAGCAAACACGGCTATTTAGACAACAAGTAGTTGTCGAGCCAAAAGAAGATTTGTATATATATAATAAACGGGTCCAAGACATTACAAATCTTGCTAAGCTAAAAGAAGAACTAAGAGGGAGAACCCTTAAACTGCCGAATCCTATTCATGAAACCTTGGGATTTATCTTCGAGCAGTGGGACTCCATACATTCCGAACGTGTTCTTCCTCGGCCTCGGTATTCGGCGAAGTCTGGCTGGATCATCTTGTTCTAGTCCTCCGTTCAACGCAAAGATTCTTCACTTCTTGTTCAATCATTCCGAGATGTACTGAGTCGTCTTGTCTTCCCGGGTGGAGGAATGATCCTTGCTTCAGAACGCCGACTACTACCCCTTCGCCATCTTGCTCGTGCATATATGGGTAAAGATCGGGTTCGGTAATGGTCATCCACTCGACATAGGCATCGCCCCTTAGACATTTCGAGGCCGAATCGCGTAAAATAATTTCTCTTGATAAACTCTATCTTGGCCGATTCCCATCTCTCGATTGAACCGAATAGGCATCCATTCGTCCGATCTCGGCCATCTATGTGTTTTCGATCGTTTGGCTTCCCGAACCTTCAGATCGATAAGGAATGTCGGCTTTCGAAGGAACTCTCGGCTGGCCTCTTGTTCATGCGCTTCTCGAGTGCCTCAAGGTCCGCCAAATGTATCCTCGTGCGCGGCGCCTCTATCCGTCTAGCTTCCTCTCCTCTCGTAGAGATATCTATCAATCCGAGCAAAGATTTCTTCAATTTACGCATCTTGCTCTTGAGGCTTCGAGGAGCTTGTTACGATTCAACGAGGGGTACTAGATCTAGATTTGGATGTACCCCGCCTTTCGGTATTCTTCTCTGTCGTTGCTCCTTTTTTTTTCTCTCGTCCTCTTCATCTCGTTATGATGAGCTTTCTCGAGAGCGCTCTAGCAGTTCTCTTTCCTTCTCTGGGATGGGGCTTTAGTCTTTCCTTTGGCGAGCTTAGACTTTGGCTTGTTAGTCGCTTCGGCCTCTGCAATTTCTCCGGCGCCTCTCATCCGCAGCTATTTGGGCTTCCTCCTCGCCAGATATGTACCTTAATCGCTTTCTTGGAGGGGTTGGAATTTTAAGCTTCGTTTGCCCTTGCCTTCTTGAACCGGTGGTGGAATAGGAGCCTCTTCTTCTTCTCGAGTCCTCCACCGCTTGTTCGGCCGTACTCAAGCAACCTCCTTAATAATGTCTTTGGGAGTCTCGGGTTGCCTCGAGTAGTCCGCTGGGGTCTTGAGCCACTTGGGCCGGTTTCTACCGTGCTCGCAGCCCGAAACACCCTGGGCCTCACCCTTCGAGACCGAGTTTGAGTCGGCCTTCTCGCACTCTTCTTTCCTTCCCTTTTTCCTTCACTTTCCCCCTTTTTGGCATCATCAATGAGCACCGGGGTAGGGACTAGGACTGACTTCTTCAGACTTTTGTAGGAAGTTGACAGCTCATCAAGACGATCGTGGAGCTTAGTCAGAGCCTCATGTAACTCGTTCCTCTCCATGGTAAGGTTTTCCTTGTACTGCTTGTGAGAGAGGTCGGCTGCTTCCTTGAAGTCTTTCAGCTTCTCAGTGATCTTGTCTTCCAAGGCCAGTTGGATATTCTCAAGTCTTTGTTCAGTGGCCTCGGATTGTTCAGTGATAGCGTCAGTATGAGCCAATTTAGAAGCCAAAAATTCATCTAGTAGCTTGGCTTGGCTCTCCTGAAAGATCTTGAGCTGAGCTTCGAATTTAACTTGCTGCTGAGCCAATGCTTCTGAAATAAGCGCGGAAAAATCAGGGGCGGCTGATGAAGAGACAGAAGACTTCAGCCCCTGAAGTTCTTTAGTCGTGGCTTGAGCAGTCTGCTTCCATGTCCTATGGATAGCCTTCGCAAGATCTCGATTTTTGATCCCTTGGGCAGTTAAGGCTTTTGCCACTGATCGAGATCTCTTTGCGGTCTGGCTGGGCGCTGCTTCGAAAGTCGACTGCAGCAAGAGCTGAGCGGGCTCTGCTGAGGACGAAGCACCAGCCTTGGACTTCTCAGGACCAAGGATACTAAGAGGTGGAGCAGTTTCAGTATGGGTATCCTTGTCCTGTGGATGTCCCTTATCAGGCTTTCCAGGGCCTGAATCACTGGGTGGGTCGTCATGGTTTGACCCATCTGAGGGTGCTTCGGGCCGGAGGCGTGCTTGTCGATCATGAATCATGGCGGCATTGCAGCCCTCGGATTGTCCATTGAGCCGAGGTCTTCGTGCTCGAATAGCCTATCTCCTCTCTCGGTCTCAATTCCTCTTCATGCAGTCCGACAGGAGTAGTGGAGGACAAGGCATCAGTAGACGAGGCCACTCCCGATGTCGCAAGCAACATGTGGAGCCTTGCTGTTTTGGCGATGAGCAACAAGTCTGAGTAGTCAGCAAGCTCCGGAACTAGTTGTAGAATTTCTCGGGATGCTCTGGATATAATCACTGAAGCTTCCATCCCGATTGATTCACCTTCAGATGCAGCCTCAGACTCCAAGTCTATGTGTGAAGTCTGCTCTTCGGTTGGAGGGATCGAGCCGAGTGGAGGGACAGAAGGGGGGGCCGTCTAGGCGCCGAATATCTGCGCTCCGAGCTTCGTAAGCATCCCCTTGGTCCCTTTCGGTGGGAACAATCTTCTCCATCGACCGAGTCTTCTCGAAGACTCGGACTCATCAACCACCGCATGGGCTGAGTAGTCTTCTCAGGAGCCTGTTCAGCAGGCCCCTCTGGGAACTCCTCCGTAGCTGGCACCTCAACGGCTTTCTTCAGTTTCTTTGCCGGTGCCTTAGGAGTTTTAGCGGGAGGGGTTCTTTTCTTTGTAGGCGTAGCTCTCGCCGAGACTTTGATTTCGGAGAGACTGCTGAGGGTCCTGACCCTATCTGCTGAAGCGCCGCTGTCTTGTTGTGAAATCTGACCTTCTTCACATTGAAGTACTCCTTGTCACTGTAGGTGATAGGCTCAAATCCACATAAATCTTCGATCATAATGGACAGTTTGAGTCCATACAGCAATTTGCCCTTTGCGCTCGGCATGTTCGATGCTTTGTCGAACTTAGCAGCCTGAGCCATGAATTCTCGGAGAAAGAACTCCGTCCAATTTATCTGGGCTCGGTCGTATATGGCCATCATCATCCGAATCTTAGGCCTCGACACCCGGTCAAACGACCCCGCTTGGCTTGTCGTAGGGCTGCGTCACTATATAGGCAAGTGCCCCGAACCGAGGCAACATGTTTGTTCTTCGGAAAAGCGGCTACGAATGTAGTGGGCTTTCCACGTAAGACGGTAAGATATTCATCAACTCGGTCGTCTCTGTACCCGATCAGACTTGGTTCCTTCGGAGGGGCGTATCAAAACTCCGCTTCAAGGCATCCTTGATGGACATTTGCTTCAGCTCCATAGTGGCGTTTTGGATAGAATCGGCAACAAACCTTGCCACTATGTCTCCGCACACCGTCCCGAATTCAAGTATAGCTCGCAACCCGTTGTCTTGGGAGGAAGAACGAAGGCCTCCTAGACAGAAATTTCTCCAGCCCTGACTCGCGCAGAGCTGAGAAGATCTCATCCATATACTCCAGATCGCATGAATAGAAATCCATGGTGGGTTCAAACCACACGCGATCCTTCTCCAGAATGTTCTGCATATCCGCTGGAGATATCATAGAGATATTGGTTTCCGCCATTGTACCTGTTACATGAAGTTGTTATCAGTATCGATTTTTTAAATAAACTTTTTGTATATGATACTAATCAATAATGATCAACACATAAGTAACTACATGTAGGCATACCGAGAATTTGATCGAGGTGAAAGTAAGCAAATGAGGGTTTTTGCACAAAGGTATTCTCGGATTTTTCGGAGGTAAGATATGATCGAAATGTTAAGTGCGAATATGGCGGTTCTTAAGATTTGATCGAAATATGTACATGTCTAGAAGATGAACAGTTATCGATCTAAGGCTGAGTTTAAACCTACTTTATGAGATGGACGGTTAAGATTCAATATTATAAAAGGTAATGATCACAAAAGCCGTCTAAGTCAATGCAAGTTGTAAACATGCCTAAAGAGTAACTATGATAAGACATGCATTTAATGCGCACAGAGTTCAGCAAGGTTGTGCATAGAATGTCGTGTATTAAATGTAATCTGTTATCAATAAATGACAAACTAAGAGATATTTAAATCATGCTGAATCTCCATAATAAATGCTTATCATTGTTGCATTAGATACTAGAGTAGAGATACGCAAACCCGTCACCGAACATAGTAGTCAGCTGATACCTCGTGTAGATGGTTTTCTGAATTTCTACGTCTTGAACTTACTCGATCGAGAGTGATCATTCCCCCTCACTAGAATGTTCCTCTCCCGAAACCTTATTACCGACGGGCCGGGTCGTAGGGTCCAAGCAGACCTAGCTCTACCGAAAGTTCTCCCGAATCGGATTCGGCCTAGAGGCTTGGTCGGTATATCAGCCCTTTGTTTGTCAGTATGGATCTTTTCCATTCTGATATCCTTCTTTTCGACATGGTCACGAATGAAGTGATGTCTGATGTCCACGTGCTTGCATCTTGTGTGAAGAAGATTACAATAGCACTGGTACTGTCGCACAAGATCGGCACTTCATTCTGAATGACGTCATAGTCTCTCAGCTGCTGTCTCAGCCAAAGGATTTGGGCGCAACAACTTCCAGCAGCCATGTATTCAGCTTCAGTAGTCGACGTGGCCACTAAGTGCTGTTTCTTTGAAAACCATGAGATCAGCTTGCTGCCAAGGAACTGACACGTTCCTGAAGTTGATTTTCGGTCTATTCTACATCCTGCATAGTCAGCATTAGAATAACCAGTTAGTTCAATATTATCATCAGCTGGATACCATAAACCCATGTCAGGTGTTCCTCGTAGATAGCGGAGAATCTTCTTTGCTGAGTCCATATGACTCTGCTTGGGATTCGCCTGAAATCGAGCACAGACACCTACAGCATAAGTTATGTCAGGACGAGTAGCTGTTAGATATAATAAAGAACCAATTATAGCACGATATTCAGTTTGATCTACTGATACTCCCTCCTTATCAAGATCGATTTTCATATTCGTGTTCATCGGGATCTTGATAGGTTTGTCGGATGTGCAGCCGAATCTTTTGATGAGGTCTCGAGTGTATTTGCCTTGGTTGATGAACGTTCCCTTTTCGGATGGCTTGACTTGAAAACCAAGGAAATAGTTCATTTCACCCATCATCAACATCTCGAACTTATCCTTCATCATCTTTTCAAATTGCTGACACATAATGACATTCTTCGAAGCGAAGATAATGTCATCCACGTAGATCTGCACAAGTAACAAGTCTTCTTCCAGTCGAATGCTGAATAGAGTGCGGTCTACTGTGCCTTTCTGAAAACCTTTCTGAAGAAGAAACTCAGACAGGGTATCGTACCAAGCCCTGAGTGCTTGTTTTAACCCATATAGAGCCTTTCTGAGTCTATATACTTGATGTCCCTGCTGAAAGCCGGGTGGTTGTTCCACATAGACTTCTTCTTTCAGCACGCCGTTCAGGAACGCAGACTTCACATCCATTTGATAAATTCTGAATCGTTGATGTGTTGCGTAGGCCAGGAATAGTCTGATTGCCTCCAATCTTGCAACTGGAGCGAACGTCTCATCGAAATCTATCCCTTCGGCTTGACAGTAGCCTTTAGCCACGAGTCTTGCTTTGTTCCTTACTATAACGTTGTTTTCATCTTGCTTGTTTTTGAAGACCCATTTGGTTCCAATGACATGTTGATGCCGGGGTCTGTCTGCAAGCTCCCATACTTCGTTTCTCGTGAACTGATTCAGCTCTTCCTGCATAGCAATAATCCAGTCAGCATCTTTAAGTGCATCCTCAATATTCTGGAGGCTCTTCGTAGACAAGAAGCAGGAAAATAATGCGCTTTCTCCTTGACAGAATCTGGATCTTGTCTTGACATGTGCTAAAGGATCTCCAATTATAAGATCAGCAGTGTGAGCATCTAGCCACGATCTACGATGTTTTAACTCTTCATCTGAAATTTGTTCAACACAGATAGTAGGTGAGTTAGGCATTTCAGTTGTACTATTCTGAGATTGAAGTAATTCAAGAATAAGAGTATGATCTACTTAGTCACCGTGTTCGGGGGCATTCAGCTCGGGAACATTACTAGACGTTCCCCCCGAGTTGTTATTCTCGGTAGTGTTGGTCTCAGCTTACCTCTACGGTTTCCTCATCGACTCGAGTTACCCCGGGATTGATTCCGTTCGGGAGAATCAATCTTCTCGGCTACTTGCTCACCGTGGTTGAGATTCGAGAGATTTGTCTTCGGTTTCTTCGTCCGAATCATCATCCCAACATAGCCGGATCTTTTCGCATTTGTCTTTTAAGCTTAGATCCCGTAGCCGCTTACCGATGTCCTCGAGATTCGGAATTTGAGTTATTGCTCCCGTCTTCGTAGCAAACTCGTTAAAAACAACATGAGGGCTTTCCTCCACGCAAAGAGTCCGATAGTTGAATACTCTGAAAGCTTTGCTAACCCGAGAGTATCCTAAGAATACTCCCTGATCTGACTTGCTATCAAAAGTCTTCAGCTGATCTTTCCCATTATTGTGGATAAAGCATGAACAACCAAAAATATGGAAATAAGATAGAGAAGGCTTCCCGCCGTTCCATAGTTCATATGGTGTTCTCTTATCTTTGCTTTGTCGGTAGAGATCTATTCTCGAGTATAACATGCGATATCGGTAGCTTCCCGCCCGAATTTGGTTGGGAGTCCCGAGTCCGCGAGGAGAGTCCTAGCCGCCTCTTTTAGAGTTCTCGTTCTTTCGTTCAAGCAACTCCATTCTCGCTTAGGTGTGCGTGCGGTGAAGTCTCATGCTCTATTCCTTCTGCTTTGCAGAACTCCTTTACCATGGAATTAAGGAACTCAGTTCCTCTGTCTGAACGTATTTTTCTGATCTTGGTGTTCTTCTCGACACTGAGCTTTTTCCGAAGCGTTGGTAACTCTGTTTGACGTCGACTTGTTGGCAATGAATATGACCCATGTGTAGCGCGAGTAGTCATCAATGACCACTAATGCATATTTTACGCCTCCGATCGTCACCGGGGAGACTGGACCGAACAAATCCATATGTAGCACCGAAGAATTCCATTCGTGGAAGGCGATGGAACCGGAGGATTTTGATTCCTTGTTTGCTTTCCCTTCGAGACATGCTTCACACTGAGTGTCTTTGCTTTGAATACTTCATTCGGCGCCCCTTGCTAGAGTGTTTCTTGCAAGCTTGTTGAGCGTCTTAAAGTTGAGATGGCTCGAGTCTTACGTGCCATAGCCACCCCGTGCGGTTGTCATTCTTCGCCAATAAGCAAGCTTCGGGTTCAGCGAGTTCCGGTCGACCACATATATGTTCTTTCGCGCGAACCCGATAACACTGGTTTTCCCCTGTGGATTTATCAATAACATCACAGAAACCAGCGTAAAAAATCACTCTATTTGAGTTATCACAAAATTGACTAACAGAGAGAAGATTATGCTGAAGTCCTTCAACATATGATACTCTTGGAACTTTGGTAGTTCCAATGCTGAGTGTTCCATATCCTCTGGTATAGCCTTTTGCATTGTCTCCAAACTCAATCCTGGGTCCTTCTTCAGTGATGTAATTCTTCAGTAGACTTCTTTGGTATGTCATGTGTCTTGAGCATCCGTCGTCCACATACCATGGGTCTTTACGCACTCGCAAAACGTAATTTTATTCGGTACCCTTCCTTTTTGATTTTGGGTCCTTAGATGTTAGTTTTCATAACCCAAATCTGTCTAACAACCCTGGTGGTTTCAGACATTTTCTTTCCATTAGAGTCAACATATCTGACCACTAGACTGGTCAAAGGTGACTTCTGAGGCTTCGAGGTTCGGAGTCCCGATCTTCCGAGTTGGTGGATCGCCGACCTTAGCCTTCGTGTGGCTTTCTTTTTCTTCGACCTTTGGAGCCTCTTCGACTATAGGTTCATAATAGTATGACCCATACTGAGCCGGGATGTGTCGCCTTTGGAGGTCCATACTTGATCGCCAATTTTGATTTGTTGGTTCCCCCTTGACCGAACCGGGGTTTCTTGGCACCGATCTTCTTGTCGGAATGCCGATGTGTGGGATGAGGTGCTTTCATCTTCTCGTTTGTTCTTTGCTAGGGGGTTCGAGTATATTTGCGTTCATAGTCTCCCCTTGAACAAACCTATCGGCAAGCCGTACTTCCGAGTGTCTTGGGGCGGATGAGGAAGCTCTCCGGCCGAATCCAAGTCCTTCCTTGCGTGCTTTGGCTTATTGCTTGCTAGCATAGCTTCTAATTTCTTCTCGAGCACCCATGTACCTCTCAGTCATCAGGCTCCTCCAGACATCATCACTCTTCTTCAGTGTGTCGTGCTCGGTCTGAAGTCCTGACATTTCTTGCTTCAGCAGACTCAGTTCAGTATCTTTCTAAGTCAAGTCATTGGTCAAAACTGAAATCCGATCTTCTTGATGCTGAGACTTGGCCATCAGAGAGTTTATTTCCTCCCTGAGTCTCAACACAAGTCCTTCGGCCTCGGTAGCAACCCGACTCTTCCGAGAAAGTCTCCGATTCTCTATTTTCGTGGTATCCAACTCCCCGAAGAGTCTTCTTGAGCCGCAGCACTCATCCGAATTTGTTCGTCGAGCAGTTCTTCGTATGCGGTTGCGACGTCCAAATTCTCATCTGCACCTGAAATAGTATCGTGTGTGCAGTGTGAAGAGGAGTTAAGTGGTTCATGAGAATTTACCTCATCCTCTTCGCCTGCCATCATGCACTTTTCACCGATTCTTCGACTTCAAGCTCTAAGGCCATGAAAGCTGCATCATCATCCGATGAATCCATAAAGGAGTCGACCTCTTCTGAGTCATCTGAGATTTTGCCAGCTATGTAGGATTGTCTTTTTTGGGCGAATTTCTCTCTCCTTGCCTTATGTGCTGCGCGCGTTCAAAGACTATCGAGCTCAGGACAATCATACCGATAATGTCCCGGCTTCTTGCGCGTTGTAACAAGCGATGACTCTTTCTTCTTTGCTTTCGCTATTGTTTGATGGTTCTCGAGTCATCTTTCTTTCTGCATTCAGAAGATTGTGAGTCAGGAGTGTGTTTCGACATATAATTTGACTTACCTTTCTTTCCCGATAGGCTTTAGTCACTTTTCTGCGTCGCTCCTTCTCCTTCTGATACTTTACAACGAGCAACGCATACTTCTGAGCGAGACTTCCTTCTTGTAGATCATTGAGTGAAGGTTCGGTCTTACTCGTCGTTTTGCTCGTTCTTCGGAGATGCTGTGGCTTGACCGATGCTTTGAAAGCATGGTCGATTTTTGTGTCGGCTTCGCTCTGCTTTCTTTGAGGTCTCGTCGAACTCAAACTCCTCTCCGCCCTGTAATTACGAAAAGATATGGTCGGGAGACACAAGCATCTAAGTTAGAATGTCGCAATAGAGTGGCAAAAGGTGTCCAAGTGTCCATCCGGCGATGCCCCTCGTAATCTTCGGATTCATCTCTCGGTTCTTCGAATGTCTTTCCCAGCCCATTGATAGAGTTCATCGAGTTGGTAAATCGACGCTTAGATCTTCGATTTTATCCCCGGGCATGAGAGACAAGCTTTCCAGCCTTTTGGAGTTCCAGCGCTAATTTGTTGGCTTTAATCTTCTGAGTCCCTCGACTCAGTAGCGCAAGAGCATCCCAGAGTTCTTTAGCAGTCTTGCATTCCTGAACCCTGCCAAGATAAGAATCACTATCTTGGCAGTGAAAAAACGTTTTCCCTTGGATCCGTTCGAATAAACCAGTCTCAAAGATAACAAGAGTCAAGGAACTCAGGCTCTGATACCAATTGTTGGTCCCGAGTGTACGGTCAGGTGTAGAGGGGGGGGGGGTGAATACACCTGATTCGATTTCTCGATTTCGAACTCGAACAGTCCTATTCAGGATGGTGTCTGACTGAAATAGTTCAGCAGACCAGATAGCTGTTCTGAATCGAGTTAAAGGCTAAGAGTACTGACTCGGCCCGAGATTCGCTAACCGACTACGTCGAATTCGGTATCTACGGTAAGAGTTCGGTGCGCGGAATAGTGTAGGCCCAAATCGGTTTTTGTGAGAAAACGTTTTAAGTCTCGGTTCGGTAGATTAAGAGTTCGGTAGGTTGCGAGACGGTTGATTGATTTTAAATATGATGTTCGGTATGAATAGTAAAATCAATGCAACAATTAAGAAAGCAAGAAGAGACACAGGATTTTTAAAGTGGTTCTGGATATCGCTCAAATCCTACGTCCACTGTCCCCGAATGATCGGGAGGCTATTTATTATCCCGAGTTAGTCTCGGTCGGCTTGCACACCGGGCAAAGCCGCGTCTTGGTTTTTATATCGATCCAAGTCTCGGTTACAACACTATCAAACTTAAAGTGTTTGACAAACTTCTCCAACAAGTGAAGGAGTCCTTATACAATAAGGATTGGGTTCAAATGTGAACTCCTTCGTCTAAGCTATGGATATAACAAGTGAGCTTAGGGTTAGAGGGATAAGGAACGAGAATGTAGCTATCTAGAGCGACGAACAGCTGAGGGTTTAGCTATAGGTTCGTGTCAGTCGCTTGGATACTAGAAGCTTATGTCGGTTCAGCTTGGTTCCTTTTGAGCTGGATGTAGTCTTTTGCCGGAGATAACTCGGTTGTTTCTTGCGGAAGACTTAGTCGTTAATATTGCTCGTTTGAATGCTCTCTCGTGTTCTAGGTGCGCGCATTCTCTTGTGCTTCAAATCTTGAATGATCCCTCTATTTATAGAGCAGAGATTGAAATAGATCCGTTGGAGACGATCTTCTTCTCTCTCTCTCTTTTTGGTAGCAAACGGCTCTTTTGGTGTAGGTAACGGTAGTACTTTCCCACCTTTTTAGGTAAAAGGTTGATTGCAGCTTTAGCGGTGAGAAGACACGTGTATGCTTGTCATTCGTTGAAGTGGATGGAGTGGTTGAGACAACACAAACTTCGAGACAGACTGAAGCTGACTTCTCTCTTCCTCGTACATGACAATGCTGATTGTCTTTCAAAAGATTCGGCGATCCTCGAAGACTATCTGCCGTTGCTGAAGTCCGACCTTGTATTCGATAGATAGGCTGCCGAGATAAGTCTACTCGATGATCGGCTCCGAGTCCAAGTGAACTACTCTGCGAGTTCCGTTCAACCGACTCTCTCGCATATCTTGCTCTCGCTGAGTCCAAAGTATTCACCGAGTCTTCTACACCGGTGCCGATGCCGATGAGCTACCGAGCGCTTTGACCGAGCAGCGAGTGTCTGCGAGTCAAGGTACGAATACAAAGGAATGGTTCACCAATCGATAGGGTTTTGGGATCTTCAAATCTTCTCAACGGTTCGAGCACGAGGCTACCGAGCGAGATTCGATATAGAAGATAGAGTCATTTCCCACCGATATGATCATGCCGAGGATTGAATCATCACCCAACAAAGGTCGCATCGAACAAGTTCGGCGGACCGACATAAGCCGTTCCGAATCGTGTGGCGAGTGACCGACTCTACCGAGATCCGCTAGCTGACTTAGAGTCAGAATTCAATATCTTCCAGATAGAGTTCAGTAGTGCGGAATAGGAAAACGTTTTTATCAAAACAGTTTCAGTTGATTAGTGCAGTCAGTTAAGTTTGCTGAAACTCAGTTAAATGATTTCAAGAATATTTTCAATATGAACAGTAAATCAATGCAACAGTTAAAAACAGAACACAAGGCACAGAGATTTTTAAAGTGGTTCGGACACAAAAATCCTACGTCCACTATCCCGAAAGATCAGGAAGCTATTTATTATACTAAGATAGTCTCAATCGGTTTGTACGCTGGACAAACACTGGTCTTGAGATTTATAGTGAGCAAGTCTCAGTTTACAGGTTTATCAAACTAAGTGTTTGAAAAAAACTCTCCAGCAGTGAAGGAGTCCTTTACAATAAGGATCAGTTCAGAAGTGAACTCCTTCGTCTAAGCTATGGATATATTCTATTGAGCTTAGGTTAGAGGGATAGGGAACAAGGATGTAGCTTCTAGAACGACAAACAACTGAGTGTAAGCTTTGGGTTCGTGTAACGTCGTTTGGATACTAGAGGTTGTATTAAGTAGTTCAGCTTGGTTCCCTAAGAGCAGAAATGTAGTCTTTCACCGAAGATTGATTCTTCGAACTTCTTGCGGAATACTTAGGCCTTTTCGAATTTGCTCGTTTGAATGCTCTTTGTGTTCTCTCATGTATGCGAAGGTTCTGGTGAGGTTCGTGAGCTTCAAATTTGATTTATCCCTCTATTTATAGAGAATAGATTAGGATAGATCCGTTGGAGATGACGATCCTTTGTCTCTCTCTTTTGGGTAGCTAACGGCTCTTTTGAAGTATGGTGGCAGTGTCCTTTCCCTCCATTTCTGGAAAGTTGTTGACTTGCAGCTTTAGTAGATATAGGGTACGTGTCTGCTTGTCATTGGCCGAGGTTCAGAAAGTGGTTGAGACAGAACAAACTTCAAGGAGATCTGAAGCTGACTTCTCTCTTCCTCGTATTGACTTTGCTGAAATGACTTCAAAGATCCTAACAGTCAGAAGACTGTCTGGTCGTTGCTCCTGCTGAGTCGGCTCTACTGAAGATCAGCTCTGACTTCAGTGAACTACTCCTGCTGAGTTCAGTTCTACTGACTCCTTTCAGTATACTGCTCCTACTGAGTCCAGTACTGAGTCTTCTACTTCTGGTGCTGAGACAGATAATCTACTGTGTGCCTGAACCAGAGCAGAGTGTCTGCTGAGTTTGAAACCTCAGAGACAAAAACAGATTACAACGTAATGGTTCACCAAACAATATAGGGTTTTGGGATCTTCAAATCTTCACAGACTCTTTCAGAGCACATGGCTACTGAGTGTATGACAACACAGAAGACTGAGTCATTTCCCACTATTTACCAACATTGCTGAGGATAGAAGCATCACCCAACATTTTCCCCCTATTTGATGATGCCAAAACCTAATAATCTATCAACCTAACACTATGACTTATCAGAAACAGAGCTCCTTACAAAATATTACAAGTAGGATCAGTGGAGTTGTTCTTCAAGTCCTAGACTACTGAGGGGATCAGGGCAGAAAGACAGAACTTATACAGAGTCTATTCAATATTTTTCCCCCTGTCTTAACAACATTTTTCCCAAAATACTAACAAGTCTATCAGAGTCTAGCTAAGCAACAACTGATAACAAATAACAAACAGTGAGTGTGTGAGTCAGTAATCACTTCCATGATTCTGAGTGTTAAGCATAAACAATCACGACTATTCAGACAATAAGGAATTGTCAAAGCCAAACATAGATATTATATATATAAGAGTTTCAGTACAGTTACATCTCTGCTAGACTAAAAAAAAGAAAGATACAAGGAGAATACAGAAGCAAGAAATCATTTGAACTGCTTGATCCTGTCTTTGAAATCTTGAGATTGAGTTTCAGGAAGAGGCACTCCATACATGCGATATGTGACATTCCTCAGCTTCAGTATCTCAGCAAAGTCCGCTGGGTCTTCTTCATCAAGAAATTTGGCTTCATCAGCGTCCTTCGCTTCTTTCTCTATGACACCGTAGTGGATGGATCCATCAAGCCTCTGCGGGGGTGGCAGGATTCTGGGATCAGGAACTCTTACTTCAATATTTTCCTTGACAACTTTTTGGAGTCTGGCATACATTTCCAGATCTGCACTCATTAGCCATTCAGTATATTCCACTATCTTAGGTTTTTCAGACCAAAATCTCCAGAAGTAGTTCCTTTTGATAAATTCTGCTTTCAGTGTCTCCCATCTCTGAGTAAATTCCCACGGGATCCATTCATCCAGTCTAGGCCATCTGTGAGTCTTCAGATCAGTAGGCTTTCTGAACTTCCTGTATTTGTATGGGATGTCAGCCTTTGCAGGGATCCTCAGACTTGCTTCCTTTTCAGTTCTCAGCCTGAGAGCTTTGAGATCAGCCATCTATATTCTCTCTCTGGCTGATTCTATCTCTATATAGATATCTGTCTAACTGAGCCCAGATTTCTTCCATCTCTTGTTCCTGTTCCTTTGAGGCAATGTAGGAGGGCTTGTGAGGTGGCTCTTTTTCTGAGTCAGCAAGCGTTGATGATTTTTCTTTGGATGTTCCCTGCTGCCCAGTTGATTGCTGCTGCTGTTGCTCCTTTTCTTTTTCTTTATCAGCCTCATCGCTGAGTTTGAGCGTTTTAGGAGGCAGCCTAGCACCTGTTTTCTTGCCTCCAGCTCGAGCCTTAGTTTTGCCTTTGACAGGCTTCTTCTTAGGTTTATTGGCGGCTTGAGCTTCGGCTATCTCCCTAGCCAGCTTCTCATCTGCTGCTATCTGAGCCTCCTCCTCCGAGGTTATGAACCTCCTGGGTCCTTTCTTCTTGGAGGGAGGGGTTGGGAATTTCAGTGCCTTTTTGCCTTTACCGGCAACTGGAGGAGGGAGAGGAGCTTCTTCCTCTTCTGACTCCTCGTCAGCATACTCAGCAACATCTTTAATAATATCAAGAGGAGTTTGAGTTGCCTGAGATGTGACTTCTTTGGCTCCTGAGCCACTTGGGCTAGTCTCAGTTGATGCTGCAACTGAGATACCCTGGGCCTCGCCAGTTTGTGAAGGTCCAGTGGGGGCAGATGATGAAGTTTGAGATGCCCCTGTCACTGTCCTTGCTTTCTTTGCTGCTTTCAGTATCAGCTCCTTAGATGCTTTCTCTTTAAAACCTTCCCCCTTTTTGGCATCAGCAAGTAGGGTTGGGGGCTGAGCAGATACCTTTTTATTCAGGATTTTGTATGAGTCTGACAGATCGTCCAGCTTAGTATGTAGCTTTGTCAGTGCCTCATGCAGCTCATTTCTCTCATTTGTCAGCTGATCGCTGTATTTCTTGTGTGAGAGATCAGCCGCAACCTTGAATTCTTTCAGCTGCTTCTCTACCTTCTCTTCAAGGGCCTTCCGAATATTCTCCATTCTGAGTTCATTGGCTTGAGAGATGGCATTGACGGATTCAGTGTGAGCGGTTTGAGCGGCCTTGTAATCATTCAGTAGTTTGTCCTGGCCTTCCTGAATCGTCTTGAGCTGAGCTTCGAAGCTAGCTCTCTGCGCAGCTAAGGCATTCGTCAGAATGCTGGAGAAGTCAGGGACTGGAGATGTTGAGATAGAGGTTTTGAGTCCCTGCAACTCTGCAGTCTGAGCCTCAGTGGTTTGCCGCCAAGTCTTGTGGACGGTACGGGCGAGTAGGCGATTCTGAGATCCTTGGTTCCTCAGTGCCCTGGCCACTGATTTCAATCGACGGCTCTCTGGGCTGGGCGCTACTTCGAAAGCAGAGTCGAGAAGGAGCTGAGAAGGATCAGCTGCCTTCGAAGTACCAGCCACCGTCTACCCGGGACCAAGGATGCTGAGTGGAGGATCAGCGGTAGAAGTAGTAGTGGCATCCTTGTCCGGTTGAGTTCCCTCATCAGGCTTCTCAGGGCCTGAATCACGGGGTGGGTCCTAACCATCGGGGTCAGACCCATCTGAGGGCCCTGGTGCTGAAACAGGCTATCTATCGTTCAGCATGGCAATCATGGCTGCCCTCAGATCCTCGAGCGTGCCGAGGTCAGATGGCTCAGAATAGCCAATCTTCCCTCTGATCAGCAGCTCTTCCTCATGAAGCTGCTCGCAGGAGTGGTGAATAATCAGTCACTTCAGGTTGTGCCACTCCTGGAACCTAATCAGCAGCTCTTTTAGAGTTGTGGCCTCCATCCCGACAGATTCTGACTCCGAGGCTGTCTCCGAGTCCTCAACCTCAATTGGAGACGCCTGTTTCTCAGCAGACGGGATGCTGCTAAGTGGAGGGACATCCAAGGGGCTTTTCCAGTGTCTGAACTTCTTCAGCCTGGACTTCTTCAGATTGGACCCCTTGATCCACGGTTTCACCCTTCTCAGTGGAGATGACCTTCTCCACTGATTGTGTCTTCTCAGAAGACTCTGGCTCGTCTCTCAGCTGTAGAGGCTGCTGAGCAATGATGGCCTCTGGTTCCGCCTCGGTTTCAGTAGGCACAACCTCGCTGACCTTCTTCAGCCTTTTGGTTGGTGCCTTAGGCGTTGTTTTAGGAGGGGACCTCGTCTTCTTCGGTGTTGAGGTCTGCTGAGTCCCGGCCTTAGGTGCAGCAGGCCCTGAGCCAATCTGTTGATGGGCCGCTGCCCTATTTGGAATCTGACTTTCTTCACGTTGAAATATTGCTTGTCGGCGAAGGTGATTTTGTCAGATGCGCAGAAGTCCTCAATCATAACTGAGAGTTTCAGTCCGTATAGGAGTTTTCCTTTGACGCTCAACCTATTGGATGCCTTGTCAAATTTGGCTGATTGCATCATGAACTCTCTGAGGAAAAACTCAGTCTAGTTTATCTTGGCCCGATCATATATGGCCATCATCAGTTGCAGCTTGGGCCTTGACACTTGGTCAAATGAGCCTGCTTGACTCGTCAGTAGTTGAGTTACTATGTACGCTAATGCTCTGTACTGAGGGAGCATTGCGTTCCTTGGAAAGGCGGCTCTGAATACTGTTGGCTTTCCGCAGAACTCAGTGAGGTACTCATCCATCAGATCATCTTTATATGCGACGGTACTGAGTCCTGTATTGGACAGATTGAAGCTTTTCTGAAGAGCTTCTCGGATTGACATATGTTTTACTTCTATGTCTGTATGTGAGGGATCGCCCACTGTATGGACGACAAATCTGCCTCCGAGGTCTCCGTCCACTGAGTCGGAGTTCGGATAGATCTCTGCCACTTGTCGTGGGAGAAAGAAGGTCGGACTCCTCGTCAGGAATCCTTCCAATCAGGTCTCACGGAGGGCGTAGAAAATCTCTTCCATGAAGTCTAGATCGCACTCGTCAAACTCCATGACTGGCTCGCACCAGACACGATCCTTTCGAAGGATCTCTTGCATATCTGCCGGAGCACCAACTTGTTTTCCTGTCATTTTAATAATCTGCAAACACGGCGTTAGTCAGTATTCGATAGGATATAAAAGAAATTATTTAAAGATCACACGATACTGAAAAGATCATTGAAAAATTACCAAAAGATTTTCTGAGATGTTTTAAAGGATAGAATATATGTAACAAAGCGAGTGATAGTCTCAGAAAATTTAGGGTGAATAAGATATTTGCAGAGATGAAATGGCGGTTCTAAACATTTTGAACGAATATATATATCTTAGAGAAGATAAACAGTTAAAGATCAATAGTTCAGTTTGAACGCGCTTTTTGAGATGGACGGCTAGGATTAAGTTTTATAAAATAGGTAATGATCATATTAGCCGCCTAAGTCAAAAGCCAGTTGTATATAGCCTAAGTAGTAACTTGATACGACATGCATTTAATGCGTTGTAGAGTTCAACATGCTTTTACATAGAATGTCGTGTATTAAATGTAGTCCGTTAAAAATTAAATGACATTTTCTAAGGCATTGAATACAATGCTGAATCTGATTCATAAATGCACAGAATTGTTCTATATGCTACTGAGTAGAGATACGCAAACCTGTCAGCTGAACATCGTAGTCAGCTGATACCTCGTGTAGATGGTTGTTGAGTCTCTACGCTGCGATTTTACTCGCATGCGAGAGTGAACATTTCCCTCATCGAATGCTCCTCTCCTGGAATCCTTTTACTGACTTGAGTCAGTAGGGTCCACAGCAAACCTAGCTCTACTGAAAGTTCTTTGAATCTGGCTTCAGCTAGAGGCTTGGTCAATATATCAGCCCTTTGATGGTCAGTATGGATCTTTTCCATCCTGATATCCTTCTTTTCGACATGGTCACGAATGAAGTGGTGTCTGATGTCCACGTGCTTGCATCTTGTATGAAGTACAGGATTCTGAGTGATTACAATGGCACTGGTACTGTTGCAGAAGATCGGCATGTCATTCTGAATGACGTCATAGTCGCGTAGCTGCTGTCTCAGCCAAAGGATTTGGGCGCAACAACTTCCGATAGCCATATATTCAGCTTCAGTAGTTGACGTCGCTACTGAATGTTGTTTCTTTGAGAACCATGAGATCAGCTTACTGCCGAGGAACTGACACGTTCCAGAAGTTGACTTTCGATCAATTCTACATCCTGCATAGTCGGCATCGAATAACCGGCTTAGTTCAATATTATCATCACTGGATACCATAAACCCATGTCGGGTGTTCCTTCGAGATAGCGGAGAATCTTCTTTGCTGAGTCTATGTGACTCTGCTTCGGATTCACCTGAAATCGAGCGCAGACACCTACAACATAAGTTATGTCAGGACGAGTAGCTGTTAAGTATAATAAAGAACCAATTATAGCACGAAATTCAGTTTAGTCTACTGATACTCCTTTATCAAGATCGATCTTCATATTCGTGTTCATCGGGATCTTGATTGGTTTGCTGGATGTGCAACCGAATCTTTTGATGAGGTCTCGAGTGTATTTGCCTTGATTGATGAATGTTCCCTTCTCAGATTATTTGACTTGAAAGCCAAGGAAATAGTTCATCTCTCCCATCATTAACATCTCGAACTTATCCTTCATCATTTTCTCAAACTGCTGACACATGATGACGTTATTCGAGCCGAAGATGATGTCATCTACGTAGATCTGCACAAGTAATAAGTCGTCTTCCAGTCGAATGCTGAATAATGTGCGGTCTACTGTGCCCTTCTGAAAACCTTTCTGAAGAAGAAACTCAGATAGGGTATCGTACCAAGTCCTAGGTGCTTATTTTAACCCATACAGAGCCTTTTTGAGTCTATAAACTTGATGTCCCTGCTGAAAGCCGGGAGGCTGTTCCACATAGACTTCTTCTTTCAGTACGCCGTTTAGGAAAGCAGACTTCACATCCATTTGATATACTCTGAATCTTTGATGTGTTGCGTAGGCTAGGAATAGTCTGATTGCCTCCAATCTTGCAACTGGAGCGAACGTTTCATCGAAATCTATCCCTTCAGCTTGACAGTAGTCTTTTGCCACGAGTCTTGCTTTATTCCTTAATATGACGTTGTTTTCATCTCGCTTGTTCTTGAAGACCCATTTTGTTCCTATCACATGTTGATGCCGGGGTCTGTCAACAAGTTCCCAAACTCCGTTTCTCGTGAACTGATTCAGCTCCTCCTGCATGGCTATGATCCAGTCAGCATCTTTTAGTACGTCCTTAACTGACTGAGGTTCTTCAGTAGACAAGAAGCAGGAATATAAGGCGCTTTCTCCTTAATAGAATCTGGATCTCGTATTTACTCTTGCTGAAGGATCTCCAATAATTAAATCAAAAGTGTGAGCATCCAGCCACGATCTACGATGTTTCAACTCTTCATCTGAAATTTGTTCAACACAGATAGTAGGTGAGTTAGGCTTTTCAGTTGTACTATTCTGAGATTGAAGCAATTCAGTTACAAGAGTGTGATCTACTGAGTCACTAGGTTCAGGGGCATTTAGCTCAGGAACATTATTAGTTCCCCCTGAATTATTATTCTCAGTAGAGGTCTCAGTTACCACTGGGGTTTCTTCATCGACTCGAGTTACACCGGGATTGACTGCGTTCGGGAGAGTCAATCCGCTCACTACATTCGTTGGGGCCGAGATTCAGTAGATTTATCTTTAGTTTCCTCGTCTGAATCATCATCCCAACATAGCTAGATCTTTTCAACTTTATCTTTTAAGCTCAGATCCTGTAGCTGCTTACTGATGTCCTCAGATACAGGTTTAGAGTTTTTGCTCCTGTCTTCAGTAGCAAACTCATTAAAAACAACATGAGGGCTTTCCTCCACGTAAAGGGTTCGATAGTTAAAGACTCTGAAAGCTTTGCTGACCCGGGAGTATCCTAAGAACACTCCCTGATCTAACTTGCTATCAAAAGTCTTCAGCTGATCTTTCCCATTATTGTGAATAGCACGAACACCCAAAAATATGGAAATAAGATAGAGAAGGCTTCCTGCCGTTCCATAGTTCATATGGTGTCTTCTTATGCTGCTTTGTCAGTAGAGATTGGTTCTGAGTGTAACATGCAGTGTCAGTAGCTTCTGCCCAGAATTTGGTTGGGAGTCCTGAGTTTGCGAGCAGGGTTCTTGCTGCTTCTTTGAGTGTTCGATTTTTCATTTTAGCAACCCCATTTTGTTGAGGCGTGCGCGCGGCAGACATCTCATGCTCTATGCCTTCTGCTTTGCAGAACTCCTCCACCATGAAATTCAGGAACTCGCCTCCTGCATCCGAACGTATCTTGACGATCTTGGTGTTCTTCTCGACACTGAGCCTTTTCAGAAGCCTTGGTAACTCTGTTTTGACGTCAGACTTGTTGGTAATAAATATGACCCATGTGTAGCGCGAGTAGTCATCAATGACCACTAATGCATACTTCTTGCCTTTGATCGTCACTGGAGAGACTGGACCGAACAAATCCATATGTAGCAGCTGAAGGATTCCATCAGTGGAAGGAGATGGAATAGGTGGATTTTGATTCCTTGTTTGCTTTCCCTTCAGGCATGCTTCACACTGAGTGTCTTTGCTGAATACTTCATTCGGTAGTCCTCTTGCTAGAGTGTTTCTAGCCAGTTTGTTGAGCGTTTTGAAGTTAAGATGGTTGAGTCTTCTGTGCCACAGCCACCCCGTTCTGTTGTCATTCTTCGCCAACAAACAAGCTTCAGGTTCAGCTGAGTTCCAGTCAGCTACATAGATATTCTTCTTGCGCGAACCTGATAACACTGTTTTCCCTGTGGATTTATCAATAACATCACAGAAACCAGTGTAAAAAATCACTCTATTTGAGTTATCACAAAATTGACTAACAGAGAGAAGATTATGCTGAAGTACTTCAACATATGATACTCTTGGAACTGTTGCTGTTCCAATGCTGAGTGTTCCATAGCCCCTGGTGTAGCCTTTTGCATTGTCTCCAAACTCGATTCGGGGTCCTTCTTCAGTAGTATAATTCTTCAGCAAGTCCTTTTGGTACGTCATGTGTCTTGAGCATCCGCTTTCCACATACCAAGGGTCCTTGTGCACCTGCAAAACAGAATTATATTTAGGTACCCTTTATTTTTGATTTTGGGTCCTTAGATGTTAGTTTTGGTAACCCATATCTGTCTTACAACCCTGGTGGTCTCAGACAGTTTCTTTCCACCTTTGTCAACATATTTGACCACTGGACTGGTCGCTGCTGACTTCTGAGGCTTTTCTGGTTCAGGAGTCCTGATTTTCTGAGTGGGTGTACTGCTGACCTTTGCCTTTTGCACGGCTTTCTTCTTCCTTTTCTTACTATTGGATCCTCTCCTTACTATTGGATCATAGTAATATGACCCATACTGAGCTGGATGAGTCAGTTGTGGAGGTCCATACTGATCAGCCCAGTTAGCTTTGTTGATTCCCCCTTGACTAAACCGGGGTGATCTGGTGCTGATCTTCTTGTCAGAGTGCTGATGACTAGGATGAGGTGCCTTCATCTTCTGTTTGTTCTTGGCTAGGGGGTTCAGTATGTCTGCATTGATGGTCGCCTCTTGAACAAACCTATCAGCTAGCCGGTTTTCTGAGCGTACGGGGGCAGATGAGGAGGCTCCCTGGCTGAATCCAAGTCCCTCCTTGCAATGCTTGGGCTTGTTGCTTGCTAGCATAGCCTCTAGCTTCTTTTCAGCGCCTATGTATCGCTCTGTCATCAGGTTCCTCCAGATATCATCACTTTTCTTGAGCATTTCATGCTCGGTTTGAAGTCCTGACAACTCTTGCTTCAGTAGACTCAGTTCAATATCTTTCTAAGTCAAGTCTTTGGTCAAAACTGAGATCTGATCTTCTTGATGCTGAGACTTGGCCATCAGAGAGTTTATCTCCTCCCTGAGTCTCAACACAAGTCCTTCTGACTCAGTAGCGACCTGACTCTCCTAAGAAAGTCTCTGATTCTCCACTTTCAGGGTATCCAATTCCTGAAGAGTCTTACTGAGCTGCAGACTCATCTGAATTTGCTTGTCGAGGAGTTCTTCGTATGCGATCGCGACGTCCAGATTCTCGTCTGCACCTGAAAGAGTGTCGTGTGTGCAGTGTGAAGAGGAATTAAATGGTTCGTGTGAGTTTACCTCATCCTCTTCTCCCCGCCATGAGACACTTTTCAAAGATCTTCTTCAGCTTCAAGCTCTATGGCCATGAAAGCTGCTTCATCGTCAGATGAATCCATGAAGGAATCGACTTCATCTGAGTCGTCTGAGAGTTCACCAGCAATGTATGCTTGTCTCTTCTTGATGAACTTCTCCCTTCTTGCTTTGCATGCTGCTCTTTCAGCAGTACTGAGCTCAGGACAGTCATACTGATAATATCCTCGCTTCTTGCAATTATAGCAAGTTGTGACTCTTTCTTCTTTGCTCTCGCTATCTTTCGACCGAGCTGAGTCCTCTTGTTTCCTGCAATCAGAAGTATGCGAGTCAGGAGTGCGTTTATACGTGTATTCAGACTTACCCTTGGATTCTCTGAGGGCTTTAGTCACTTTTCTGCGCCTCTCCTTCTCCTTCTGGTACTTTACGGCAAGCAGTGCGTACTTCTTGGCTAGATTTCCTTCTTGTATGTCACTGAGTGAAGGTTCAGCCTTGCTAGACGCTGGAGCTGCTGTGCTGACTGATGCTTTAAAGGCATGGTCGATTTGAGTGTCTGCTACAGCTCGCTGCTTCCTTTGAGGTAAGACGAACTCGAACTCCTCTGCTTTAAGTTCTGAAAAGATATGGTCAGGAGTAACAATATCTAAATCAGAAAGACGTAAAAGAGTAGCAAAGGGGGTCCAGTTTCCGTCTGGTAGTGCCCTCAAAATCTTCAGATTCATCTCTCGGTTGGAGAATGTCTTTCCCAGCCCACTGATAGAGTTCATCAGATTGGTAAATCTGACGTTGAGATCTTCAATAGTGTCACCAGGCATGAGAGACAATCTCTCCATCTTTTGAAGTTCCAGCGCAAGTTTATTTGCTTTGATCTTCTGAGTCCCCCGACTCAGTAGTGCTAGAGCATCCCAGAGTTTCTTTGCGGACTTACAGTCCTGAACTCTTCCGAGATAGGAATCACTCAAGGTGGTCAGTATGGCGTTTCTGGCGACGCGGTCTAAGTTGTGAAGCTTCTTCTCCTCAGGAGTGAAGAGACTTCTGTCCTTGGGGATCTTCTTCCCGGTCACCATTCCTCCTCCGTCTGCTGGATCCTGAGCTACGACGCTATCTATCATAGGAATGATAGGTCCATCCTCCAGAACCTCTGTCATGCTATCGTGGAGGGAGGTCAGATGTGCCTCCATTCTGACCCACCATACGCCATAGTTCTCTAATGAGAACATGGGTTCCATCCTTATCCCTGACATATCAGACATGATGAATAATGATATGAATGAAGAATGATATGCAGTGAAAAAGTTTTCCGGATCCGTTCAAGAAGACCAGTTTCAGAATAACAAGAGTCTTATAGAACTCCTACTCTGATACCAATTGTTGGTCCCGAGATTACGTTCAGGTGTAGAGGGGGGGGGTGAATACACCTAAAAACCGATTTCTCAACTTAAACACGAACAGTCCTTTTTAGGATAGTGTCGTACTGAACAAGTTCATCAGACCAGACAAGCTGTTCTGAATTGTGTGGCAGAGTGACTGACTCTACTGAGATCTGCTAGCTGACTTAGAGTCAGAATTCAGTATCTTCCAGATAGAGTTCAGTAGTGCAGAATAGTGTAGGCCCAAATTCAGTTGAGTTAGGAAAACGTTTTTATCAAAACAGTTTCAGTTGATTAGTGCAATCAGTTAAGTTTGCTGAAACTCAGTTGAATGATTTCAAGAATATTTTTAGTATGAACAGTAAATCAATGCAACAGTTAAAAACAGAACACAAGACACAGAGATTTTTAAAGTGGTTCGGACACAAAAATCCTACGTCCACTGTCCCGAAAGATCAGGAAGCTATTTATTATACTGAGATAGTCTCAGTCGGTTTGTACGCTGGACAAACACTGGTCTTGAGATTTATACTGAGCAAGTCTCAGTTTATAGGGTTATCAAACTAAGTGTTTGAAAAAAACTCTCCAACAGTGAAGGAGTCCTTTACAATAAGGATCAGTTTAGAAGTGAACTCCTTCGTCTAAGCTATGGATATATTCTATTGAGCTTAGGTTAGAGGGATAGGGAACAAGGATGTGGCTTCTAGAACGACGAACAGCTGAGTGTAAGCTTTGGGTTCGTGTAACGTCGTTTGGATACTAGAGACTGTATTAAGAAGTTCAGCTTGGTTCCCTAAGAGTAGAAATGTAGTCTTTCGCCGGAGATTGATTCTTCGAACTTCTTGCGGAAGACTTAAGCCTTTTCGAATTTGCTCGTTTGAATGCTCTGTGTGTTCTCTCGTGTATGCGAAGGTTCTGGTGAGGTTCGTAAGCTTCAAATTTAATTTATCTCTCTATTTATAGAGAAGAGATTAGGATAGATCCGTTGGAGACGACGATCCTTTGTCTCTCTCTTTTGGGTAGCTAACGGCTCTTTTGAAGTATGGTGGCAGTGTCCTTTCCCTCCATTTCTGGAAAGTTGTTGACTTGCAGCTTTAGTAGATATAGGGTACGTGTCTGCTTGTCATTGGCCGAGGTTCAGAAATTGGTTGAGACAGAACAAACTTCAAGGAGATCTGAAGCTGACTTCTCTCTTCCTCGTATTGACTCTGCTGAAATGACTTCAAAGATCCTAACAGTCAGAAGACTGTCTGGTCGTTGCTCCTGCTGAGTCGGCTCTACTGAAGATCAGCTCTAAGTTCAGTGAACTACTCCTGCTGAGTTCAGTTCTACTGACTCCTTTCAGTATACTGCTCCTGCTGAGTCCAGTACTGAGTCTTCTACTTCTGGTGCTGAGGTAGATAATCTACTGAGTGCCTGAACCAGAGCAGAGTGTCTGCTGATTCTGAAACCTCAGAGACAAAAACTGATTACAATGTAATGGTTCACCAAACAATATAGGATTTTGGGATCTTCAAATCTTCACAGACTCTTTCAGAGCACATGGCTACTGAGTGTATGACAACACAGAAGACTGAGTCATTTCCCACTATTTACCAACATTGCTGAGGATAGAATCATCACCCAACAAAATGCATCATTTGTTATGAAAAAAAAACACCCAAGCTCTAAGTAATCAATTACTGTCAACGTGAATACTTATTTAATGTCTTTGAGTGACTGTGTGAGAGAGATTTACTGTGGAAGCAATAGAATAAATATTTCTATTGAAGCCGGCGATATTCTCCAACGGTGGTACGGGTGGAATGTTGCCGCTCTTGTGGAGGCGACATTATTTCCCGCGACGGCGAAAATGGCATTATTTCCGCCAGTAGTGAAGGCGGAATGGGGTAAGAATAATCCATTTCTTGAAGTCATAAAAATCCATTTTTTAAAAGTCTAAAAGAAAGTAGAGAGATAGATTGTGTTTTGAAAAAGATAAGTAAAGTGAACAATTTGTTAATTAACCAAGGTTAAAAAAATAATAATAAATCAAATTGCTCTGCCCCAGCTTCAAACTAACCCTTATCTGAATTTTTCTATCCTAGACCGGGTTTACAAGACCTTGTGGTCTAAAGATAGAAGTTGTGTTTTTTATTAATTTTTTTTTTACAAACATGTGATGTGTCATGATTTTTACAAACTTAAGTTGTAGACCCGGTCTAGGATAGAAAAATTCCCCTTATCTAGTGAGCTTTCATTATTTCTAGTTTAAAGATTAATAAAAAAGAAATAAAAAATGATCAATAAATAGGCACCGAGTATCGCTTTCCGGAGAACAACCCAACCCCAACACTGTTCGACTTCCCCCACCCCCATCATATACAGGGAGAGAGAGGATTGTCGATCAGCACGAATTTTGTTTGCTAATCATTTTTGTGCATCTGTATTCACTGATTCTTTGTTAAAATAGGCTTTTGGCGGCAACGCTAGTGAAAGAAACTTCCTATTTTTTTTTTTTTTTTTGCTGTATGTCAGACGACTGCGACGCGCATTGCGGTGGATCCGGTGAACTCGACAACCAGTTGCAATGGCCACAACTCCGAAAGAAGCGACGCGTGCTGGTCATTTTGCTCCGGTAGCTTCTGGCGGCTCTGCCGTAGCCATCCTCCGTGAGAATGCTTCCGCCTCCGCCCCTGCTGATTGGAGCGCATCTGCCGCTGGAGATCTACAGAGCAAGAACCTGGTATCCTTAATAAGACCGGATCCTTCTTCAAAAGCTACAACTAAAGGTTTTCCTGTTTATTTTCACTTCTTTTAAGCTCGATCAAAATAAAAAAATAAACTGTTCTTGATCATTCATAAAAGCACGTGTATGTGTGTAATATTATATGTATGTTACCCTATACCTCCCGTGCATCGATGTGATCGCAGTTCGCTGAAATATTGATGTTTTTTAATTCTGTAATTCTTCTACTTTTCTTTTACTTGTAATTATCTTTTAACTTTTCCATTCCTGATATTTCGTTATATTTTAGGTGTTTGCTTGTCTATGGTAGGCGCATGAAGGTGATTGATAAGATTTTGTATCTAATGATCTTTCACTAATTTTTTCCATGTATTGATATCCTTAAAATATTTTTGAAATAAACCCGTTAGTTTATGGGAGAGTGAGTGAAAACACAACCTAATCTTCTCCAAAGAGGGGGGGAATAGCAACTTGAGTTCTTCGCCTGATATTTCTAACTCCCAAAGCTTTATGCTTTAACCTCATATCGCATGGGACTAGCTTATTGCAAATAAAGTTAGGTTATTAGTAAAACTAGAAAATTAGTTCAATATGTCAGAAATGATTACTTAGCTTCTGATAAAACTCCAAAGTTTTGGTGTTTTATTCATGTTTGGAGTTAGATTTTAGTTTTCCATCAAACATAAGTTTGTGATTGTTGTAGTTCATGTACCTAGATCTGGATAAGTTTCAATGCAATATATGGATTTTGAATACTGTGTTTAAACTCTGTATATTGTAAATATATTGATTACTTAGCTATATATTGTAAGTAAAATGTGTAGATAGGTTTTTTTCCTTTTTCCTTTTTTATAAAAATCTTTGGTTGCACTTTGCAGTTGAGGAATGATTTCCTGTAAAGTAGACAAGAGAAGATTGATCTGTTAGTAGTGATTTGTTGCTGTTATAAAATACGAATAAACGAAATACGAGAAAATAAATAAGAACACAAGAATTTACGTGGTTCGGTCAATAGACCTACGTCCACGGGCGGAGGGAAGAAAATTCACTATAAAAGAGAAAAATACAAATTCGGGTCTTCGGAATATGTTCCTAGACCCAAAGACTAATTCTCAGATATGTGTCTCTAAAATAATGAGGGGACTTATCTATTTATTGGGAAAAATTAATAATAAACTTCATTAATTATCCGATGTGGACTCAACTTCCTTAAAGGATTAGGATTTGAGCCATATAATATAACAGTTGCAATTTGTCTCACTTCTATTGCATAGTCAGTTATATGTTATTACTTAATCTATGATGTTTCCAAACACATTTCTAGGAGTAGTTTCATTTAGGAGGACAAGAATTTGATTTGGACTTTCAATTTGTAATCACTTTTCATGCTGCACCCTTCATCCTAATATCAGTTATTATCCTTCTTGGAGGATGCCTGTTGTCGTCTAATTTTTCTATTTTCTTTATTATCTATTGCACTTTTCGACATGAAGAAGACGCATCCTAATCTTCATCAATTGATTCCTATATTAAATTAAATAAAATTAGTTATTGTTTATTCAGGGATCCCAATCATGCTAAGGGTCCAAACCAAACATCCTTTGGATCCTTTATCTGCTGCTGAAATCTCTATAGCTGTGGCAACTGTCAGAGCTGCTGGAGCCACCCCTGAGGTTCGTAATGGCTTTCTATTTTCCTTATCTTGTCCTTATATCTTGATAATTGTTCAATGCTGTTTCAAGTGACCTTTTCCTCCCTTTCCAGTTGAGAGATAGCATGCGGTTTATTGAAGTGGTGTTGCTGGAACCAGATAAAAATGTAGTTGCGCTGGCAGATGCTTATTTCTTTCCCCCTTTTCAACCCTCACTGTTGTCTAGAACAAAAGGTGCACCAGCAGTTCCTAGTAAACTTCCAGCAAGGCGAGCCAGATTAGTTGTCTACAATAAAAAGTCCAATGAGACTAGCATATGGGTTGTTGAGCTAACTGAACTACATGCTACCACTCGAGGTGGACATCACAGGGGAAAAGTTATTTCTACTACAGTTGTCCCTGATATTCAGCCACCAATGGTATCTTTGTAAACTGAAGCTTCTATGCAAGGTTTTAAAAAACCCAATTGAGGCCCGCCTCGAGGCCCGCCTCGAATCGAAACGGCGAAAAAACGCCTTGAGGCGTACGCCTCAGACCATACGCTTCATCTGAGCGACTCGTTCCGGCGAGGCGCGCCTCGAGGCCCGCCTTTGAGACGTTTTTTCATTGAGGCGGTCCCTTTTTTATCGGGCCAGAATTCGAATTCTTATGAAATTAATATAATTGGGCTTAAGCCTAATTACATTAATTAGATTTTCAGTCAGCCCAACCCAAAATATTTAGATTAGAATCAAAATTGAGTAGAAAACAACGTAAATTGAAATTAATATTAGTGCTGCTTCTAGAAACGAAGAGGTTATATTAAATTAAACATTTCTTTATGTGATTAGTTGCATGAAGTTTTATTAGATATCTGGGTATAATTAATTATTTAACTTAATAAAACGAAGAGGTTAGATGAGCTAGTAAGATTCATTGTATTTCTCTTCCAGAAAAGACATTTTGGCCACAAATTCTCATGTATTTCACTAAAAAGTTAAAATCCTAGTTGTAGAGAATATTGAATTCCATGTATTTTGAATTTGAGAGTACTTTTGACTTATGTGTTATTATATATTTATTATGGGGAAAAAATTAAATTTACGCCTCAATTTTACGCCTCGTTCCGTTTCGAGGCTTACGCCTCGTGAAACCATGAAAAAACGCCTCGAAACCCGTTTACGCTTTTTAAAACCTTGCTTCTATGATTTAATATGTCTGATATCAGTGTAACTTAAGGATGACTACTTATTAAATTTCCAAAGTATCTATTATGTACCACTGAGCAAGACCAGTGACCAGAATATTTTGAAGTTTATCAATATTGCACGATCTATCACTGAGAATTGTAGGATTTTTTATTTTTCCTTGTTCACAGTTCTGGCTGATGCATGAATCTAAATTCAATCCAGTTTGTCTTTAAGGATTTTATTCAGCGTTTTCTTATGCAATTCCAAATTCTAATACTAATTTTTTTCCATCATTGTAGGATGCTTTGGAATATGCTGAATGTGAAGCTATAGTCAAAGATTATCCTCCATTTATTGAAGCAATGAAGAAGAGGGGCATTGATGATATGGAGTTGGTCATGGTTGATCCCTGGTAAGTAAAATACAAAACAGGCAAGTTTTTATATTTCTGATAAAAGAAAATTCTCTTTAGTCCACAGCTAGATATACCAACTACTATATGCCCTTAATGTGCACTGCAGGTGTGTTGGTTACCACAGCAATACTGATGCTCCTAGCCGCAGACTTGCAAAACCACTTATTTTCTGCAGAACAGAGAGTGACTGCCCACTAGAAAATGGCTATGCCCGACCTGTTGAAGGAATTCATGTTCTTGTTGATATGCAAAATATGGTAGTCATTGAGTTTGAAGATCGTAAGCTCGTACCCTTACCTCCAGCTGATCCACTGAGAAACTATACTCCTGGTGACACAAGAGGTGGTGTAGACAGAAGTGATGTGAAACCTCTTCAAATTGTTCAACCTGAAGGGCCTAGCTTTCGGATCAATGGAAATTATGTTGAGTGGCAGAAGGTAGTGAATTTCCTTTTCTTTGTTTAAAAATTAGTCTTATAACTTATTGCGGCTAAACCAAATAATGGGTGAAATGTTGATTGTCAGTGGAACTTCCGTGTTGGGTTCACTCCAAGGGAGGGTTTGGTCATTCATTCTGTTGCCTATGTTGATGGTAGTCGAGGTCGGAGACCTATTGCTCACAGGTTAAGTTTTGTTGAGATGGTCGTGCCCTATGGAGACCCCAATGATCCACATTATAGAAAGAATGCATTTGATGCTGGGGAAGATGGTCTTGGGAAGAATGCCCATTCTCTTAAGAAGGTTTGCTCTCCATTTTAGTTTTTGATTATTGCACGTTGATCTTTCACTCTCATTATGACATCCAACCTAAGAGCTTCTCCCTTTTTCAGGGATGTGATTGTCTGGGGTATATAAAATATTTTGATGCTCATTTTACAAATTTTACTGGAGGAGTTGAAACAATTGAAAACTGTGTATGCTTGCATGAAGAAGACCATGGAATTCTGTGGAAGCATCAAGACTGGAGGACCGGCCTTACAGAAGTTCGTCGCTCAAGACGCCTCACTGTTTCTTTCATTTGCACTGTGGCTAATTATGAATATGGTTTTTACTGGCACTTTTATCAGGCAAGTAGATTGTGTTTACTTCGTGGAGTGTTTTTATCAGGCAAGTGGATGACATTCTTGATTGGGAGTTTCTTATACGAAAACTGTCTGCTAGAGCATTTCAGTGAGGATAAATGAAGGTTTGATATTGAATATATGGCAGATTTTCAACTTAATAGGCGGCGAGTTTGCTTTTTCACTGAAACAACTTACTACCTATGTTTGAATATCATTTTACCCTCTGCAAGATATCAAAGAACCTTTAGTGTTTCTATTCCAGCCTTCTCGCTAGCTAATGTGTGGTTTTCTCTTCTAATACCATCGCTTGTTTATTTATTTTGACTACATCTTGAGACCGTAACAATTTCTTAACACTTCAATCCATATGATAGGCTTTTCTTTGTCACAGAAATTTGATAAAGTAAGTTTGTTTTGCAGGATGGGAAAATTGAGGCTGAAGTAAAACTTACTGGAATTCTTAGTTTAGGAGCTTTGCAACCCGGAGAATTTAGAAAATATGGTACAACAATTGCACCTGGATTGTATGCTCCCGTCCACCAACATTTTTTTGTTGCTCGAATGGACATGGCAGTCTGACTCTAAGCCCGGTGAACTACACAATCAGGTCTGTGGTCATAGGTTCTTAAGTTTTTAGTAGTAATTTCAAGGAACAACCAACCTATGTCATTTACTTGGTTTCTCTGGTACCACTATCTCTTTATTAGGTTGTTGAAGTTAATGCCAGAGTTGAAGAATCTGGAAAGAATAATGTTCACAACAATGCTTTCTATGCTGAGGAAACTTTACTCAAATCTGAATTAGAAGCCACGCGTGATTGTGATCCATCATCAGCGCGCCACTGGATTGTAAGAATCTGCATCGACCTTTTCCTTATCGTATGCGTTGACAATTTCTGTTGTGATTTGTTGATAGTGTTTGATTCTAGGCACATATTTTTCCTTTTATTGTCTTCGTGTTGATGGAAGCAGCACTGTCCTGTCTTAGAGAGTTCGGTTGTTGTATTCAGCTTCATTGAAGTTATGACTCAATCATGTTTTATTATTATTGCAGATAAGGAACACCAGAACTGTGAATAGGAGTGGACAGCTGACAGGTTACAAGCTGGTACCGGGTTCAAACTGTCTGCCGTTGGCTCGCCCCGAGGCTAAGTTTTTGAGAAGAGCTGCATTTCTTAAGCATAACTTGTGGGTTACACCATATGCACGTGGGGAGGATTTCCCTGGAGGAGAATTTCCTAACCAGAATCCACGTGTTGGGGAAGGCTTGGCTTCTTGGGTGAAGAAAAACCGATCCCTAGAAGAAACCAATATTGTACTCTGGTTAGTTTCCTGAAGCATCATAGTGCTTTTAACTTTCCTTCTGTAGGAATTGCAATTCTTTCTTGAAATTTTAAATTATCTCCCCTCTCAAACCAAGACAGATATATTGAGTAGCTTCAAGATCGTCTATCTGGAAACCAAAATTGAGCACCAACTCCATTCATTCTCGTATTTTTTCACTGTTGAGATTGTATTAACTTCATCTTGACATAAAACTTCTGTACAAAATTACCTTTCTTTTGTTTCATAGTATCAGCTTTCAAGTTAACGGCTGCAGTTCAATTCTCATTTGTTAATCGATGTATTGTATATATTGATACTTCCTCTTCTTCTCATTCAGGTATGTGTTTGGAATTACCCACATTCCTCGCTTGGAAGACTGGCCGGTTATGCCAGTGGAACACATTGGTTTTATGCTCCAGGTATGTTATCCAAAACGATTTATTTGGGCAGTCAGCAAATGCTCAGTTCCGACCATTGTTTACAAAAATGGAACCCCATGCCTTTTTTTGGATTACTATCCACTTCAAGTTCTGAATTGAGAAACATATTTTCAAGCAACTGGTTAGCTATATTTTTGTCAAAGCGGGTGCTGAAACATTGTTATGTGGATGAATGCAGCCGCATGGATTCTTCAATTGCTCGCCTGCTGTGGACGTACCACCCAGTGCTTGCGATATGGACGGGAAAGAGAACGACGTGAAAGACCCCAAGACCGTTACTTCTAGTCTAATTGCAAAACTCTGAAGGGGTATAGTTGGACTGACATTATTACTTCCTTTGCATTCACGACTATTGCCATCTCCTCGAATTTCATGTTCTAGAATTATTATGCATAACCATTTTTATCGATGTGTTTTTAAATGGTGTGTTGAACTCCCAATTTATGCTCTTTATTGTTTCTCTCTTTGGGGATAACTTTCCTCATCTTTCTTTGCAATTTTCTCGTGTTAAGCATTCCTTTTAGAGCTCAATTGCTTTCCTTTCGTTGCCAAACAATGAAACGGTAAAAGTGCTAAGCTTGACGGGGGTATGTATATTTGATCACAATCAATTATCCATGTAAAAAGAAATGATATTGATTTCAGTTTGTATATCTGAATTGTTAAATAATTACCTTTAGCGTAGAACATGTAATAGCGAATTACATTTTTTATATTTTTGTTTTGTAACACTAATCCAATTGTTATAGTTAGTTCTTTTACTTACTCGGGTAATACTCTGCGTTGTACGGAAGGAAATAAAATATTTTATTGGCGTTTAGTATACGTAATTTATAAATCATAAATGAGTGTGTATTGCACGGTATATAATAGGATGACGCATAAATGCGGCAACTTCTAAAAAGATGAAAGGGGTGAAATCAAAAATAGGTAAATCAAAACATAAAAAAGTAGAAATTATATATTATGCAATATATGCTCCAAATGAGCATACTCCCTATTTCAACATGTTAGCATGAAAATAGTGGACATCTGGCCATTAATATTTATGGTTCAAATCCTTTATAAGGAAATTGAATACTATCCCATATTGAAGAATTAATGAAGATCATCATTAGTTTCACTTATAAGCTCCCTTATTGTTTAAGATGTTCGTGTAAGACTTAGTCTTTGAGCCTAAGAACATATTCCAGAGGCTCATATAACAGTTAGTGCTATTTTTATTCTATAAATAATCATGTTTTCTTTGTAATCTATATCCAAGAATCATACTGGATAATCATGGTTCGGTAGCGCCCCCAGACGTAGTCGAAAGACGAATTGGGTAAACAATTTTTGTGTTCTTTTCTTGCTTTTATTCGTATATCGTATTTTCCTCATTTTGTTCTGCAATTGGTATCATAGTCATAGGTCGAAGGGAGAAGATACGATGGTTGAAGAAAAAATACATGGGGAGTAGTTCGATGGTTGAAGAAAAATACATAGGGGATGCAAATCGAGGATTACCTCTACGGTAAAAATCTGTATCAACCCACAGACAACAACATAGAAAATATGAAGGAGGATGAGTGGAAGCTAGTTGGGATATGATTTTAATAATAAGGTTTTGTTTTGGATCTCAAATCCCTGACTGATGATGAACCAATGTCAGTAGCTTGTATTAAGGATCTAGTGTTTAGTTTCGTAGCATAGAATGAACTCTTTTGCATGGATCTTGATGAAGCGAAGCCTGAAGGATGAAGAGTCATTTATCATGCCTCAAAAACATCACGACTACTGACTCTTTCATCCCCATAATTATTCACCTTCCTCGACTGACAAAGATACTGACCTGTTCAACGGTTGACTCAAACTCTCCCGCCACGTTCAAAGAAGTAGGTACTCACATCAAAGTTTGATTTGGAGTCAACACCGTATCTCGTCAGCAAACCAGATTAAGACACGTGGACCTGAACATTGTTCGAGGAACAATCCTTTGGACTGTTGCAGTTGAAGGCAGACGAAAGTTGTAGCTCTAATTCAAATCAATTCGTTGCCTCAACCCTAGCTCAACTACTCTAGTAGATCTCTCTCTAACATATCTATTTAGAAGGGCGACTATAAATATGAAGAACCTTTGATTAAATAAGATCACAAAACTATTGCATATCATAAAGTCTTCAAGAACTCAAAGCTCTCTGCATCTTATGGGCCCTTGTTCAAAATTGTGCCTTTCTTGAAGTCTCAAGTTCCAAATACTCTAAGCCATCATCCTTATTCTAGCTTGAAGAGTTTGCTTGTACGAAAGTAGAACTTGAAGTAGAAGTAGACGAACAAGAAGTGTAACAGAACTCAACCAAGTTTTGTTATAAGGAAAAATTCTGATCTTATATTTTTATCTTTTGACGTCCACTCTTCCTGATCTTATCAGGAAGAGTGGACATAGGAGTTATCTCCAAACCACTATAAATCTTGTGTGCTTACTACTTTTAAATTTTGTTTAATCTCGTCGGTAGTCGGATTAACGAGCTTTTAAAACACACTTTGACTCACACACGACAAAGAGTTTTTCAACACGAAAGAGGGCCTACACATTTCCGCACAAAGCAACGTTTTTAAGAAAAGTCTTCATAGGTGTATTTGTTGGGTTTCTAAGCAAAATAGGTATAAATCTATTTTTGATTATAGTGTTTCTATCATGCGAAATGATGATTTCATTTGTGGTGACACATTGAATGGAGATCTTTATACTATATCTAGCGAACCTTTAGATTGTTCTTATGTTGCAACTACATCACCACCCCCTAAGAAGAGGAAACAGTCTTCTAAGGAGAATCACACATATCTTTGGCATCTTAGACTAGGTCACATTAGTCTGAATATCATTCAAAGGTTGGTGAAAGATGGATCATTGGAGTCTCTCTAGGTTCAACCATTTCCAACTTGCGAATCTTTCTTGGAGGGGAACATGGTGACCGGACCTTTTAAGGTAAAGGGTAATAGAGCCAAAGATGTGTTGGGATTGATTCATTCTGACCTGTGTGGACCTATGTCCACACAAGCTCGTGAGGTTATGAGTACTTTGTCACGTTTATTGACGATTACTCAAGATCTGGGTACATCTATCTTCTTCGCCATAAGTATGAATGTTTTGAGATATTCAAGTTAGATGTCAGTATCAAGTCATTGCAACTGGATCATGGTGGCAAGTACCTAAGCCACGAGTGAAAGAGTTACTTGAAGAAATGTGGAATTACATCCCAGCTGACAACACCAGGTACACCTCAATAGAATGGTGTATCAGAAAAAAGGAATTGAACCCTTTTGGTCATGGTTCAATCGATGATGAGTTATGCAACCGTGCTTATTTCATTCTGGGGATATGCCTTGGACACAATAGCATACTTGCTGAATCTAGTGCCATCCAAGTTAGTATCTCGGACACCTTTCAAGTTGTGGTTTGGGCGTAAGCCCAATTTTAACCACATAAGGATTTTTAGTCCGGGATATGTCTTGAACAAGCAACCCGAAAAGTTGGATGCTAGATCTGAAGCTATGCTATTTGTAGCCTATCCTAAGGGAACGAAAGATTGTTATTTTTATAGTCCTAAGGATCGAAGGTCGTTATTACCACTAACGCCAGATTCCTTGAAGAGGATTATATTAGTAATCACAAGTCTAAAGTCAGGTTCAAGGTGGTCGAGTTTCAGTCAACGAGCCAATTGTGCAAGGAATGTTACCACAAGTAACTGCACAATCTGTTGACATAGATTCATTAACCACTAGGTGTAGTGGGAGGGCAATTATACAACCAGATCGATATATGTTCATGGGAGAGACTTCGAATCTTCTCCCAACAGACGAACAAGATGTGGTCGACCCTTGGACCTATGCTGAAGCAGGATGCAGAATCATGGCAAGTCGCTATAGACTCAGAGTATGAGTCCATAAGTGCTATGGATATATACGAGGTCACAAAACTACCGGTGGCTACAAGACCATTGGTAATAAGCGGGTGTTGGATTATGAGTCGAGAGAGGATACTTAGTAATATTTTGGGAAATCGGGATTGGGGGAAATCATAGTGTCTCATGCTATGGAATTGAAGATCCCAAAACCCACTTGTATCCGTAGTGTAGTGTCGATAGGGACCGTATGATATAATAGGCTAGGATCGTTTTTATTTTCATTATCGTTTTGTCTAAGTCCCGTACGGGGTAAATGTTGGACTGATCTTCGCAGGGAAGTTTACTTTCCGTAACCCCAAGTCATCGGTGTAAGAGCTTATGTTCTCTAGTCATCACCGATCATCGCTCGCAGAAGACATCTCCTCACCGACCGACATCGTAGAAGAACTCTTTATACAAAGCTTAGTACCTTCGTAGTCATCACCGACTACACTCGCAGAATATTCTCCATCGCCCGACTCAAACGAAGAAGATAGAGATCGTATCAGGTCTACTGTATCCGAAAACGACCCAGCTTTTAACATCATTCGAAAGTCAACAGAAGATCATACATGGATGAGTGAGAGTCAACTCCGATGAAGACCGATGTCTGACATATCTCACCTACCACAAACCTCGACCAATGAGAAGTCGTCTAAGCTCTACCTGCTCTGACCAACTAAAGCTGCTCTCATGCATAGTAACCAACAACTCTACTGCAACAATTCGAACTTATGGCCGTTTTCCTTGGACACTTGTGACACGTGGCATTATCCTCTCCAACGGGCAAATGCATGGGTCACAACTATAAATAGAGAAGCATTTCCGAGCTCCAAGCACGTGATATCAAATGGACAATACGCTCAAGCTTTCGAAACACTCTAGCACATTCAAAGAAGATCCAGTGAAGAACTTGCCTAGCAGAATATCTTTTAGTTCTTCTCTCTAAAGTTTCCTTCTTTAGATCCCTCTTCTCTATCTAAGCTCAATCGCCCATATCTATAGCTTAGAACCCTCGAAGGAGTTCACATTTAGTGACTGTTCTTATTGTAAGAACTCCTTCATAGTTGGAGAAAATCCCCTCCCCTTCAAACTTAGGTTTGATTTGTAAAGTCTCTAAGGACTATAACTTAGAAGAGTCTGTCCAGTGCACAGATACCTTGCTGAGGCTTGCTCAGATTAATCAACAAGACCTCATGTTCAGCAGGACCGTGGATGTAGGATCTTGCGTATCCGAACCACGTTAAAAATTACCAGTGTCGTTTACTGTTTTATTGCATTGCATACAAATCTCTTACAAACTCATACCTTGCATAAAACGTATTCGAAAAGTGCACAAGCCAAAATTATTTAACTTGTGAAAATCACGTTTTCAACTGAGATGAAATCTCCGGGCCCTACACACTTATCCGCACTATGTCTTCGACTGAGAATCAAGTACTGACAAAAGTCAGTAGGAGAGACTCAGTAGTTGGCACACTCTGACCCGCGATCAGAAGGTTACTATTTGACACTGTTCATCAGTAGCAACCTACAACTCAGCTGTCCTTCATATTTGAGAAAAAAAAATAGTACTCAGGTGTATTCACCCCCCCTCTACACATGACTCTCGTCTCTGGACCAACAATTGGTATCAGAGCGCGGTGTTCTTCTGATCATCGGTTCTGAAACTACTGGTCTTCTCGAACAGATCCTGAAAATATTTTTCACTGCACAAGCATCTCTTCATACATCCTTATACTCTCACCCATAATGTCTGATATGTCAGGTATTCGGATGGTGCCGATGTTCTCTATAGAGAACTATACGGTATGGCGCGTGAGAATGGAGGCGCACCTTACATCGGCCGCATGACAAGATGACTGACGTCCTAGAAATAGGACCCATCATTCCCCTGATCGACAGCGTACAGTTTGCAACTGTGGGAGGTGTAGGAGCACAGACTGGTGCTAAAGTTGCAAAAGACAAATCAGCCTTCACGCCTGAAGAGAAAAAGCTGCACAACCTTGATCGAGTTGCGCGGAATGCAATCCTGACTACGCTCAGTAATTCACACCTCGGGAGGGTGCAAGACTGTAAGACGGCAAAAGAACTTTGGGATGCCCTAGCTGTACTGAGCCAAGGAACCCCGCAGATCAAAGAAAATAAGCTCGAGCTAGAGCTACAAAAGTTCGATACATTTGCCATGGAGCCCAACGAGACCATTGACGAGCTAAGCGTCAGATTTACCAACCAGATCAATGTGATCAACGGGCTGGGGAGGACGTTCACCAACAAAGAGATGAACACGAAGATCTTGAGAGCGTTGCCTCGACTGAAGTGGCTTCCTTTTACTACTTATTTATGTCGCTTAGATCTTAATGCTCTAACTCCTGATGTTATATTTTCAGAATTAAAGACGGAGGAATTTGAGCACAACCTACCCCAACGATGTTCCAGTGCTCCAGCTGACACACAAATAGATCATGCTTTCAAAGCAACAGTCAACAAAACTGGAGCCAACCCTATTTCTTCCAGCAAGACAGTTGCCACGACAGATGGTAAGTCCTCCGAGACATCTGCTACTGACCAGCTTGCACTCATGGCTCTCAAATATCAAAGAGAAAAAGAAAGAGTCAGGAAGCTGAAGAAATATCACAGAGATTCTCCCTCAGGTAAAAAGGATTATCGAAAAAGGGAAGAATCTAAACCTTCTACCGATTACGGGAACGCAGAACCTCTTCGCTAGTCCATCTAACGACTCAGCTGGAAAAGGCGGCAGAACCTCTCTGTGCTACAACTGCAAGAAGGAGGGACACTATCAGTACGACTGTCCCGAACTCTCAGCTGCTCAAAGAGCCGAACAGCAGGCCAAACGCGAAAAATTTGCCCGAAGGAGGCAGGCCTACATCACCGGAGAGATATCCGATGACTCAATCAAGGAAGATATGTTCATGTATTCTTCTGAAGACGAAGCTGCATTTGTCGCCGTTGAGATCGGAGAATCAGATCCTGAATCAACAGCAGAATATTGTCTGATGGCCGGAGAAGAGGCTGAGGTAAACTCGAAACTTACATAATTTCTTCTTCACACAGGACACACGACACGTGCTCGGTCACAGATGAACCTCTAGACGTGGTACAAGCATACGATGATCTACTAGACGAGCAGATTCAGTTGAGCAGAGAGTTCAACAGAATCTAGTTGTGAGACTCAAGGAAGAGATTAAATCTCTTATGACTAAGTCTCAACTTCAAGAAACTCAGCTATCAGTTCTGACCAAGGACAATTCTGAGAAAGATACTGAAATAGCCCGACTCAGTCAGAAGCTCGCAGAAGTCGAAAAAGATTATGAATCACTTCGGAGAAGTGATGAGGTCTGGCGAGGACTGATGACTGAACAGTACCTAGGAGCTAAGGAGAAGTTGGAAAGTATGCTCAGAGCTCAAGGGCCAATGGTCATGAAAGAAGGACTTGGCTACACTCATGAAGCTTCCACTTCAACATCTAAAAGCTCAGAAATGCTGGCTGATAGGTTCGTCAGAGGAAAAGTTCAGGTCACTGAATCAACACCTCAGGCGAAGAACAAACAGAAGATGATTGTACCTCAGCCGAGCAACAAGAAATAAATGACCAAAGGTTCTAGCCCCAGGACACCACGATCAAATTTAGGGGGAACCAAAAAGGTCAGGTGGGCAGAGCAGTACAGTGAACCACTATATGATCATCCAAAGACACGATGGTTCGTACTATTATGAGCCCGGGGATCGGGAGGAGCACAAAGCCTCGTAAGAAGAAAGCTCCCGAACCCAAAACCGCCGTAAAAGTTAGTATCTCCAAGTCCTCGTGGAGAAGAAGGCCGACAAGGTTCAGAAGAAGAAGTCTCAGACTCCTAAGGTCCCGAGATAGATCTGGGTCCCGAAATCACCCACTAACACTTAAGGACCCAAACTGAACCAAAGGGTACCTAAAACTGTTTATGTTTTGCACGTGCATAAGGACCCTTGGATTGTGGACAGCGGCTGCTCGAGACACATGACTTATCAAAAGAGCCTGCTGACCAACTATGTAGAAGAAGATGGTCCTGCATTGAGTTTGGTGACAACTCTAAAAGGCTATACAAGGGGATACGTAACATTGAACATTGGGACTGCCTTCGGCCTAAGAGTAACATATGTTGAAGGACTTCAACATAATCTCCTTTCTGTCAGTCAATTCTGTGATAATCTGAATAGAGTTATCTTTGAGGCTGGTTTCTGTGATGTTGTTGACAAATCTACAGGGAAAACAGTGTTATCAGGTTCGCGGAGAAAGAATATCTACGTTGCAAATTGGAAAACCGCAGAACCTGAGGCTTGCTTACTAGCTCAGACGAAATCTAGTGATAAGACCGGATGGCTGTGGCACAAGAGACTCAGTCACCTGAACTTCAAGACTATGAACAAGCTAGCCAAGAACTCTAAAGTCAGAGGACTTCCCAATGAAGCGTTTATCAAAGATAGAAATTATGAAGCATGCTTGAAGGGAAAGAAGACAAAGAATAGCAATCCTACAATTCTGTCACCTTCCACTGATGAAATCCTTCAACTGCTGCACATAGATTTGTTTGGGCCAGTCTCTCCAGTGACTATAAGAGGCAAGAAGTATGCCCTCGTCGTTATTGACGACTACTCAAGATATACGTGGGTCATCTTCATAGCCAACAGTCTGATGTCATGACTGAGTTACCTAAGCTGCTGAAGAAACTCAGTGTGGAAAAGGACATCAAGATACAAAGAATTTGCTCAGACAGAGGAACATAATTTCTCAACTCAGTAGTAAAAGAGTACTGCGATAAAGAGGGAATCAAGCACGAAACATCAGCTGGTCGCACCCCTCAGCAGATCGGACTTGCTGAACGAAAGAACAGAATGCTTAAAGAAGCAGCAAGAACGCTCCTAGCAGACTCCGGACTACCCTCAAAGTTCTGGGCTGATGCTACTGACACCGCCTGCTACACTCAGAATCGGTCACTGCTTACACAGCAATACATGAAGACACCTTATGAACTTTGGAAAGGGAGAATTCCTTCTATTTCTCATTTCCATATCTTTGGTTGTCCTTGCTTTATTCACAATAATGGGAAAGATCAGTTGAAGGTCTTTGATAGCAAATCTGATCAAGGAGTATTCTTAGGATACTCTCGAGTCAGTAAAGCTTTCAGAGTCTTTAACTATCAGACTCTTTGCATGGAGGAAAGCCCTCATGTTGTCTTTAATGAGTTTGTTACTGAGGACAGGAAATCTAAGAAGACAAATGCTGAAGATGTCAGCGGCAAGCTACATGATCTCGCACTAAACGATAAAGCAGAAAAGATCCAGCATTGTTGGGATGATGAGTCAGACGATGAGGAAATTCAGACCCATCCCACAAGCACTGTAGCTGACCTGGTTGATTCTACTGAACATAATCAACATCAGGTAACAACGGTCGATGAGGAAGCCCCAGTGGTAACTGAGACCTCTACTGAGAATATAAACTCAGGGGGAACGTCAAATGTTCCTGAGCTAAATGCCCCTGAACCTGGAAACTCAGTAGATCCTAACCTTCTTACTGAATTGCTTCAGTCACAAAACAACACTACTGAAATGCCTAACACTCCTGTTGACTGTGCAGAAGTAATCTCAGAAGAAGAAGCCAAACTCAGACGTTCATGGCTTGATGCTCATTCTTCTGATCTTATCATAGGAGATCCATCAGCAACAATAAGGACGAGATCCAGATTAAGTCAAGGAGAAAGCTCACTCTACTCCTGTTTCTTGTCCACTGAAGAACCTCAGACGATAGAGGATTCTCTTAACGATTCTGACTGGATCATCGCAATGCAAGAAGAGCTGAACCAGTTCGTACGAAACGAAGTTTGGGAGCTTGTTGATAGACCTAGACATCAGCACGTGATCGGCACGAAGTGGGTCTTCAAGAACAAGCGAGATGAAAACAACGTCATTGTCAGAAACAAAGCTCGACTTGTTGCCAAGGGATACTGTCAAGTAGAAGGAATAGACTTTGATGAAACTTTCGCTCCAGTCGCCAGATTGGAAGCTATTCATCTGTTCCTAGCATATGCAATGCATCAAAGATTTAAAGTATATCAAATGGATGTAAAGTCAGCATTTCTGAACGGCGTACTGAAGGAAGAAGTCTATGTGGAACAACCACCCGGCTTTCAGCAGGGCTCAGGTGTACAGACTTTGAAAAGCTCTGTTTGGGTTAAAACAAGCACCCATGGCTTGGTACGATACCCTATCAGACTTTCTGCTTCAGAAAGGTTTTCAGAAGGGGACAGTAGATCGCACCCTGTTCAACATAAAGTCAGGAGATGACATCCTACTGGTGCAAATCTACGTGGACGACATCATTTTCGGTTGCAGAAACGTGACTATATGTCAACAATTCGAGAAAATGATGAAGGAGAAGTTTGAGATGTCCATGATGGGAGAGATGAACTATTTCCTTGGATTTCAAGTAAAGCAATCACCTGAAGGAATATTCATCAATCAAGCAAAATACACTCGAGATCTCCTGAAAAGATTCGGCTGCGACTCAAGCAAGCCAGTCAAGATCCCCATGAATACAAATTTTAAAATCGATCTAGACAAAGAGGGAGCTTCTGTTAACTTTAGATTGTTCTTGTGTCAGTAGTTGCTAGAAGCTCAGCAGAAGATATTCTCAGAGCAATTGTCTGCAGCACTGGCCAGCGTCCCGAATGTGATGGATGAGAGAAACATGTTTGCCAGTTCAAGTGTCTCCTCGGCACTTGAAACTCAGGCGGCAGCCCTACAACTCATTCAGAAAGAGATGAAAGACTCTCTCGACGCATCGCTCTTACAGCAGCGAAATGAGACAGATGCCCAAATCCGACATATCAGGACGGATCAGGAGGATGACTAGGTGCATTATTGTGATGCGGTCGGAGACTTCAACACCACTTCCACCCAGATCAAGACATCTGTCTACACCCTCCAGCAGGAAGTAGCAACGATTAAAGCTTTCCCAACCTCGGCAGATGATGCCAAAAAAGGGAAGGAAAAGGGAAGTCAGTGCTGAAGGAGTCAGTAGGAACAGAGAGGGAACCGATCATGGGGGAAGGTTCAGTACAAGTCGGAACCAGTTCTCTCCCCCTACCCTCTGTACAAAGAGATGCTCAACCCACAGCTCCAGCTGCAGGGTCATCAGAGCCTTAGGATCAGCCCATTGCTCCAGCAGTAGGGCCATCTGAGCCTCAGCAGCAGCAGTAGACTGTGCAGGCTGGAGGATCGGGAGAAGGATCCTTAGCCCAGGCACACATTAATGATGTGGCCCAGTTTATCGAAGGCTCCGATGAGGATGAGGATCCCCTGCCACCCAAAAGGCCGAAAAGGAGATTACTACTGAGAGCACTCCTCCTCCTTCTCCGTCGCCTAAGTTCAAAAGCAGAGAAGAGCAGGAAGAACATGACAAACGTGTGGCATAACAGCTGCAGGACACTCTTGACTATGAAGTCAGGATGGAGGAAGAGGCGAAGCTAAAGAGGAAGAAGAAAGTTCCTAAGGATAGGGCGTCGAAGAAACAAGCTCAGTTGATATTGGTTCAGCAGAAGAAGAAAGCTGCAAAAGAATCTGCTCCTAAGCCTACTGACGATTCTGATATCGACAACCTTCCTCTCGCTCAAAGGCTGAAAAATCTTCCCAAACTTATAGCAGAGCAAGAAGCAGAGGACAAAGCCACTTGGGACGCGGTGCAGAAAGGCCTCAACCTCAGATCCAGAGATAGACGTGCTGCTGAATTGAGAGAGAAGAAGAGACAGGTTGATCTGACCAAGATCATAGAGTTGACTGAACAAGAAGGTAGATAGCCTATCTTAGACCTCAGCAAGCATATTTCGAGGACGTCCAAGTTCTTCAGGCGCGGTGCTCAGAAGCCACATTTGAAGAAAATTCGGCATCGCCGTGTCGACAAATGGATCCCTTGGAACCTGAACGAGGAGTGGGAAGAGCTTAAGGATGATTTCATCAAGGTATGCTATGTGTGGCAGAGCTATCCATCAGAAGTCTCGGCAGTCGATCTATTTGATCAGTTCCTATACAATCGCGACCCCAACTTTAGAGCTCAGATCAAGCTCCTGCTATTAAAAAAGAAAATTCCATTCACAGCTCCTGCCTATCGCCCACTGAATCCTCCTAAGACAGTTCAGGGAGTCGTATGCACGAAGGAAATTGAAGAAGAGGTGGAGACAACTGTTCGTTGCAACAATCTTGATATTCAGACGACATATGATCTCGTTTCCATCCAGGCCCTGAGGGAAAGAATCTACAGATCATACGGGCTGGATCCTCCTGCTGCAAAGTCTACTGACTTCAAGGCCAAGATCAAGAAATTCAGGCGTTAGCAGCTTCAGCTTTCCTTCTTATTCTTTTGTAATAGCTTAGACTGATGTACTCCTCATGTCATATCATTAATATATCTGTTTTTGTTGTTAGCCAGACAACTACTCATTGTTTTAAGGCTGTGTTATCTTTACCTTTAACACTTTCTGATCACTGAAGTGATCTTACACACACTTACATATCCTGATTTCTTCTGATATGCATATCTTTTATAAGCTGTTAACCTTATTATCATTGATCAGTTGTTACTGAATCTTCTTGGGTTAGTAGTTTAGTACTTAGTGGTTTTGGCATCATCAATTAGGGGGAAATTGTTGGGTTATGAGTCAGTGGTTGTCTAGATCATTGCTAGGGGGTACTTGGAACTGACGTCAGTAGTTCACGTACTTAGGACATACTGTAATATTCGGTATTGGGGGAAATTGTAGTGATTTTCATCGCTATAGAATTGAAGATCCCAAAACCTGTCCTGAACCCGATGTGTGTTTTGAACATGATGATGTAATAGGCTAGACTTGTTCTTATCTTGATTGATTATTTTGTCTAAGTCCTGTAAGGGGTGTTGTTGGTCTGAACTTCAGTAGAGAAGTTAAATTCCGAAAACCCATGTTATCGCTTGTAGATCTCGTGTCTTCGTGTCTTCCCAAATCTGCTCTCATTAGAAGATTCTCTCGGCAGTAACCTAGTTGAAGACTCGATACGATTATTTATCTACCGAATACCGTGGAAGAGCTCAGGATTTTCGTAATCACCAGCTTGTCTATCCTCAGTAGAAAATTCTTATTAGTAGACTCAGATGAAGAAATCAGTATGATCGATCCAGATCTACTGAACGCATGCAACTCAGTTGCAGATCCGACAAGGAAACAACTGCCCGACTATTATCATTCGAATGTCAACAAAGTTTATTCAATACGAGGTTCATAGAGAGTCAACTCAGATGAAGACTGATGTCTGACAAGTCTCACCTACCAAAAACCTGGGCCAATAAGAAGCAACCAAAGCCTTACCTGCTCTGACGTTAAAGTTGCTCTCATGTACAGAAGCCAACCACTCTGCGGCGCTCTTTCGAAAACTTATGGCCGTTTTTCTTAGAAGGTTCTGACATGTGGCATCGTCCTCTCCAACGGATACATGCCTGGGTCACGACTATAAATAGAGAAGAGTCTCCAAGCTCAACGCACGGGACATCAAGGGAATACACGCTCATTGCATACAACTCTCTAGCGCATTAAAGCCGATACAGCAAACTTGCTTAGTTGAATATCCGTAGTTCTTCTCTTTCGAGATTTTTCAGTTTGCTCTTCTCTATCTAAGCTCCACTATTATCTATAGCTTAGAACCTTTGAAGGAGTTCACTTTTCTGTGAATTGTTCTTATTGTAAGAACTCCTTCATTGTTGGAGAAAATCCCCTCCCCTTAAAACTTCGGTTTGATTTGTAAAGTCGCTAAGGACTATAACTTAGAAGGGTCTGTCTAGCGTACAGATTCCTTGTTGAGGCTTGCTCAGATTAATCAACAAAAACTCCTGTTCTGCAGGACGTGGACGTAGTATCTTGCGTATCCGAACCACGTTAAAAGTTGCTTGTGTTATTTACTACTCCCTCCGTCCCACAATTCTTGTCCCTTATTCCTTTTTGGGACGTCCCACAATTCTTGTCCCTTTACCTAAAATAGCAAATTATTACACACACTTTATTTAAGGGCCCCACCATCTTACTCACAACCAACCACTCTCCTAAATTCCCGTGCCCAAAAGAAAAGGGACAAGAATTGTGGGACAGAGGGAGTATTTTATTGCATTGTGCTCAAACCTATTTACAAACTCATACTTTGCATAAAACGTATAAAAAAGTACACCAGTCAAAACAACTTTAGTTTGCGAAAAACACATTTTCAAAAGAGACAAAGTCCTACGGGCCCCACACTTATCCGCACTGAAAATCATCGATTGAACTCTCTATACTAACAGTAGTTAGTAGAACAAACATAGTAGTTGAGACACTATAACCCGCGATCGAAGGTTCTTATTTGGCACTGTTCATTCAGTTGCATTTCTCAGCTCAGCTGACCTTCGCGTTTGAGAAAAAAACTTGTAGTCAGGTGTATTTAACCCCCCCCCCTCTACACCTGACACTCGTCTCCGGACCAACAGTTTGTACATTAACATCAGCTTCAATAGCTTTCTTGACTATATTGTAGATCTCAATGTTACATTTATGAACCCAATCAGCGAAGGCATCATTCTTCGAAGTATCAGTCCAAAATTGCCAGACACAGTAGCGTTTGATAAATTCAGCTTTGATAGTTTCCCACAACTGAGTCCTCTCCAAGGGCATCCATTGATCAACACGAGGCCACCTATGAATCTTCTGATCATTGGGTTTGCGGCCTCTCCTGAACTTTGAAAAAGTTGGACTGTCCCTGTCCTTTGGTGGAGGTGGCATTGGCTTCAGCCTCTCAGCTTCTCTAGCCTCTTCAGCTGCCTTTTCTTTGGCTAGAGCTTCTTGCATTCTGAATTCTTCAAGATGGTGATATTCAGCTCTTTTGTCCAGAGCAATAATGCTGATGTTAATCATTTATTCGAACGTATGCTCAGCTCTCTTCTTCTGACCTTGCTGGAATTCAGTAGTTTTCTTCTGTTCAGCTTCCCTCTCCTTTTCTTTTTCTTTACTGAGGGTAAGATTCCTAGCAGTCGGCCTCTTAGTTGGTTTCCTTGCAGGAACCTTGGTTCTAACCTTAGTGGGAGCCTTCTTTGGCTTATTTGTCGCTCGCCTCGCCTCAAGAAGCTCTCTTGCTAATTTTTCATCGCCTTCGATCTAAGCTTGTTCAGCTGGGCTGATGTATCTTTTCAGGGATTTAGGGTGAGGTGTAGGAACCTTCAGTACTTTCTTTCCCTTTCCAGATACTGGTGGAGGCAGAGGAGGCTCTTCTTCATCTTCCGAGTCCCCGTCCAGGAAGTCGACAACTTCTTTAATATGTTTCTGAGAGTCAGAAGTGCCTATTCCTGCCTCTTTGGGTCCTGAGCCACTTGGGCCAGTCTCAGCGCCTACTTCTCCTGTGCCTGAGACACCCTGGGTCATACCCTCTATCTCAAATTCTTCCCCCTCAGTCATTGGAATCAAGGCAGTTGGATCAGATATAACTTGGGCCCCCTGAATTGACCTTTTCCCTTTCACTATTCTTTCCCCCTTTTTGGCATCATCCAATATGCCAGGGGTGGGAAGTAAGACAACTTTGGAATTGAGCGCTTGATAGGAAGTATTAAGCTTATCCAAAGTTTTCTGAAGACCTTCGAATTTGGCGTGTAGATCATTCCTCTCAGTAATGAGCTCTTCACCATACTTGCGGTGAGAGGAGTCTAATGGGTCTCGAATTTCCTTCAGCTTAGTATCTATCTTCACCTCACACTCCTTTTGAATGTTAGAGATTCTGAGTTCATGAGCCTGAGTGATCGTGGAGATTCTGGTCAGATGATCTGACTGCGCTGCCTTGAAAGATTCAAGAAGAGTAGTATGGGCATCAGTCACCGATCGTTGAATGGATGCTTGCGAGCGTCAAAATCAGCTCTCTGTGCTGCTAGAGCATCCTTGAGGATGGATGAGAAGTCAGGGACATGAGTATTTTGAACTGAAGCTTTTAGTTCCCTGAGTTCCTCGCACTGAGCTTTAGTAGCTTTACACCAGACTTTATGAACGTTCCTTACAAGGAGACGATTTTGTGTCCCTTGCGTTAGGAGCACCTTGGCTACTGATTTTGACTTTCGGCATTTCGCGATAGGGGCAACCTCATAAGTAGACCTCAACAAAAGTTGTCCTGGGTCAGAGTCATGAGAGGTTCCTGTAGGCGCTGAGCCAGGGGGAAGAGAGCTGATAGGTTGATCAGCTGAGGGTTGAGCTTCCTCCTCCTGTTGAGAACCTTCGAGCAGGCTTCTCGTGGCCTCGCATCACTAGGTGGGTCCTGGTCATCGGGACCAGAAGAACCCTCAGTAGGGACGGTTGCTGAAGCATTTCTATCTTCAAGCAGAGCCAACTTCGTCGCCCTAAGATCCTCGATCGAACTGTGGAATCTGATCTTCTTGGGGTTGAAATATCCTTTGTCAGCGAATGTGATATGATCAGTTCCACAAAAGTCTTCGATCATGGTTATAGCTTCATCCCGTAGAGAAGCTTGCCCTTAGCACTCAGACCGACAGTAGATCGATCAAACTTAGCCGATTGCGTCTGAAATTCTCTCAGGAAAAACTCGGTCCAGTTGATCTGGGCCCTGTCATGAATGGCCATCATCATCTGCAACTTAGGCTGGACACTTGATCAAAATAACCGGCTTGGCTGGTCAAGATTTGCGTAACAACATATGCCAAGGCCCGATACTGTGGGAGCATGCTGTTCTTCGGAAAAGCGGCTCGAAATGTGGTTGGCTCCCCACAGAGCGTCGTGAGATATTCATCAAGGAGGTCATCCTTGTATCCAGAAGGGTTCATGCCATTGCTGGGCAGTTGAAATCTCCTTTCCAAAGCTTCCTTTACTGACATTCTCCTGACTTGAGAATAGGTTTCGTCGGGTCAGGAACACGATGAACAACGAAAGACCCGAATAAGTCCCCATCTATCTCCTCCATATTGAGGTAGAGTTCAGCTATCTGACGCGGGAGGAAATAAGATGGCTTCTTCGACAAGAAGCGTTCCAGTCCAGATGCTCTCAGAGCATAAAAAACGTCGTCCAAAACCTCGAGTTCGATGGATTCGAACTCCATTACGGGCTCACACCAAACTCGAACCTTCTCAAGGATCTCCAGTTGCAAGATTGGAGGCAATCAGACTATTCCTTGACAAAAGTAGTAAGTCCCCAGAGTATAAAATGAATATAAAATCCTAGTATAAGTCAAACATGTAGATGTACCTTTAACAAATGTTGGAGGTTGACAAAAGTGATCGAAGAGAGAGAAAGTACAACAGTGAACGTCGTTATACTAATAATATGTTATAATTAGATAGAATAAGAGAAGAATACAGAGAATGGTATTGAGAGAGATTATTATGAGGACCAAAGAACTCTATTTTTAGAGTTATAGAACTAGGCTTTTGAACTTACATGGGCATACTATATATGGTAACTATTTATATAGATATATTTACTTTGTTTCTTTATAAGGAAAAAAAATTTAAGTAAAAGATACTCCCTCCGTCCCATGACTTTTGGTTTGTTTCTTTTCGTCAAGGAGATAAAAAAAGTGGGTCAAGGTCTATTGGAAGTGGTATGGTCCATTTATTTTAAGTGGTTATAGTCCACTAATCATTTTTACTTTATAAAACAAGACAACACTAATGGGATAAACCGAAAAAAAAAATACAAGTCAATAATAATGGAACAGAGGAAGTATTACCTTTTTAACATCGATAATTTGAAAATTAATTTTTAGAGGATAATTTTTTTAGAATAATTCTATTGAAGAGTGGTAGTTTAAAAATTAGCTCAATTTAAATATTTAGATCTAACACAAACTCTTTAGATTGTTAATTATATCTATAATAATACTGAGTACGTAACGATAAAATATTTTTCATTATCATATATGTATTCAGTATCAATCAACCCTTCAGTATACAGTCCTTAAATTCAGTACGAACAGCCCTTTTGTACACAATGCACAATTGACTGATCACTATCACTACAAGTTCGGCTTGTTTTTTTTTTTTTTTGAGTCAATCGAAAATGATCATAAAATAAATAAATTAATTTAAATTATATATTTATAATGAATAAAGTACTTAAGACTATTTTGAAACAACCTATCCTATAAGTAACATTTTAGCACTAATTTAAAAAGTTAATCATTCCGTATGTATGGTATATATGGCATGCGGCATATACCAAGTTTCAATATACATCTATACACCACAGTATGAAGAACAATACAGCTAAAATTAATATTTCGGCATCATTTAGATACGATATGAACGGTATACCAATTTTTCAATATATTAAATCAAACCTAGACTAGAGTTTTTATACACCGGTATTTCTAGTCTTCGAGAACACAAGTTTCCTAAAAACACAAAACCACCGGTGCAGGATGTGTATGAAGATATGATGTAGAGAAATATGTGAAAATGGAGAAAATTTTGTTTGTAATGTGTAATAGACTGCAAATGACAAAATGTAAACATCATCTCTTCATTTCCGTAGTAAAATTCTGCATACCTACAGAAGATGCGTAGACTGACTATATGTTGAACAAGTTCAAACTAGTGTACTTATTGTTTTTCACTCCAAAGACGTTAAAAGAGCAGCTTTGAAATAAAAATAGGAAGTGCATCGGCATTCTTTGAATGAAAGGAACGAACTTCACAAGATTAAAATACACGGTTAATAGAATATAATATAAACATAATCTGTCAAGAGATCAATCAATAAAAGCATGCTTTCATTTTAACACAGACAACATGACCACAACAACAACAACAAAAAAGGAAGTTATATGTTAATAGTTGCATCCCATAACCGAAGCATCCCGTTACGTCCGCCGCTACAGATCCTCTTCCTCTCGAGGTCAGAAGCCACACATCTAACCTGTAACAACCAACAACGTTGCCCAACTAACCTAGTTAGGGTTCTTTGCTGTCAATTTCAATTGCTATATCATATACCTTGGTAACTGAATGTAAGAGTCTAGTTCAAAGCAATTCCAAATAGAAACATATAAATATGATTATCTAAAATGAATGTACCATAGGCAAAGAGCATAGAGCAACTTCACTATGTCAGCCACTGATTAAATGGCAACAATTGCTGTGAAAAAATTATTGAGACACCATCAAACCCACTCTGGGTAAAAGATTGTTTTTACAAGACGAATTCTAGTAGATATTTTCACTAGGCATTCAGGAAATTGTTCCAACGTTAAAGTCCAAGCTAAGTCTAATCAACATCTAAAACCTACTAGAGAAGTGAAGAATGTCATATTTCTTCTCAAGACAGAACAGAATGTCAATGCTAAAATAAACCCTAACCGACTTTTGTCAAGAGAGCTAGAGGAATAATGAATCATATCGCCCGAATTTAGTTCAACTAGAGAATTTAAACTTATGTACATTCCTATTGATATTTAAGAAACGAAGTACTGGATCACAATCTTTCAACATTAAAGGCTCAAGCAAGTCTTGCTAACAGTTACGTTCACCTGAATTGATAATTCATTACGAAAAAGTAAGCAAAGATACAGCTCTCACTAATAGAAATTTAAACATTTTATACAATTGGCCAATCATTGTCCTGAACAGCTACAAGCAAAATGGACCACAAATTGATTCTCATACTTTTGAGGAACACATCAAAGGGAAAACAAATATGTAAGTATATCTTTTACACTGGATATAGGGGTTATGGTTTTGTAAAGGATGCCAGATGCTACGTTATAACACTCTTACAGTCACTATCAATATTTATGAAAATGCAACTTAAGCTTCATGTTTACAAAGCAACAGATTTCCACAATGCAAGGAAAAATACTTTCTCAATAGAGAAGGTTATAGAATCCTTGAAGAAGTTACAAGTTTTCGAGACCTCCTTAAATACGATTCATCTGTTTCTAAACCATTTGACTCTACAGAAATTGCTTATCATTTACGTACTATCAAGAAAATTCATGGATTCCAAAATGAGTAATTGTTGCAGTTTAGCATCTCTGACTGCTAGGAAGTTAATTGAATGGGATATGCATAACTAAGTTGAACACACTCTCGAGGATAAGAAAAACAATAAGCGCTTGAAGGATGAACATATGACCGTGCCCACATTACCATAATAGATCACAGGTCATATAACATATTCAAGTATGGACTTAATGTATTCATAAAAAAACTACTAGTAAATGTCTAAGTAGGGAGAAAAGTCTAACCATAGCAACTGCTTTTTGTGGAGTCCTGTAGAGTTGCCAACCAGCCATCTTTGAACCTGTATTAGAGAGTCCACTGAGTCTCTCTTGAGGTCGATGGAAAAGGGACATCGAATTATCAGCTGCTCCTATCCCTAACCAATGTTCGCCCGCATTTATTGACAGTATCGGAGAACTATGAATTGTCACATTCTTGACACATCTTATACCACCTGCAAAATTAAAAATATTAGTTGCATGTGGATGAGCATAAAAAACCTATATTTTCAATGAAAACAAATTGATTAACTGTAAAGATAGTTACATTTTGTTGATAGCTTAAGTTAGTAGGAAAAATTATTTTCCACTTCTTCAATAAATTATCAGGATGAACATGAATTAACACCACAGCAACTATTTCTCTTCAAGTTTCTATTGAAACCCTTCCAACTAAAAGAACGGACTCATATAAAACCCTTCCAACTAAAAGAACGGACTCATATAAAGAGTGAAGTAAACCCCATTCTTCACTAAATATTTGTGTACAGCAAGGCATCTTATTCTTTTATCTCACTTATTACCTTCATATAAACAGTTTCAACTTGTATGAAGGATGTGATATATCTAATATTTTCATCTAGCTTTAACAATTATTAGGTAAAAAGAACTGCATAAATACTGTTACAAATCGTGTAACTGCGTCTCTGCAGCGAGTGAGAGAGGGGGACGGAGAGAGCACAATTTGGACTGGGGAGGGGATAGCAAGAGAGAGAAAGCAGTAAAATAGTTGCCCACCGGAGTGAGCCCAAACACAAGACAAGTCTTGTTAAATCCTTTCCTTGATCCTTTCTTGGATAATTTACAAGGGAGAGAAGCCTCTTATTTACAGAGGCCAAAATTTAGCGGCTAAGTAATAATAGATGAGAGAGAGGGAGAGAGAAGAGTGAGGGAATACACGGGAGAGGTGGGGGAAGTGGGGGTATACGGGGCAAAAGTGGGGAAGAATTAGGGGGGGCAGGGGGGAACCTGTTACATACATCTATACTAATCTGAAAATACAAAAACTACTCTAGATACGTAACAAATACATTAGAGCATAACACTGAATTGTAAGATCATACCACAAAGTACTAGTTGCATATGGAAGAGCATGACAAACCTAAATTTAAATTAAAACAATTCAGAAACAACCCAGGTGTAACTCTCGAGGCGGAGACTATTTAAATTAAAATCATATATTTAAAACTGCAGAACATTAAATTATGAAAAGGGAAATCACATAACTCAAAAAATAACTAAGTCTAACATTAAAAAAGAAAAAAAACATATTGAAAAGGTAGAAAAAGAATCGTGGCCATTAAGAAATAGAGAGAGAATGTATGAGGTAGGAGTTGAAATTAGGGTTTTCTTAGGATTTATGAGCCGATTTTGAATTTATATGAATAGCCCACTATTAATTGGGCCAAAATAGAGGGAAAACATTGCAAAACCATATAGCGCCTCCCTGCGCGCCTCGCCCGGCAAGGCGTACGCTCCTCTGTACATAGCTGAGGTGCTGCTTCTGAGGCGTTTTCCCAGGCGAGGCGGGCCTAGAGGAGTGCCTCAAGCGTTTTTTAAGACCAAGGGAACAGTAAGAATAGGTGAATTTAGCTGATTGCATAAAAATCTTTACTGTAAAGGGCTTGGAACGCGTGTCATGGCTAAAATCATGCTGTACAAACGAGTTTCCACAAGACATATTTTTCTATGTCATAAGCTAAAATCATCACTCTTACCATCATCAGTTTCCCAAAACCGAAGAAGTCCATCATTTGATCCTGAATACATGAAAGTTGTACTAAAAAAGGTTAGTATTGCAAGTACTACATATTTTTTACCAACCCAAAATAAACTTGATCTATATTCTGAGCATAATAAACTTATGATCTTAACCTGTTATAATTCCTTTATCGGCTATAGAGTATTCCACGGATAGAACTGGACCATCATGGCAAGCAAGAACAGCTTCACATGTTCCTTGAGAGACGGACCACATCCGGGCAGTCCAATCATCACTACCTGTTATTACAGTATCTCTAACCATTCTTATAGACCTGTGCAGTCACGGTGGAACTTTAATCACCGATTTAGATACATCATTATTTTGCAAGAGACAACAAACTTACCTAATCCATTTTGAGTGACCTAGAAGCTTGTGCATCTGTCTTCCAGCCCTAATGTCCCAAATGTTTGCAACCCTTAAAACGAGTGCGTAAAAGTCAGTCGCGCATACCACACAAAATACAGGGAGAGCAACCAACTGTTGGCAGGAGGCATCACAAATATCGTTTTTGCTTACCCATCTCTACCTCCAGCAGCCAAGATCCCACTGGAGTCATCATATTCCATGCAGATAACAGCACTTGAAAAACGGCCTACTGTAGCAACACATGTATCTGTGCGTACATCCCACATTTTCACAGTGCCATCATGTGCAGCTGTGAGGACACGCTCACCAGAAAGCATCCGTACAATGCTGACCTAAAAGGAGACATAAGAAGTATTAGTGGAAGTGATGATGAATTTGATAATACAACAAAGAAATAAGAGCATATCAACCAGATAGACATATCCATTGAGCTGCAAAGAAAAAACATGAACCACAAGTTGATTATAGTAGTACCTACAACATCAAGTAAATAACAGCAGTCATAAGGCGTTCACTACATACTAAATACTGGTCCAAATAGAATGACATTTGGCAATTAGATTAAGTCAATAGGGACAGGGAAGCACGCAGTTTCTAGCACACTATTAAACAGGACAGAGACTAGTCATGAATAACACTAGTCATGTATCAAGAAGAAATCAAGCAGTGTATTAAAGTAGTATTATGCAATTACAACGTCACAATGTCAGTAGCAACGAGAAAAAATGGCAGTATGAGCTTTTTTGCAAGTGTTGCCTACTCCAAAAACTCAAATCTTCTCTTGCTAGGAAATTTCCGTACGATAAAATGTGTTTAGCATACTACTAAGTAGTAACATGTTCTACCAATTTAACACACTGGTTCGTCGGTTGGTCAATAAATGAGGGTGGTTGATCACAGTTTGGGATTGGTACACATGGAAGTGTTAGCTCGATTATCAAATTCTGGAAATAATGTACGTCATTATTGTCATCAGGACACAAGTAGCGGAATTCTGCACATGATACCTTTAGTCAATCTATTCTTGTATCTACAGAAGATTTTGCTAATTTCTCTTTGTGTATTCTCCACTTATCCTTTACTCCATCAAATGTAACTTTGGCTGATGCTTTAACTTGTCTTGTGTTTGGCACAGTTACCTCAACTCTTAAACTTCCGCTCTCAAATTTCTTATATTAGCTAAATTTCTCTTTCAATTTGTTATAAATCAACTCATTGTTGTGTCACTTTTTTACTCAATCATTGTTTATTTATTCAGTTATTTGTGGATCTTATGTTCAAAATAAAAATAAAAACAAAAAAAATTGGCCACGGATGTATCGAGGGGAGTCGACATTATTGTCCTACTCCCTTGCTTGTTCTGATACTTATACTTCACCTTTTTTTCAAGAGGCACCACCCCCTATTGGTCAACCATCACTTCCTCTCCCAAAAAGGTTTCCAAAGTTTCAGTTGTAGAGTGCGAGTGTTGTTATTTTCTTAACACCATCGTTTTAGCAAGTAAATGCATCGACTCTTCTCCAGTTAGTCGATTTTGATATTTGGGGTCCTTGTCCAATTGTAGTTTGTTACTTTTGTTGATGACTACTCAAATATTTTGGTTGTTTTTAATCAAAAATCATTCTCATGTATTATCTACATTTTGTACCTTTGTTGATGAGATCAAAACTCATTTTAACATACACACTTTACGAAGTGACAAAGCAAAAGAATACATGTGATAGTCTTTCTAAACATTACGACTCAGAATGATACTTTCCACCAAAATTCGTGTTAATACATCATCTTAGAATGGCATAGTTAAATGAATAAACAGACACTTACTTTAGACTGCACGAATACTTATATTTATTCGCATAAACTATTTTGTGATTAAGCACACTCCTTTTCGTACTCTTTTTTGCAAGAAAGTCATTGTAGTACATTGAATTTAAATTGTTTGGATGTATTTGTTTTACAAAGGATGTTCGTCCTTTTATTACCATCCTACATTTTTGAAGTGTGGCTTCCGCATATATTTATATTATTGTCCAGGTCTTAAAAAATACTCCATCCGTCCCACTACAAGTGACTCATATTCCTTTTTGCATCGTCCCATTAAAAGTGGGTCATACTTAAAATAATACATTAATACTCTCTCCGTCCCGTCCGACTTGTCTTGTCTCTTTTCAGCACGGAGATAAGATGAGTGTGTGGTTGTTTGTAGATGAGTGGGTGATTGTATGTAAAGAGGTAGGCCCCACAAAGAAAAAGTGGGAGTTTGTGTAATAATTATTTTCCAATTTTAGAAACAAGACATGTAAAGTGGGACAACCCAAAAAGGAAAACAAGACAAGTCAAGAGGGACGGAGGGAGTATAATTTAGTGTCACACTACTGTTACAATACTTTCACACAAAACACAACTTTCTTAATTTCCATAACGAAAAGTTTTGAGCAACTTATAGCGGGATGGAGGTAGTATATTATTTTCATGTATCACATTTCTTGAAAATACTCCACATTTCTAAAATCAGGAAATTGTCCTTGCAAATCCTCGACTAACACCCACGAAGCTTCCTCCTCCGGTTTATCCACCCGTTGGACTAGCACCACTCGCACTGGGTCATCGCCCACTCTAAACCCTTATTCCACGCAGAATACACACTGCATAAATTTCGGATTTGTCAACTACAATTCCTCCGACAATGATTCCTTCAACACGTGATCGCCTATAGCAGCCTTGAGCAACGACACATGAAACACCAGGTGAATTCTACACCCCTCCGGCAACTTCAATCGATACGCCACTGCCCGAACACGAGGCTCATTTTCAAAGGGTCCATAACATTGAGCCGCCAACTTCGCATTCTGATACGAAGTCGATTAATCGTATACGAACAAGAATAAAAATAGCCTCTTCGAGGTGAGGTAGCCTCCTGAGCCAAAGATTAGTTTCTACAACAATTTTCAGCTCCCTTACAAAGTCCTCAATCGAGACTTAAATACAGCCTATGCCACTCATGACACATAGACAAAATCATTACAATTCAAAATAATAAAGTAAAAGCAAAACCTAATAGTCAACAAAGCAAACTAACTAATAATTAACCTATCCTATCACTATCCCATTCGTAACAATACCGCCCTCCCGACTTTCACCTTGTCCTCAAGGTGAATAAGAAAATCCGCATAAACGAGGGCCGAAATATTCTGCACTCTCGAAATAAAAATAACTTGGGGCAGGCCCAAGTGAAAGAACAAAATTTCTCCTTCAATTATTTTGGCATGTGGTGGAGGGTGAAAGCAATCCCACTAGTATTCTTTCGGCCAAGAAAAATTCTCCTTAACTTGCGCAAAGAACTTCTCTTCCAAATGTCCCTTTACTTCATTATTGCTTTCAATGTTTGAGAAGGGAAAGGAACCGGGCGGTGGGCGTTGGCAACCCACTTATTTGTTTCCATTATTGAGAAAGAGAAAAAAAATTTGTCTCCTTCCATTCCTTCAATTGCCGCCACGATGGTCACCGACAAACGTCATTAACAACGTAACGGCCGTTGTGCACCGATTTTCCCGAGCCGGGAAGTAAACAAAGCATCTGTATCGCGCCTCTCTCTTCCCGCGGACTCGACAAAAGACGGAGGCAACTCTCGCGCGGGGGCTTCAACGGTGGCGGCCGATCCCTACTCTCTCCCATTCTTTCTTCAATCGCAACCCCCAAAGAATCTCGGTTTAATTTCGCTCGGGGGTCACGTCCGCCGCGTGTGGCTGGGTGGTCCGACGATGGCGACGGTGCACGGCATTAGGTAAGTGTGCGTGCCGCGAACCTCGATTTAATGTTGATGGGGTCACGCGCAGCCGAAGCGTGTTTGGTGGACCGGCAACAACGAGCGTCGTCATCAACAACGGTTGTGACTCGCGCATGAGTTTTGGGGCCATCGACGGCGGTTGGGTGGAGTCGCGTCTCGCCCGAAGCGTGTCCGGGGGTCCGACGACGGCAACGGCGATCGGCGTTGACAATATAGTCGCCCCAACCGGCGGTTGTGACTTTGCCCGACATGAGTTTTGGGCCATCAACGGCGGTTGTGACTTGTGCGGCGCGACTATTTTCCTTTTGGAGATTTGCGGCAGTCGCGGTGGAGTCATGACTTCGGACTCGGGTTTGGCTTGTTTGTCCCGTGCGCGTCTTCGATTGTGGCCGGGAACTTCCACCCATAAGTCGGATCGGTCGATCCAGCTTTTTGCGCTATTTCGAGGTACGAAGTCGATTAATCGTATACGAACAAGAATAAAAATAGCCTCTTCGAGGTGAGGTAGCCTCCTGAGCCAAAGATTAGTTTCTACAACAATTTTCAGCTCCCTTACAAAGTCCTCAATCGAGACTTAAATACGTACTTATGCCACTCATGACACATAGACAAAATCATTACAATTCAAAATAATAAAGTAAAAGCAAAACCTAATAGTCAACAAAGCAAACTAACTAATAATTAACCTATCCTATCACTATCCCATTCGTAACACATTCTTGTGCTTAAACAACGACAAGTGCCTGTAGGGCCTCAATTTGAGAAACACCCGTTGGCCCACCTCAAACTGCACATCCCCCGTATGCTTATTAGCCGCACGAACCATGTAATCTTGAGCCCGAAAAATATGGTCCTTGAGATGCCGCAGCGCACCATCTCTCTCACTCAAGTCATCGGCCACGGCTTTTACACGGATCTCCGCCAGCAAAAATCCCAACAAGCTTGGCGGAGGTCTCCCGTATACCGACTCAAACGGAGTAGTGCCTATTGCTAGATCGAAATTAGTATTATACGGTATTAACCCAAGTCAACCACTTACTCCACTATTTCGGTCGCTCCGATGCAAAGCAACGAAGGTAAGTCTCCACACTTCGATTCACGACCTCCATTTGTCCATCAATTTCCGGGTGATAAGCGGAGCTCATCCGTAATTTTGTACCCATAGCATAAAATAGTCATCCAGAATCCGCTACAAAATACTGGGGCTCGATCACAATTGATTTTGGAAACCCACGTAGACAAACTATCTCCTTGACAAACAAGTTAACGACGTCTCTCGCGGAATAAGGATGACGGAGTCTATAAAAGCCCACATATTTAGTAAGGCGATCTACTACAACCATAACACAATCATACTCTCCCAACTTCGGTAACCCCCTAATAAAATCCATAGTAATATCCTCCCACACCCGGGTCAATATTGGTAGCGGTTGAAGCAATCCTTGAGGAGAACGCGATTCTTATTTGTGCCTTTGACACACCAAACACTCCGACACGAAAATCATACACGACCAATGCACACTAAGCGCTCTACGAATATATGTACTATAGGCTCCCGAATGTCCAACTTGAGGCATCGAGTAAAACTCCACAAGTAGTCGCGGAATGAATGAGGAACTCTTCGCCAACACGAAACGCCCTTTATAATATAAAACACCATGCACCAACTCATAATGAGGAGGATACTCAATCGAACCCGAGCCCACAACGTCCACAATTTTTCACGACGACGCATCGCTGCCAAGCTCGACCGGATTATTCCCGCCTCCAACATTTTCTACACCAACCTCTCCATTTCGTCTTACGCCAAATGACTATATGCGGCGGAAGTCCAAACGTAGACAACATAACCGATGGAAATTCATCTTGCATCATAGCCCTCAACTCCTCACTTGCCGTCTTCAATCGTTCATCCTCCTCCAGTGACAACAAGTCATAACCAACCTCTCCTAGATATTTGGTGTGCTGTCGAGTCCACACCAACCACCACTCACCAATATGACGCAATTTTCGCTATTGACGCATCGAAACTTCTCGCCTTACAAAGGTCGAATCCACCACCAATTTAACCACTGCCCCCACATGCATAAATTCTATCGTCATAGTATCCCAATTGGCCTTTACATCACCCAATTTTTTCAACCATGAAACTCTAAGTACCACGTCAATTCCGCCCAACTCAAAAGCATAACAATCAACAACAAACGCAGTACCTTGCAACTCCAAGGCCACCCCAACACACAAACCAGCGATTGTCGTGCGACGACCGTCTCCTAACCGTACCAACGACCGTTCTGCCCCATCTATTGCCAGCTCCAACTTCTTCGCCATGCGAATTGAAATAAAACAATGACTGGCCCCGCTGTCCACCATCACCCACACCACCGTATCTTGAATCCTACCATTCATCTTCATAGTTTGGGGTCCGTCAAATCCATGTGCAGTCAATCGAGTCAACACGAGCCCTGAACACTCCTTATCCTCCTCCGCCAACGCTTCCGTAGGGGCTACCTCGTGCCCCTCCTCAAATGCCATGTCCTCGCCATCTTCGTCGGGATTCAAGACAATCACTTGTAAAGTTTTATCCGAACGGTGAGTGGGTGACCATTTCTCATCACCCCTAAAGCACTTTCCCGCAGCCTGTTTCGCCACATAATCTTTGTGAGACATTTGCCGAGTGAGCCTATTTTTCCCCGTCCAACTACTACCAGTCGTCGACCCTCACGAAGCACTCACTTGTGTCCTCTGATCATCTGCACTTTTTGGGCCTTTGATCCCGTTCCAAAAGATCACCTGCTAGATGCCATACTCAGTGAATTAGAGTTTGAGCTAAACCCTAGTTGTTTCATCTTCATTTCGGTAAACACACAACTAAAACTTGATGAGGTCGCCCAACCGAAGCCCCCCCAATACCTAGACTTCTTGCTCAATCTCCCTATCTATGTGTATGGTATCAGACAATGTACGAGACTCACGCGATCGGATTTTTAATCGGATCTCTTCCGGAAGTTCATTCAAAAAACCCTAAAACATAAGTGTCAGCAGTCCTAGCACATGCACCATCCGCGAAATAAATGTAGTCATATACTCGCTCATAGTATTAGTCTGTTTTTTTGTAGTTTGTACCAACGTTTCAAAGGGATTAGCCAATGGGTTCAAGCAAAACATGCGCACCATTTCCGACTTGAATCCATTCCAATCCAACCCCGGGCTCGTAGCTCTAACCCATTGAAACCAAGGTAAGGCATCACCCTCCATCGCGACCAATGCCACATCCAATTTGCTACTGTTAGGCGTATTATGCGGCTGGAAGTACCGGTCAGCTCGGGTAAGCCATCCTTCCGCTCCGATGCCATCAAACATAGGAAGGCTTACCGGTGGTGCTCCGGTAACCACCCCTCCGCCGCTCTCAAATTTTCCCTCAATAGAGTCATCGCCTCCTGCCAAGCCCTCCGATGTCTTAAGTCAAGAACCCGTGGGATCCACGTGCGAACCCTCGAAGTTAGGGTTAGTGATCGGTCTGCCCAAAGTTATAGACGACGAATCCAATCTGGCCTTATTCCTATTCACAACCAAATTCGCCGACAACTGGCGGATGTTCTCCATGGAATCCTTCATAGTAATCAATTCGCCTCCCAACCATGAATTCATCGCTTTCATCCCCTTTCTAACTCGTCTATACTCACTTTCATTGTCTCGGCAGGTCGAACCAAATTGTTAATGGAGAAGTTACATAAATTGATGAAAGAAAACCAACGATTGAATTAATAAAAGATCCAAGAAACAAATCACCACAGGAAGAGTTCCTGCCCAAGCTCGAAAGTCGATCCTAAGTTCCAAGCAAAACCCTAGATAGATATTACGTAAGGAAACAACTGACTCTAAATACTAGCAACTATACTAAGCCCTAACACATGTGCCGACACTTGAATAATAACCCAACAAGACTAAACTATAAAATATGATGATAAGCAAATATATTAAAACACGCTCCCCGCCATCTATGCACGTCTCACGCCATGCACATACTCAACTCGCTTCCGACACCTTCTCCTCTCGACGCCTCCGACAACGACCATAAACGTGTCCCTAACAGATCTTCAGACAAATCTATATGAAACAACGTCCTGATTTTGTGTCTTAGGGAGAGTATGGTACTCTATAGTCTAAAGCAAAGGTGCATGTTCTGGTAAATTTAGTCAAGTTATTAAGGGGTTGGCAAGTTGAAGAAGTGTTATACGAGAAAAACAGTGTTAAAATCATAGAGTTTAAAGATTATTAGTAATGAGTCCTTTCTTCCATTTTTAGTTGAAGTGATTAGTTTACTAATTCTTTTTGCAATTGTTCTCATTCATTATTAGTACGAGTCGTACTGCACATGCAGAAAAATGACCAAATCTATATTCCTAAGAACTAATAGATCTATTAGGTACCTAAGTATATCTTTCCTACTTTTGGGATACCTCCAGGGTACATAGAGAACCATAACCATATACCAAACATAGAGCAAAATATATAAAGTCGGCATAACATTAGAGATCCAGCCAAACCTGTGCATCATGGCCCTTCAGCTCTTCAAGAAGCTGAGTAGTCTGTTTATCCCAAACAAGTACAGACTGGTCATCCGAACCAGATACCACCTTCCCTCTATCAGAGCTTATGGCTCGGACAGCTCTGCAGATAAAATTATAGAGTAAAGGATCCACGTCTCCAAATTCTATAAGATAAGCTGCCAAGGATGTTTTTGCATATAATAATATGAAGATCAATCATATCGGCCCATATGACAACAAACATGCACAGAAGGGCACAAAAACAGGAAAAAATGAAGATGAGTTTTTTGCAGCTACCTGGTGTGCCCCTTCAAGGTTGCCCTGAGCTCAGAGCCACGAAGACTAGGGTCCCATATCTTTACCTGCATTTTTTGTAAGTATGAGATGAATATCGAGAAGCAAGGATGCTAAAAAAGGTTTGCATATTTTAGCATTTGGGCATTTCTACAAATCATCACAAAAGGGGCATACCAACCTTGGCACTTGATGAACTATTCAAACATGCATTTAAAAGTCTATAATTTGTTCATAAAATTACAGTTACTATATGTCATCTTACTGTACAGTCTGTGCTTCCACTGATAAAGAATCCAGCATCTTCGCGGTCACCAACTAAGTCCCATACTTCTCTTTTGGTCACACAGTGCAAAGCAGTGACTGCACCACTATGACCTCTTAGCATGCGCAAGCTGGTCTGCACTTTTTTCTGAACTGCTGCAGGTGCATCTGGCTTGTTAAGCGATCCATTCTCATTCGTAGCTGAATCAAGATAAAGTTAACATGATCTCAGAAAAAGCAACAAGATTTGGATATACTGTTAAGTTCTACACGACTGAAATACACGTGAACTTCCACCATCAGATGTCCACTTACCAGCACGACTAAAAGAAGTTGCCCTCTCGCGGCTAAACATGCTCTGTACCCAGCTCCTTCCCACACCAGATGCCTCTGACGACTGCTCAGTGATGTCCCCAGCATCTTGTGGACGTTGAAAAGGCAAACCGAAAGAAGACACAGATTGATTTTTTCCAGCATAAATTCCCCAATATCCAACACAAATTTGTCGAATATGTGACAGGAATCCCCGTATCTTAATCTGATACAGCACATAAATTATATCAGATGTAACAGACTAAAACGCCAAAGATAAAGGAATTTTAAGGGTTCGCACTTTGACAATGTTAGGGCATCAACAAAAAGGAAATACTTCAGGATTCATAAACAGGAGTTTTCTCAAAGAACCCTGAAATTAGAAATCTCTAAACAATGCATATGCATATGACTACTGAGCCACAATACAATTATAAAATTACAACAAAATAATATATATAATGACAAAAATAAGTGTTACAATAAAACTATGACAAATACAGAGATTCTTGAATTATAAAACAATTTTTCACTATAAAAGCTAACTATTTACTTAAAAGAAACCATATTAAAGATTCTTGAATTGTTCAGGAGCACTTGAAATTGCAGATAGATTAGCTTTTGGTTAGCAAATTGCATCCAACATATAGTCATGAATACTTCAAATCATAACCGAACACGGCATACAAAATATTATGGCCTTAAGAACAAAAAATGTCACTTACAATGTGCTTGTATCCAATATTGTTCTTTCCTGCTATAGTTTCAATCATGTACCATGTATCAGTTTCAGAAATTCCCAGACCAGCCTCCATCAAAGAAAGAAAACAGAATTTGCAATCAAGAGAGTGAAAGAAATACTTAAGGTGAGATAATATAAAGAGAAAATTTATCAGCAAGAGATAGAAGAAATACCATATGTGTAGCTAAAACAATTAGTTGTGTTGTCACCAACATAGCATAATTGGTAGACCTAAAAAAGTTACAACAGAAAAGACATAAATAATTATTACATGCCTTTCATGAGGAGATATAACTCCATAGAGTCTTCTAACAATAAGGAATAAGAGAATATTAAATAAACAGTTATTGTTGTTTCAATATAGTTTCGTTGCGCGCTATTGCTACAACTTCTGCCTAGAGTCATAAGGTGTAATGCCCATAAGAGAAAAGTACAATGGTCAATGTTACAGGGGAGATTTTTGCTACGTATATGCAGGTTAAGAGGAAATTTAAGTAATTGTTATTGTATTCTTGCGCAAGAAGCACTGAAAGGTGGAAACTCATAAATCAATAATAAGTTTTGTGTTAATGTGAGGTAAGAAGGGAAGCAGGATTGAGGGAAGATCAAGTGCATATTTCATTCAGTAGTAATTAGTTGTTTGCCTAGATGGAGCTGTTGGCGAGAAAGTGGCAAGTGCTATAATATATGCATCATATATTGATCCCTAGAACATTGATCATTGTACTTTTATTAGCATTAAAACCGGACCCTATACTATCATATGTAAGGGGTAATGACCAAACAAAGCATGAACTTTTTCAATTTTGCAATTTTAACACGAATTTGAAAACTTGAAGAATTAAAGCACGAAGTTTCAATTTTTTGCAATAAGAGACAGGCTTCGATCCCCAAATTTTTTTGCAATACGAGACAGGTGGATGCCTACGTGGACTATACCAAACGAGAGCACGAAGAAGGTGAAGATGTTTTCTGTTGAAGGTCGTATCCAACTCTTTATCTTTTTTTATAAGTGTTTCAATTAGTTGATTGTGTTGTGAATTTTGTGAAATTGTGTTTACATTATCCAAAAAAAGACGTCGTTCAGTTTTAAAATGGTCGAGCTTGGCGACCACGTGTGCAAAGCGACGTTGTTTATGTATTTTCGAGGCAACAGGAGAAATTTGGGGATTAGATCGTGTCTCGAATTGAAAAAAAAAATCCAAGTTTACAGATTCATGTTAAAATTGCAAAATTGGAAAAGCTTGTGCTTTATTTGGTCATTACCCCCTACTTGTAAACATCATCTCCTTGCATTCATAGTTTTAAGAAAATATTGAGGCTTATGCGTCGAGGTGACGCTAAGAAATTGCCCTGGTGGCTATGTCTATCCTCTATATTCTTAGGCTTATACCTTGGCCATGTGAGGCTTGCACCTCGACAACGCTTCATATTTCAGTCGTTTGGGTTTTTAGGATCAATTTAGTTTTTCACAGTTCAGTTTAAATTATCTTTTCAAGGAAATTTACTTGTTACTACGATCGCTAAAATTTTAAAAACAGAAAAGACTTCACTCATCCCTCAAAAAGAAAATTACACGAGCATGCAATTTTTAGTAAGAGCCTGATAGTCCGATACACATACTTGAGGCTCTCTTTTGTTGCTCTCATTTGTGAATTGCGACATTAACATGAAATAAACACCACTCTGATGCATGTTAAGAGTTTGGCTTCGAGTTAGCGAATGGGGGGAATAAGTAGAGGGTAAGGTTTTCCTTGATTTACCTATGGTGAATCAGAAGGGAAGAAGAAGGCACGCGGCAGCCACAAGAGAGAGTCGGTTGAAGTAAAAACCTTCTTTCGATTTAGTTCAAATACCAACTTATCCTACTTAAGCATTACAAGCCTTTTAAATAGGCTGGATACAATTTAATCTCAAACATGGAAAGCAAAGACACAACAACAGACTAGAAATATTAAGGGCTAACTTAAACAAAAAGCTTCAAGTATCCTTCCTCTTGTTGCGTCTCACGTAAGTCTTTCCCACGAACACCTCAGCACCATCGTCGAGGGGAACAGGCTTGTCCTCAAAATCCAGGTGTTGCAATTGAGCGGGAGCCGAGAATAGATTGAGGAACCATCATGAAACCAAGATCCGAAATAGGGGAAGGATCCCCGAACAAAAGGTTCAAGACCCATGAACGACTTGAGCAAGTTGATACGGAAGAAATAGTGCAGTTGACTACCCGGGAAACTTGAGTTGATACGCCACATTACAATTGCGCTTGCCGATGCGGAAATGGCCGAAGAAAAGGGAGGACAACTTGCAATTAGAGCAGCGAGCCACGTAACGTTGGCGATACGGGCCGTAAGAACACCCAAACCCAGCGACCGAAGAGTGAAGGAAACATCCCTATATGGAGTTATAGGCGGCACACACGAGGGACTCAAGAACCAAGAGGTGGGGACAAGTCCAAGATAAACACATCACGGTAGCAAAGATCCTCGTCAACAAGGGTGACTCGAGACAGACCTACCTCATAAGAGAGCAATTGCGGAGGGTCACAACATAAACCATATGGAAAGGGTCACTTTTCAAAACCATAAAGAAGTATTTTACATAACTTTTGCTCACGAAAGTAAAGAGAGCCATTTCCACTGGTGGTCCCCAATAAGGCAGCAGAGGCATTTCATATGGGCGCCGTGGAGTTCATCGAGTAACTCATCTATAATGGGAATGGGAAATCCATTACTGACTGTGTGAGCGTTCATCTAATGGTAATCCATGCAAAACACCAGGAGAGATCCTATTTGCGACCCAATAAGCACTTAGAAGCAAACAGAGCGCGACTTGATTGAACGACGTCGTTTTGGAATATGGTAGAGCATTGGCTCTCAATTTCATCTTGGAGAAGTGGGTACCGGTAAGGACCGGATGGCCACTGGGTCAGTTCCTGAATGAAGGACAATCTGATGATCACACTCTTGGGCACCAGTGCGAGCTAACTTCAGAATACATGTCCAGACTGCAATAGGAAAGGCAGAGCATCAAGCTCGTGGTTGAGGGATTGGGCAACCAGGAAAGACGGGAAAGAGGAAGTTTCAATGACAGACCACGTGACAGCCTTATCCCCAACAAGAAACAAAATCCACAGTATCTCAAAATCCATATAAACATGGCGCACTTTCTTCAGCACTTCATACCTAAAACTATTTGAAAACCCGAAAGAGGAAGAGCAAAGGAGTATGCAGTGAAAACTGTTGAAAAATCCAAAGCAAAACACAAACAAGAAGTAGCGGGTAATCATTAGTGACCAGAACATGCAAAGAAGGCGTCGTCGGGGTGACCATGAGGCCCCGACTACAAGCCGTAGCAGCATTGATGAAGTTTTCAGTGTTTCGAGTATCGAGAAGGGCAATAAATAGAGAACAGCCAATAGAGACCTGGACTTTCATCATCCAACAGGTAGTGATGCCAGCGAGACCATTAAAATGCATACATGGTTCTAAAACATCCTTTCCCTCAGCACTGGAGCTTCGTCATCCCCATCAAGCGTCCACAACATAAAAAGGTGTTTGAATTTATAGCCCTAAGTATAGCTTTCATCGCCGTTGTAGCGAAGCTTGCAAGCATCCCACTCGGCCTTTGCCACAGGAGTAAGATGCGTAATTGGGCCGACTGGGATTAGAGGAGGGTGGTTAAGGGGTTAATGGATACGAGACACGCACATTAGCCAGAGTGGGAGGGCGAACTCTCAAAAAGAATGCACCCCGGACCGGACAATCCCATGAGTTGGGCCCAGGGCGCAAAATTATGGACAACATTAAGAGTTTGCGATTTAGCATGCTCCACTTTTAGACAAAGAAGTTCGTCCAAGCCGCCGGTTAATAAACGTACTCGTTGACAAAAGCGAACGGAGCCAACACGAGATAAAAGCGAACAGAACTCCATGACAAACTAAAACAATTGCTTCAACTCACCCAACAAATTCAAACTACGGGGGGGACCAAAGCAAAGCGCACTCAATCTCCGGGTTGTACCAGAGTTGGGCTCCCCGAATCAAATAATTAGCAGCAATGGAAAAAGTTTGTTGAATTCTGAAGTATTGATGGTGCAAAAATACGATTCACATCAAAGCAACCAAAGGAATGGGTCTTGGTCACTGCAAGCAGAGGGAACTTGAGCTTAGGGAAATGGGCCAAGTGTTGCAGTTCGGCGGAGCCATCTCCGATTGAGGGGTCAGGAGGCGCACCAGACTTAGTCGTCGGGAGGAGGCCAGACGCTTTCTTAGCATTAAAGCCATGGAGTAGCGTCTCCAAATTAGAAAGGCAGGCGAAGTGACCGCGAGAAAGCAGTGGACACGGAGGCAACTATCATCGAAAAATTGTTGATCTTCTGGTGTTGGAGTTCGAGTGCCTTCACAGAGTGCTGGAGGGCCAAAGATAGCAGTGTCCGTTAAAGAATCGGAAGCCATGCCTCCGGCAAAGGGAACCAGTTGATGCATGTTATAAGTCTGGCTTCGAGTAACCGGATGGGAGGAAGTAGAGGGTGAGGTTTCCTTGACTAACCTATGATGAATCAAAAGGGAGGCATGCGGCAGCCACAAGAGAGAATCAGTTGAAGAGAAAATCCATCTTTTGATTAAATTCGAATACCAACTTACCCTACTAAAGCATTGCAACCCTTTTAAATAGGCTAGATAGAATGTGACCTAAAACATGGAAAGCTAAAAGTGCTAAAACACGACAACAGACTAGAAAGATTAAATTCTAACTTTAGATTTTGAATTGGGAAGAAATTATTTTGATTTTTAGGGCAAGTTCTTTTATCTATATTTGCAATATATGAATTAGGTACTAAATTTATTCTTATTATTGAGTACGCCTTGAGGCTGTGCCGATACTATAGGTGCTAGACTAAGATTTCAGGCGGCGGCACAGGTGTGAGATCGAGGGGTTCCAGCGGCCGAAGCCCATATCTCGTGAGTAGTTGCTTCATCTTCTACATAATTTTTAGATCTTTATGTATTTGCATCGGTCCTTCCGAAAGAATTCTGATCTAATAATGACATTCGAGCTTCATAAATGCTGGTTTTAGTGTCTCCTGTCATGGCCTTCCGATATTGATCGAGCAGGTCGGACCAATTGATGCAAAAGAAAATTACCGAAAGTAAAATCAAGAAACTAGCTAAGTAATTTCAAGTCAAAAGAGAACAAGTCGCGCCCCAAACAAGAAACAACATTTCCTGCCCAATAATTTTTTTTATTCCAAACATGCTAATAATACAAAAGACTGACCGTATATATCGAGATCAAAGCTAACCCTAAACCTAATTATAAAAGCCCAAATTACTAATCCTAAACTTATTAATAAAAGGCCAAACTAATAACAACTTATAAAAACTAAAAGATAAGGTAATATCAAAACTACTTCACATCAAAAAAACTCAACCGCCTCAAAAAAAATTGTCGAGGTGTGCGCCTTGAGGCACGTTTCTCTGGCGCGAGGCGCACCAAAGAAACGCATGGTCAGAGGCGGTCGCCTCAGAATGTCTTACCACATTTCATGTCGAGGCGCGCCTAAAAATCGTTTTTTCAACATTGATTATACTAACTGAAACAGGAACAAAGAGGCCATTCTATTCATCGAAACAAAAAGAAGTTTCAAAATGAGAGTGTCCTTACTTGTTAGAAAAGCGATCAAGAAGATAGTCGAAGTAGCCTTCCCAAAAGCTGCAATAAATCAAAGGATATCAAGAAATTATCATACATATAAATGAACATCAACAAAGAAAGATTATTAGGTACCACAAAAACTCCCAAGGGGTCGCCCCCATGTGCAACCTCCCTTGTTTTCTTTGTCATCCACTACTGATTTGGATTGGGAGACTTCACATGGGTAGTCCCCACAAAAGACTCTCACTAGGTAAACAGTTATTCTATAGACATTCTAGAGCTCTAATCTACTTTTTTAAAATCCAACGTAGCTAGCCAGCTAGGTTAAACTGTATATTTTTCCCCAACTAATCACGTATATCATCCATGGCCAAAAAGAACATTTCCAAACATTATGCATGGAAATTGGAAAAGGTCTATTTTGATTACTATTAAAAACCTCATAAGCATTACAGTTCAGAAATCAGGACGAACAATTATATGAGTTTAGGCTCAAGTACAAGGACTCAAATTGGACATATCATCCTCAACATTGTGTTGCTTGCAGAATTGATCATAGAGATAATTTTTTGGAAAAGCATGGTAGGTTTTTTTTTTTAACAAGAGAATCTGTTGCTGTTATTGAAGTGAGCACTAGTTAAACTCCATTATTGTGCATTTGTAGATTTCTAACTTGTGACCTTTGGCGACAAGCTAAGCACCGTCGACAAGCTAAGCACCTCAACTGTTATCCCATTTCGTTGGTCCACTCTTATCAAGGAACAAACTTAAAAATTATTTTATGTTATTGGAAACCTACTGATTCCAATCAAAGCCAGCTCATCAATCTAAAGTGTACAATCTAACCGATTTTCACCATGCATTGTATTTATAGGAATGAAGAACTCAAGAAAATTGAACTTATAGCTTACTAGATCAAGTGCACATACAATAACTTTGAGTTGTTGAGCTTTATAAGCTCTACTTATCAACTTGGTTTGGTACATTGTTTGTGATGGGAGCATAAAGTAGCTAAATTGCTTTCGCTTTATCATGTTGTTACACTAATTACGTGTCAATCAACTGTGTCCTAAAGAGAGACCATAGTTGAAGTCCTCAAACAAGCCGTCCTCTAGTTTTCGATAGTACACAACTTTTTCATGATTACTGATCAGATTCATATAATGTAATTATTCATTAATCCAGTTGCTTGTAGCGCACATAAGGTTCTAGTCCCCAGTTTCTACTGAACAACTTAACAATTTAAAACAGAAAACATGAAGAAGAATGGTGATCAATAGACCAAGTAAGCTGAGAACAAATGGTGAAAAATCAGACACTAAAATAATTTAATGATAAAAAGTGCAAGATCACACAACGAAAGAGATGCATACCGTAACTCATCCCATATAGACAATGAGCGAAGGTGGCGTTGAACATAATCCCGAACATTGTTCACATCCTTCTTGTACATTTCAGCAGAAACTTCAAGGGCATCTCTAACAGTTGTCAGGTCATTCGTAGATGTAGCACGGTTGATAGCTGTTTTGAGCTGTATTAAATCAATAAATACTTTATATCCAACTTAGAGATGCTCTACCAAGTCAAGCAATGTACATGTGTAAAATAACAAGATAGTGGTAAAAATAAAATGAAATGTTTCTTCCTCATAAATTCTTTTATCATATGGAGATAGTAATAATAATAACAAATTAGTATAAAACTACACTAAGTATTACTCCCTCTGTCCCAAAATTATTGTCCACTTTCTTTACGGCGCGGTTTTAAAGAGAGTTCTTAGTTGTGTGTAATTTGTTAAAAGGAAAGTGGATAGTAATTTTGGAACGGCCCAAAATGGTATAGTGGACAAGAATTTTAAAACGGATATTACTCCTTCCGTCCCAATTCTTGTTTCATTTCTTTTGAGCACGGTATTTTAGGATTAGTTATGTGTAGAGATGTGGAACCCTTAAATAAAGTATTTGTAATCATTTTCTATTTTGGGAAATGGGATAAGAATTGTGGGACAGCCCGAAAAGGAATGTGGAACAAGAACTGTGTGACGGAGAGAGTATAATTTTATCTCCACTAAATACTACTATATCCTTCTCATTCATCTTGTCTCGCTTACTTTTTTGGTTGTGTCATCATCTTATCCCATTTCAAAAATAACAACTTATTTATACACAACTAACACTTCTTTTGTGAGACCCACTATCCTTACACACAATTCTTAACTCCCCTTAATAAATGTGCCGAAAAGAAATTAAACAAGCTCAATCGGACGGAGGGAGTACTACATTATTGTATTATCTTCACTAGATAATAGTAAATACTTTATACACAAATAATTTAAAATGATATATGGTCCTAATTTAAAATTAATTGCATTCAATGAAGTCACTAATCACTGCGCTACTTAATTATAAAATATAGGTATGTGGGGTATCACTTCAACAAATAATATATTTGCAGTTACCATATGCACACATAGAAAAACCGTTGTTGAGCTTACTATGAAAAATAAATCAAATTATCAAACATTACAGTGTAGAACTGAGGGTACTCGCACTATCTCATCTACTTCTCACTCATCTTCTCTTTTACTTTATCATTCACTACAAACAGGATGGAGGGAGTACTATATATATGATACATATTACTTTAATGGGATTAAACTTCAACATGTTGAAAAAATTCAAATCTAAGCACTTCAAAATGTTTTACAAATGCCATTTCTTAAAACATATAATGATTCATCATTTGTCTTGGTAAAGTTGAGTTCCTAGGTTCAATTTCTGGAAGAATATTGAATACAATTATTAAATTAGTAGATGGATATACTCTAATGTAATACAATAATATAATGTATTCATAATTAAAATTTTATAAATGCTGTGTTATTATTTAATAAGAACTAATATTTCATTATATTTGAAAGTTTAAATTTAGTTGAAATACCTAAAAAGAACATGGCCATGTTTTTATGACTTGACCGCATTACAAAATGCTTTTTTTTAGTATAATTAGTCATTGTTGGATATTTAAAATAGTATAAATGCTAGATATTCTACAATGTTATTATAATGTGTCAAGCTAGTTAGCTCTCTTAAACCATAATAAAGCGGAACAAAACGAAAATCATGTTAACACTGTTATTATCCCCATCCGTACATTGCACAAGTGTTATTCTAGTTTAATCCACAGAAAATTCAGATACTGGAGCCTGCTATGCATGAAAATAATGCTGACAAGTGAAATCGATAAAATAGTAGGATTGAGAGGCAACAATACCCATGGTAGGCCATATTTCAGATATGTTTAGCATAAGCATCACAATTCACAGGTGACGGAGACTATTTTCCCCAGGAAGTTATAAGATATCAGCAAACAATTGAAGTATGAACAATTTGTCACCACTGTTCATAAGTAGAGTTAGTTCCCTATTCAGAGCAAAAATGTTCCAAGGTTACTGAACTTTGCAAACAGATTTTTCAATGCTCTATCCCTGCAATTATTTTAACTTTTTTTCTTTAACAGCAAGTTCATGCAACTTCATTTTCTTCAAAACTAGCCCCCTCTTCTTGTTTTCAACTCAATGAAAAGAAAATCCTCATTGGTTTATAAAATAAAGAAATATCATAAAGATTCTCTAAATTATGACACCACAAAAGCTGCGGCCAATCTTTAAGGGTGCACTTTCACTACTATATCAACTACTAAAATACCTATTCTGCTATTAAAACTTTGCACTTCAACTACATAATCTCTGTTATGAGACAAAGTCACAGAGGGAAGGAAGGAAGCGAGAAGGAGATGGAAGGAGATATGGCCGAACAAGGAGGAGGAGGGAAACAAGGATTTGATGATGGCATAAAAGGAAGGGGGATCGTACCTCAAGATGGAAAGAAGGAAGTGTGGAAGTGTACACAAGGAGGCGGGCCTCTCACGTAAAGCCGAATGAATGAAATCTTCAAGATCTTTAAGATCACAAACATAAAATAAGTGCGCCGTTAGGAGGAGCGTATCCTTACGGCCAAAGTATATCATCGAAGGAAGAAGAAACATAATGTTTGAAGGGCTCGTAGGTTCGGCCCGACAATGTTAATTGGGCCTGGGAGGAGTTAGGCCTGCGTAATTAATTATAGTGCTACAGGATATTTAAGGAGGGAAATCAAAGAAAGCTTCTTTGAGTTATAGATACATGCTAGATGAAAGGGAACCAAAGAAAGCTTCTTTGATTTAAACAGGAAATCGACAATGATCACAAGCCGAATGGAAGATAGCCAAAGAAACAAGTCAAGGACGCCGTTCTTGCCCAAGTCTGATTATTCTAAAGATGATAACCTTATTATTTTAGATTCATTTCCTTTCATACTTATTTATATATAAATTAATTTATAACAAAATTAAAAATAATTATACCTTACTTTGTTACCAAGAAAATATAATTTGATTTGACACTAACAGTTCCAGTAAAATAAAAATAGAAAATTGTCCTTATATGAAACGAAGAATCTTATTTATAATAGCAAATATAAGTTCATAGTGACTATGAATCCAACATAACACATACTGGTCTTGCACTACTCTAATGTCTAATAGTCTTTTTTTAAAGCTGAGCCCAGGAGCATGAGCTTGCAACTCAAAAGACGGCGTTCAGGTAATTAAACTGTGGGATGCCAATTAAAAATAAGTAATAGTAATAGTAATAGTAATAGTAATAGTAATAGTAATAGTAATAGTAATCGTAATCGTAATCGTAATCGTAATAGTAAGAGTAAGAGTAAGAGTAATAGTAAGAGGAACGTTTCAAATTATGTGGTTTGAAACCCATCAAGTGACCCGAATTTCAATATCTCAAAACCTAATCAATTCCTTCAAGTTGTAAAACGTTCTCCTGTTCCTAGCTAATAAACAAAAACGTGTGGCACATCTGAAGGAGGCAAAAGCACAAAAACAAGGACAAGAATCTCAATTTATTTCATTAAGGCAAAAGAACAACCACAGAACAGGAGTGCAACTCAACCAACTAAACCCGAAGACTTTTCTAATGCCTTCCTCTACTGATAATGCTCCTACAAATAAGCTTATGCACGTCCAGAACTTTCTACAAAAGATGCCAGAAATTATTCAAATAAATCTTAATCAAAATTACATGCCTTCATTCAAGAAACTCAAACAGCAAAATATCATTGTGAGAATAGCACTTGGGATCAAGGAAGGTTCCCTATCCTTTCCTCTCGCTTCTTCCTTTTTCACATGTACACATGAATACCATGATCTACATCACGATTGCCCCCACCCCCCACGCCCCACCCCGTAAAACTTGACCCTATTGCAAATGAAGTTTCATGTCTAATTGAAAACGTTTCTGTAACACATCTTTAATATATAATGAAAACAAAATGCAAACATACTTTAATATAAATTCAAACTCAATAACTCCCCAAATGGAAGAGTAAATTTGACATCTCATGTAGTTCTGCCTATATAAAAGGAAAGCAACCATTCTTTTATTTATATGCATGAGCTACAAAACAGAACAAAAACCACTGCCTAACAATTCCATGCAAAGCAGAACAAAAAGTATCAAGATTCCAAAAGCATCGTGCAAAGCATCGTGCAAAACAGAACAAAAACATAACTAGTATCTATTGAAGAGTTTTCCATGCAAAGCATCGTGCACACAATTCCAAAAGCACCACTGCCTAAGGATTTGAATATCAGTTGGTTCTCTTAGTTATACTAAATAAACAAGAAAAAGTATCATCAGTCATCACGCACAAAAAAGGGAGGGAAATGATGACTTCAGCTAGTATAAAAACGATACTGGAATTGTTAATCATGATCAAGATTCAAGAAGCATAAGCCGACATACCAGTTCTTTCACTGCAATAAACTGCTCTTCCGTCAACTGACAGGTCCAACCCTTTATTTTTATGATTTTTTTGGTTGGGGGGGGGGTCACGGTCAGTAAACCAGAGTCGCAACAAAAAAATTGAGAACATTACTTAATCTTTTTTAAATTGAATGTACCGAATGAATGTGCTCTCCTATGCATTCAACAAACCCGCTACCACCAATTCCCTCAGCATCAGACTCAATCAAAGCTGTCACAATTGAGAAATCCCAGAGTGTTATCCATTTACGTCAATGGGGATTCAGATATAATAATAAAGTTCCCAGAGAATGATTATTAAAAATTTGGTCTAGGTACAAAAACATACCAACAATGGTTCCATACTCAAACGATGAAAGAGGATCATCAGTTGGCCCCAGTCTCAAAAGACGCAGCCATAATCCCTGTCCAAAGGAACCCAAACATTGTACATTATCATAACATGAAAAATCAGAAAAATGTATATTCTGCTTTGGAGCAAAATGATTACAGCAGAATATCTAGCTGCCTACTTGGAACTATTAAACGATAACAAATCCACACATATTGAACCTACCCAGTCACATTCTTAGTACAGTAAGTATATAACAATCCACCATCTACCATAGTATCATTAAAATATCAAAATCCTCAAATATCATAAACAAATTGGTGCAAAATTAGTCATGAAGATAAGAACACAAACTTTTGTTTCTCTTTTACAATTATATCTTCATTCAAATTGTATTTCACGTAAACTAGATTGGCCAATTCAATAAGCCATGTAGTTAATAATCAGTGGTCAGTTATGAAATAAGATTGATGATTGGAGGGACTACTCATTAGCAACATTTTTCAATAGGTAGTCCAATTAAAAGCTAAGGATATTCATGTCAATACATGCAGGTTTCTCTATATAAAAAACTGGGAATTATTTTAGCCAGTTAAGTTGTCAATATTATTCAAGATCGCTTCAATATAAAAATAAGAATACTCATGTTCTTATGTACACATATGTGCATAAAACAACAAGCCTCAGTAATAAGATCAGCTGTAACAGCAATTTCTAAGAACTAAAACTCCAGAAGGCATTATTTCAGTGAATAACATGACGAGCATAATCATATTCAAAGCCGGACTAACTGTAATAGACACTGCGTCAGACTTAAAATATTCTTGAGATGGAGGAAAGAAAGTGAAAATCATAATGACCCAAAGTACCTAAAGAGACCCCAAATTTACAAACTAAATAAATAACATATCCTAACGGCTTTCCCATACAGAGGGATTTATTCCCTAATAAGAACCAGAAATTATAATTGAAAACTGAAATTGTTATAGAAGGTCAAGGAATATCAATCAGATGAAACTGCAGAATCAAACTAAAGGGCTCTATTTCAGATTTTGACAGCAGCAAGGGTCAAGAGTGCTTTGAAATGTTTGTACATCGACTCCAACCAACTGATACTAATTTTGATCCTATCCCAAACCTCATCAATGGATTCCTCTGGGATTTCAAAATATCTCATCTTTAATTTAGGGATAAGTTGCAAATTGGTCCTATAAGCATTTCTTCCGGAGCAACTTAGTCCTAATTTCAAGATCTTAATTAGCTCATGTGTATCGTTCAATTGGAGCAATTTAGTCCCATGAATTTATAAAGAACGATCTAACTATAGTTTGATATACAACTATATAGCCAAAGGCTTACCCCAAAAGAGAGAGCTTACAACATTGTAAATGATTGGCTCTACAAGAAAAAACAGATAACAAAAATATGCAGAATGTGGATAAAAAGTAAAGAGAACAAAAGTCAATGGAAAATCATTGTACCTGTAGCTTCACTTTAATGTCCAGGACCATACGTTCCCTTTCAGCCTGTGAAAAAATAAGTTTTCATGAGAACTTAAGTAATTATATATGGTTGCTCAGAGAACTACATAAATTATAAACACTAACAGCTCTCTCCCTTGGACTCAAGCTTTCAGGTTTAGAATCTTTACTAGCACGGGGTGAAGGAGAACTGCACAAAGAAAAGAAGGAATATGTTCAGTGTAAAAATGAATATGTTCAGTATCAAAGAGAAACAAGCTGAGTACAGTAAGAGAAAAGAGGCTTCAGTTTTCTTATATATTTACCTCAGAGCAAATCTTCCAGGATATTCAACAGCTCCACTTGCTGCAGCTAGAATCTGCTTCCTCTTTTCTTCCTGCTCTTCTGTTCTGATGTTTGCTGGAAATCTGTCGTAGCAATATTTAGCACCTGATCCTGTAGAAGACAAAAAAGCAAGAAGCAGTTGTATCACACAAACCTTTTCAATATGTCTACAAATCTAGCAGTTTCTAGTTCAATTGATTGTTGAAATTACCAGGCCTCGCAAATCCCGGGTTAGAAATCGTTAGGATATCAGGCTCTGCTGAAACCGATGGAAGGATTGATAAAGGATTTTGTCCCCTGCCAACAGCATCTTGTAACTTATCAAGTAGATTGTTTCCATTTTCTTCTGAACTGAGACCTCTCTCCAAATAATCCAAGAAACCTTGGGTATCTAAAAACTGGCTGATCTGTTGAAGTTGCACATTCGATGTATAAATTGAGGTCTTATCTTTGAAGACAAGAAAAATAGCAGCTACTATGTTTTAGACTGTTAAAAAGTTGCTAAATAACTGGCAAGAAGCTACTTATTGCAGCTCAATGCAAATAAATTACACTCACCATAACATCAGGTGGCTGGTTTCTAGACCTGGAGCGCTTCTTCAGAAAAGCCTGATTGTTGAAGATATGAGTTGCAGTGTTTTCCTACCAATTAAAAATATATTAGTTGATATCATGATCTAGGTTAAAAATCAACAAACCTGCAAAGAAATTAAGGCAAAAAAGCTTCGTACAATAAAATTGCGATAGCCACCTAAAATTGATCCAAAGAATTTCAGGAATAAAAACCTGCAAGAACCAAAATATTTTACAAGAGTCATGATACAGCACAAATATCTTTTTCCATACGCTATTAAGCTGTAAATTAAAGAATATGTACTACAAACCGGAAGTATCTGGGAGAGAATTGTAAAATATTACCAAGTCCCATAAGCAACACCACAGAAAAAAAAAAGAAAAAAAAATCTTAAAAGAAAAAGAGATCCATAGGTATGATCCATCCTTCAATAGTAAAGTCAGATTCTTACTGAGATGGACATCCTGAAAGCTGAAAATCAGAGAGTTAGAAAAGTCCGATTCTTACTGAGTCTAAAGGACTTCTTATGAGACTCAAAGAAGAGAATCAATGTCTGATGACTAAGTCTCAGTGACAAGAAGAGAAGATATCAGTATTGACCAAAGATATTACTGAGAAAGATACTAAAATCATAATCTGCACTGAGAACAAAACGTGAAGCACTCAGGCAGAGTGATGAAGACCCGAGAGCATTGATGACAAAGCCGTACCTAGGAGCTCATAAAAGCTGGAAACAATGTTGACAAACAACAGATCAAAGTTCTCAAATGAAGGACTTGTATATATATACATGAAGCATCCACTTCAGCACAGGAAGGGTCAATATCAAAGCTATCCGACATATTTGTTCAATTTATTCTCACAAATTCCCCCATTAGCACAGCTCCAAGTTTGAGTCTTTCACCCTTTCTTCATCAAAATAAGCACTCCCTCAAAAGGGATCTCATCTCATAACCTTTTTTCCTCTCAACCCTTAGAACGACGTTTAAGCAATCGAAAAGCCTCGAGAGCTCAGTTACGAACGAAAGGAAAAAAGAAGTTTCAATGTTGTCCTCCATGTAGTCAGTTGAGAATTGAAATTGAATTTGTTCGTATAAATTTCAACTGTACTACAGTTCAGAATTTTAAACATCTAATATGTAGAGGTTATAAAGCAGGGCCTCTTTTAGTCTTGAATAATAATTGCTGAATGAGACCAATAACAATAACAGACCAGCAGTTGAATAGTTACAGCATAAAGTTTTAAATTGGGCACCTAAGATGGAGATCATGATCCTCCCCCCAAGGCCTGTTGTCACCTCTAGGGCATTGCTCAGAAAACAAACCATACTTCATTTGGTCAATGCCAACAACATTAGGATACAACAGCTTCAATATCTCACCGCGCAAAGAGCTATACTCTGGCTCGGGTATGGAAGGTATTTCCTCAGATGTGGTGATGATATTATGCTCAAGGTCAACAACTACTACCTGCAACACAATGCCACATCAGATATTTCATTGGATTAGCAATAAATATTAAGATGCACCAGAGAGAACAGTAATTTCCAAAATCAGAACATACAATATTTTGAAGTAGAAAGCACAAGTTTTCATTGTATAGGTCATAAATAAGTAAAAGATAATTAAATAATAGTTTTAGAATAATATGACAAGATATAAAAGAACGCACTACTCTCAAAAAAGAAAAATGTTGAAGATTAAATCAGAAACACATAAAAACGAATATTCAGATAAAAAATTTTGAGATTTCATGTAAGAAATAGGTGAGAAAAATTAAGAACAGATATATAAAAGAAATGTGAAATACTTTCTTGTCATACAGCTATTATGTACTATAATTTGTTATCAGAGTCCAGCATATCACTGTGGCGCTGAACTGTAACTATGAAAGGAGGCTTCCATAAGATCATGCAATTATATAGGTGTTATGATTCACATCAAACAGTAGTGAAAGACAAGCTACAAATATTTTCTAGAGCCCAATTCCCCGCCCTTTAAATTCTGAAATATTTCTTCAGTTGAAAAATCATGAAGGTCCATTAGCATGTTATGTTAGATTTTTCTCTTTTCATGTCATAGGAGCATTTGACTTGTTTCTTTAAAACTTAATCCACACAGATTAATTATTTTACTAACAAAGTTGAAAAGATGATTGGTGTCTACTAATAAACTTCATCAAAGTGTCAAATGCTATTAGGATTTAGGACCCAGCGCTTGGATCCCACAGATTCAGGTAATTCGCTCAAAATTGCTGTATCTTTAAGGGCATACGGTTTTTATGGTACATCTTGAATTATAGATTCTAATAGATCACTTTAGTTCAAGATAACAAGAAAAATCAAGGAAATGCTAATGAATCCAGAAAAGTGTACTCAAAGGATGGAAAAAATAGAACATCTACAGTATAGTACTTCTGCATTTAATTTATGAACTCCAAGAATGAACTTACACCATCCATAACCAGTCCAGTAGTGTCAACACCAGAATGAAGACCCATCATGTATGGTGTTGGAGCATCAATATAGTCAACTCCACTGAAAAATAGCAACGGAATGTAGACGTGCTTCAGCACAACAAACATAACGAGATCAGAATGCATTCCTTTAAAATATTTATAAAATAGCAATCAATAAATTTAAGAACTCAAAGCTATACTGAAAAAAAAATGATATCAAGACTAACCTGCCACCGAAATGGATATATTAAATGGCATATGGCTTCCGATACAAGGGTTAAAAGAGAATATCTGCATATATTATTCAAACGGAAAAGTTAGTTAAATAAAGAAGTGAAAACATAATATAAGGTAGTTTCACAAGAGTGTTTTTTCCTTTCATATGGCCTTGGATGTTCCTCAAATCTTGAAGTTATATTCTTTAGAACATTAGCCGTACACTATGATAGAACTTGAGCATTCATGGTGTACCAATGAAGGTCTAAATGGGCAGCAACCAGATTAGATTAAAGTAGAGGACGAACGATGTCTATGGCCCTAGGAGGTGGAACAAAGGCAGCCTGGGCCTGGGCCATGGGTTAAGTGTCTTTATATTCCGTTGATTCGAACCTTGTTGGTATTTGTTATTGTTGTAAGTCTCAGCTGGAGACCAGTCTTAATTAATGTGCTTTCTGTTTTGGGTAGCTGTTAGAGTGGGGCAGGATAAAGCATCTTTTGACAAGACACATTTTCTTATAGGTGCAAGTAGCAAGGTTTAAAAGGAGTAGATGATCACTTAGAAGGGCATCCCAAAAATCCACAAAGGAAGCTTAGGCCTATGAGAATCTTCCTCTCATACGAAGGGTTAGAGGTTATTGAGCGCAATCGCATCATGTTGTTACTAGATCTATTTCTGTGAGCTTGGATTGTACTGAATATTGCCTATCGCGATATTGCCTAGTTCAGGTGACCCAACAGCTGTTGGCGTTAGCCACACAAACGAGTTAAGGATCGAGGATGGTAAAAAACCATCCTAATTATTTGAGCATTTCTCAGTATGACCATTTGAATGGCAATACACCAGAAGATGAAAGTGCAAGAAAGGCTTGGTGGTGCGTGTGACGAGGCACGACTCACCAAATCGAAACTCAATTGCATTTTCACTAATGAGTCACCGTGAACTTTAAGAGAGTATTTGGAACTTCTGTATTCAGGCCTTTTGGGGATTTATGATATGTGGAAAGAATTTTTGAGAACAAATAGTATAATGAGTTTAATGGCTCGTCTTGACCCTAAATTTGAATATGTAATCCTCGATTCCTTCTGATCTAGAGGTATCTTTGACTATGTGTTTGCTCGAATTATATGGGCCAACAGAGCCTCATAGTACACTTGTTGGTTGTGGGCCAGAATTATCTAATGCTAAAAGTTTTATTGTGGGAGTTGTTTGATACTATTGCCATGAACCAGGCCAAAAACTAGGAGTTGTAGATTCTTGCAATCTCAGAATAAGAGGCACTCCTCACCTCATGTTGCTATTCTTATTTACTAATATAGCACAAAATGTCTTGATGAAAAATTGACGTCTTCATCTACATCTATTGTTGCTATTGATGGGTTAGGTAAACCAAGTATGCATCTTCTTTCTTCTTCCACAGATTGAGTGCCACTGTGCAACAGATCGCATGACAGAATGTGTACTCTAGGTGAGAGAGGCATCCTATTTCACCTCCTGCTTCAGTTACTTCATCTAGTTCTTTTGCTGCATCTCCTGATTCCACATCCCAATCCTAAAATTGTTTCTGAAGCCTTGGTGAGAAGAAATGAATAATTAGATACTAAGTTTTGTGGCGACTCAAAGCTTGCATTGTAGACAAAAGTTATGCTCAGACTTATAGTTTAGACTATTATGATCCTGTTTTTCCCCAGGGAAAGTTAACTTCGTTCTTATTTGTAGGCTACAACATTCTCTTGGCCTTGGCATCAGTTAGATATCAAAATAAGAAGTTTATGTGATGGAGTATGGAAAGGTATGTCATCTTCGCAAATCTCTTTAGGGATTAAAAAAAGTCCTCAACCTTGGTTTGGAGAATTTAGACAAACCATTAACAAGTTTAGAATGATAAAGTGCAAGTCAAATCACTCTGTAACTATCAAGTATCAACATACATGCATATAGCTCGTCTCTTGTCATAACTTTATCTGAAACTAATGATCCTACCCCCATAGGCAATATCATTTGTATCTTAATCATAAAATTGGATCTATATCATTGCATTCAACAGTAAAAGTTATCGTGACTAATAATTTGGAGTTATGGTAACAATTTTACTACCTTGAATTATATTTCTTTTTTTGCTTTCTCCTCCGTAAAATTATCATTATGATTACTAATAGAGTCCACAAGTTTGTACAATCTAAATGAATAATCCTGCCTAAATACACATTAAACAACTCAAGAAACCCAACTATATAGGTCTACTTTACCCATTTTATGATAGATGGAGATAAGAGTGGTGTTGACTTGGTTTTGTAATATTTTTGTAGGTAAAGGTGAGTGCTTACAGAAATTGTAATTTTCAAGACTAGCTAGGGAAAGAAATTAAAGATGTCTCTTCAATTTTAGGATTTTCAAGGGTAGTAATAAATATAAATTGTACATAAAATAATTCAAAACACACACAAAAAAAAGGAACATCAATCCTTAGAGACCTAAAAAGATTGTAAATTTGAGGTGTAAGCCTAATACGAGGTGCAAGCCTCACATAGCCATGGTGTAAGCCTCAAAGGACAGGGCGCAGTCTCACGCCCGCAAAAGCCTTGAAGATTTTCTTAAGTTAAACCCCCACGGCCAACTATAATGTAGTAATTTAGTCATCATCAACCAACAAGACCAACTAATGACAAGATAACAAAATTAATAGAACTATAGTTGAATAGTCTCCAAAGTATGTTATATCACTTTTTTCAAGTAAGTTACAAAAGAAAACAGCCGTCTCAATACTAAATGGTTATGGGTAAAAGACCAAAGAATTTACTTGTCTGAGCGAAGCAAAACCCTTCTTTCAAGCAATACAGATGTAAACAGTTTGATGAGATTGTCAACATCCAAACACTGGATCAGAGGCTGGAAGGATATCTGCCATCATGCGATATACTATCAATATCAACCAAGAGTATTGCAGATTGAAAAATAACCTATATTATATTCATAAAATTGCATACATATAATGGATGAGAAAAATAGTAGGTTGACATACATCAGCATGTGGAAATCCATTCTTCGGCGGAACCTCTAATGCAAGAAGGCTATTTTCAATTGCAAACAACACTCTTTCCTTTCCAGGAGTAGGCAAAGGGACATTAGAGACCAAATATGCTATAACATCCCAAAGTGGCTTGCTGAAAAAAAAAATTGAATTAAAGAAAATCATGCATTCTCTAGATCAAACAGTAATAGTCTCCATTAATCAAAAGAATATTAAACGGGAAACATAAAAATAAAAAGATTGTACTATTTGTTTGCGTGCGGGAGTAACCCACCCCACACATACACAAATGTTTTCATCAGTCAGAAATCAAGTGTAATGCACAGAATTCAGTGATGGTATAAAACTTGTGGCAATCTTGCATATTTAATTCATAAGAGTTTCTCATGTAAAACTGAAAAATTGGTGTCTCGAATTATCCCAAAAGTTGTATTAGGAGTTTGCAGATCAAAGTATCGAAAAACTAATTTTCTCAGTTGGAGATATGGGCAGTTCCTTGCAATTGCTGGATCTAGATAAACAAAAGCATAGTGCAGTAGATTGTTTGGCACATAACTAATATGAAACTAGAGATAATGCTAAAACTATAAGCGGTACCATTTTCAGATCTCGGAGATAATTGCCAGACAGTCACTCTAAATATACTTGGTCAGGAAAAATGAGAAGAACATCAACAATCAAAACTAACAAGCGTATAAAAGAAAGAAACAAGTAACAGAAGGCAGGAGTTAAGTAGCGACAGAGGCACGCCGCACGCGTGATCAATCTGAAGCTCATTGAACAGTACATACACATTAGATCCAGAATAATACCTGCTCCCAGAAGCTGAAAAACAAAGCAGAAATATCTCCTCCAACGCATCACGCAGAACCCCGAAGCTCGGGGACCTCGAGACGAAACAGATGCACTTATCAGCAAAGGAATTGGCAGGCAACTGGTACGCCTCTGCGATGTCCTCACACACTCGATCGCGAAATGCGATGCAAGTCACGTAAATCTTGGACCCATCACCCTCGGTGAGAACAATGGGGTAGCTCCTGGGGAACGACGACGGATCATTCGAATCGAAGCCGGAGGAATAGAATTGGACTCCCGCCGGCAAGACGCAAGTGGGGAGCTGCGGAGGAGGAGGAGGATAGAGGGTGTGATTCGGCGGAGGGTACTGATCGAGAAGCGACGGCAAATACATGATGTCGGTGCCATGGTAGCCCCGGTTTCCGTCAAGAGTTCGGATTTCCGGCCCCATTCCGCACACCACAAAATATTCAAAGATTCTGGCCATCGGATCTGCAGAGAGATTACTGTTTAATCATGAATGGTTAGAACGATTTGGTTTTCTCGGATAAATGTTACAAGTGGTGTGGAGTACGGGGAAAAAGGGGAGGTTTTGGGAAGGGCTTAGCCTGCTTGGTGGACCTTTGTCCGGAAAAAATCAAAATTACAGCCCTGTCCCAAATAGGATAATCTCCTCCTCCCAAACTCACATTTATCTCGGTTGAGAAATAACTTGTGCCTTTCCAAGGTTGCCAACGCCACTCGCAAGTGCTTCTCGTGCTCAATTTCATCCTTCACCGCGCCCAGCCAGTATCCCGATGCATCCGTTTCGACGATGAAGGTTTTCTCAAAATCAGGCATCGCTAAACCGAACGGCATGACCATGAATTCGTAGTGTCCATCGTGTGTTCGGAATGCCGTTTTGTGAATGTCTTCCGGCCGCATTCGGATTTGCCCTTTTTCAGTTGGGCAGTAAGCGGTCCCGCGATGTTCGCGTAACCCCGAACAAATTTCCAGTAGTAGCCGGTATGGCTACTGTCCAGTTTTAGTACGTTACATTGACGAAGTCCAATTTTATTCCGTTAAGTTGAGAAATGGTCCAATTTTAGTCCGTTTTGTAAAATCGGACAAATTAGTCCAATTTTAGTCCATTGGGCACGTCATGAGTTTATTACACGCGCTATCTTTTACTTTAAACAATTTTAAAAAACTCTAAAATAATGATTTAGGAATAAATATCAATACACGATATTTAAGAATTTAGAAAACCCTTCTGAAGGAATAATAGGGTTTACAGTAAGGCTACCTTCCTCCTGGTGTGTTGTCGCGGCTCCGATTGTTGCTCCTGTGCCAGATCTTCTGATCTGTGTCCTGGCCTTTTTCTCCCTCTGGGTGGTCAGAGATCTGAAGAAAATAAATTTATTCTCTCTCTATAAACTCACGCCACTCTCGATTTTTATGAATCAATTGTGTGAGTTTCTGAACAGAATACTAATATATATAGGCTTCAAAAACCTATATAATATTAATATATTTGTAGCTCATTAATTTAATTATATTCCAATGGGCTTCCACATAACCAGCCCATAATATAATTAATTAATTTATTGGGCTACTAATATTTATCAATTAATTGGCCCAGCCAATTAATTCCAGATAAATGACATTATTAAATAATGTAAAAATACATTAATCCATTAATAATGAATTCGAGAGACAATAAATTACTAGACAACTAATTGGGCCGCACGGGGATCCAATACAAGAAATAAAGTTTGGGCCTCCAATTAATTAATTATCCATGCTCAACCCTGAGCAAAATTAATTAATTAACACGCATTCATTCCACTAGAGAATCCGTGCTTGACTTACCCCTTTATCCCAATTTGAGCAAGGGCTTGTATTTTAGACTTAATCGATCTCCGTATTTAAGATAGAAATATCCGTTAATTAATTAAGCTCACTGACGCCTTAAATTAATTAACATCTTATATTCCTCGAGTAGTACCACTCGACCTTATTAACACACCCTGAACTTAATCAACCTACGGGTTTAGTGTGCTAATCCTTTCGAGTTCCTCGGGGGATATTATCAACCCATTCCCCGGGATACGGCCGCAAGATACGAGACAACCAAACTGAGCCACAAATGACTACTAACACCCAAGATACGTAGATCCGGTCGCTCATTGGACGTTCACCATAGTAGGTCAAAGTGATAGATAGCCAAATGCACTCAGCGAAGTCTTACCAAGCTTAAGACTAGCTAAGTCACCGAGATCTTGGTTTTCCACTAATGTCGGTTAGGAAAACACATCTCACCGTGATCCGTCAATACACCACCTTAAGTGTACCAAGAAAAGACAAGCCACTTCTTATCTAAACTGCGGCTTAAACCGACAACTTCATCCTTAAGTTGTCTTAGCCGTGTTAACCTGTTTATATCTTGTCGGTTCAACCAATTTGTGTTGTCTTCGTGATACCCGACACACCACACAAATCTAACTTTTATACAAGATAAAGGATAACATGTGCAAATATACATATTTATCGATAGGAGAATAAAACAAGTGGTAAGGACAAAAACACATTGTATACAAGCATAAAAAGTGCTTCCAGTATACAAAATCCCAACAATTCTCCCACTTATACTAAAGTAAACTTTTAGTATACAATGTGTCTATATCTCAGCTATCTAGGTACAAACTAGTACCCAGCTATATGTTAGCTATCTATCCTATCTATCACGACATCTTCTCCCACTTATACAAAAGTTTATGTAGTCCTAAGTGGGGGGCATCTCTACCATCCCTAAGCCACGAACATGCTTCTCGTACGCCGGGAGTGGTAAGCTCTTAAGTGTACCAGTAAAGACAAGCAGCTAAGACAAGCCACTTCTTATCTAAACTGCGGCTTAAACCGACAACTTCATCCTTAAGTTGTCTCAGCTGTGTTAACTGTTTATATCTTGTCAGTTCAACCAATTTGTGTTGTCTTCTGTGATACCCGACACACCACACAAATCTAACTTTTATACAAGATAAAGGATAACATGTGCAAATATACATATTTATCAGATAGGAGAATAAAACAGTGGTAAGGACAAAAACACATTGTATACAAGCATAAAAAGTGCTTCCAGTATACAAAATCCCAACAATTCTCCCACTTATACTAAAGTAAACTTTTAGTATACAATGTGTCTATATCTCAGCTATCTAGGTACAAACTAGTACCCAGCTATATGTTAGCTATCTATCCTATCTATCACGACATCTTCTCCCACTTATACAAAAGTTTCGTAGTCTAGGTGGGGGCATCTCTACCATCCCTAAGCCACGAACATGCTTCTCGTGACGGAGTGGTAAGCTCTTCGTGAAAGGATTAGCTAGGTTGACTTCGGTTCCAATTTTGTCAATCACCACGTCACCTCGATTTACGAATACTCGTATAATGTGGTACTTCCGGTCTATGTGTTTAAACGCCTTGTGAGATCTAGGTTCCTTAGAATTTGTCATCTGCACCCGCATGATCACAATAAATCGTGATCGCCTTAGGCAAATTCCCGAACAATATCAAGATCTTGGAGAAAATTCTTGAGCCATACTTGCCTCTTTCGAGGCTTCGAAGCGACCACATACTCGCTTCCATGGTTGAGTCCGCAATGCATTTACGCTTTGCACTCCTCCATGAAATGGCTCCACCTCCCAAGGTAAACACATAACCCGAGGTAGACTTATACTCGTCTCTGTCGGCCCTAGAAATCCGATTCTCCGTATAACCCAAAGACACTAGGATCGTCTGACCGGTAAACAAGCTTATAATCTCTAGTCCGTTTAAGGTACTTGAGAATATGGTTGACCACGATCCAAGTTGTTCCTTTCCGTGGGTTAGACGATATCTTGAGACCATGCATACAACATGTGAGATATCTGCTCTCGTACAAAGCATCGCATACATGAGGCTACCGACAGCGGAAGCATATGGTACTAGCCTCATACTTTCTATCTCTTCAGGCGTTTTTAGGGCACTGATTCTTGGATAGAAAAATGCCATGTATCGAAAGGTACCGGAACCTATCTTGGCATTTTGCATGCTAAAACGAGCAATAACAGTGTCAATGTAGGACACTTGTGACAAGCTTAACATCCTTCTTCTGGCGATCTCGAATAACATTGATCCCAAGGATGTAAGCAGCTTCATCTAAGTCCTTCATTTGAAACTGCTCGGATAACCACGTCTTTACGTCTGATAACACTTCAACATTATTGCTAATGAGAAGGATGTCACCTACATAAAATGCAAGAAACACCACCGATCCGTTAACACAAATACGTTACACACACCTCGTTAGGACGGGATACAAATCCATAGGATTTGACTACCTCGTCAAAACGCCGGTGCCATAACCGAAAATCTTACTTAAGTCCATGAATAGACTTCTTAAGCTTCCAAACTAGATGCTCTTCGCCCTCATTCACATAACCATCTGGCTGCTTCATGTAGATGTCCCTACCTTTTTCAAGGTGACCGTTTAGGAAAGCGGTTTTGACATACATTGGTCAGATCTCTAGTTTCATGTGAGTGATATGGCAAGGAGAATCCGAATGGACTTGATCATTGCTATAGGCGAGAAGGTCTCTTCATAATCGATACCTTCTTTCTGGGTAAAACCCTTCGGCACTAGTCTGGCCTTAAACGCCATGATCTCTTCATTCGGTGCTCTCTCTTTCTCTTGTATATCCACTTACTACCAATAGCATTGAAGCCCTTAGGTAGTTCAGTGATCTCGTATACATCCATATCAGTTATGGACTCAAATTCTGAGTCCATGGTGCATCTACATCTCCCACTGCTTCGTTGTAAGTCCAGGGATCCACGGTATCTTGTTCATCTGCCAGGAGATAATTAAACGTCTCCATAGTGAACATATACCGATCAGGTGTAAATATCACCCTCCCACTACGTCGAACAGTGTCAGGAGTTGTGTTAACAGATTGTGTAGTTACTCGTGGAGTACTATCTTGCACAACTGGCTGTTCAAGTAGAACCCGACCACCTTGTAATTCCTCAAGGATGATGTCGACTCGAGATTTTTGGTTACTAATGTAATCCTCTTCTAAGAACCGAGCGTTAGGGCTAACAACGATCTTCCCGTTCTTTAGGATCATAAAAGTATCCACCTTTCGTTTCCTTCGGATGCCCTATGAACAACATCACTTCGAACGTGATTCCAATTTGTCGGCCCGCCTATTTAGCACATAAGCGAGGATAACCCCAAATCCTTAAGTGGTGCATACTTGGGTTTGTGCCCGCTCCACAACTCGAAAGGGATCTTTTGTACCGACTTGGAATGCACACGGTTCAGCCAAGTATGCTTGCGATCTCCTGTGGTATATCCCCAAAAGAAAACCGGCAAAGTTGCATAACTCATCATCGACCGAACCATCTCTAAGAGACTTCGGTTCCTTATCTCTGACACACCATTCTGCTGAGGCGTGCCCGGTGATGTCAGCTGGGATGTAATCCCACATTCTGTCAAGTAGTCCTTGAACTCGTTGGACAGGTATTCCCTACCACGATTAGATCGTAGTGTTTTGATTTCTTTACCTAGCTTCTTCTCCACTTCTGCCTTGAATTCCTTAAAGGTTTCAAAGCAATCCAACTTGTGGCGAAGAAGGTAAACATATCCATACCTCGAGTAATCGTCAGTAAATTTGATGAAGTACTCATACCCTCCACGAGCTTGTGTAGACATAGACCCACACAAGTCAGAATGTATCAAACTTAATGCTTCTGTGGCTCTATAACCCTTTGCCTTCAAAGGCCTAGTCGTCATCTTTCCTTCCAAACAGGTTTCACAAGTTGGAAACGGTTCAATCTTGGAGAGACTCCAATGATCCATATTCCACCAACCTCTGAGTCCTGTTAAGATTGATGTGACCTAGTCTTAAGTGCCATAGATAAGTTTGGTTTACCTTAGAAGATTCTTTCCTCTTCTTAGGATTTGATGATGAGGAAGCAATATTAACAGAACTACGCGGTTTACAAGTAATAGTATATAAAGATCCGTATAATGGTCCACCACAGATAAAATCATCGTCTTTCATGATAGAAACTTCACTATCAAAACTTGATTTATAACCATCCATGGTGCAGAGTTTTGAAACAGAAATAATGTTTCGCCTAAACTCAGGCACATATTAAACATCTTTAAGTACTAAAACAGAACTATCAAAAGATAGATTTAAATCTCCAATGGCAATTGCAGGAACTTTCAATCCATTGCCCATTGAGACTACCACCTCGCCATTGCTCAATTACCTTTTCTGCAAGAAACCTTGCAAGGTGTAACAAACATGAACAGGTTGCCCCGAATCCACTACCCATTCATGGGTAGAAGAGGAAACCAGAACAGTTTCAGTTACAAGAGCGACTCGCGTCTCTTTCTGTTTTGCCTTGACATCTGGATTATAATTCTTCCAGTGTCCTTTCTTACCATTCTTGAAGAACCTTCCTTTCTCCTTTGACATTTGCATGTCGCCGGTAAGGACCGTCTTCTTACTCTCACCGCTCTCTTCTTGAAATGTCCACCCTTTCTGTTCTTTTTCTAGTTTCCGCATTTCAGAGGATTCCTTGAACTACTAGGGATATTCAAGACTTGAGCACTCTTGCCCTTTTCTATAACCTCTTTGACCGCTACCAAAGATTTGAGTAACATACTCATAGTAAACTCGTTCTTAGACATAGCGGTCCTAAAACAGAAGTTCTTATAGAACCTTTGCGAGCATTTATTGGGAAGGTAAGATATCTCTTCCACTTTGTAAAATTATTTAAAATTGTAAACCCGTTAGGGTTTGGTTGGTGAGACTGTTTAGGAACTCGAAATTAAAGTTTTCGAACAGACATATCTGAAAAAATATAAATTAAAAGCATGTATAAAATTAATATTTGCACATAATTCGTAATTAACAATCATTGTAACCTTTTGAAAAACCAATGATGTTAAAAACCTCGAACCGCTCTAGGAATTCCACTAGCAAGCCACGCAGTGGACGTTTACTAAGCGTAACCCTAAACCAAGCTATTTACCTAGCTCTTTAATTCCAATCCACGTCAAGGTTCTTAAGACGAATGGAATTAATAGTTCGATATTCCCGGACCATGTCACTATTAAAACGCGGGAAGGGACTTCGAGGGAAGTGAATTGTACTGCGGTGACATCTAAGCATTGACCATTAATTTGACCAAAATAGAATCAAATTCTCGAAATTGACATACTTACTCGAACCATGCTGCATTCAATTTGATCTAATTAGCCATCCTATTTAATTATTATCTTCTAGAGTACTCGTGTTTACTAGGCACGCAAGCCACGCAGGTGGACGTTTACGGCTTCGCTCCCACTACTCAATAATAATTAAATATTGTTTTGGAAAACTCATCTCACAAAACTGGTAGCTCAAAAATGCAAGCAAGACACGCAGGTGGACGTTTACTCACACAATCTTACTACTTTCGTGTAGAGTCCAATTAATGGAGGTCCGATTAATTGTTTAATATCCAAATTAATGGAATCTAATTAAATATTTAATTTTAAAAATTGCTTAGTCTTTTTATTCAAAAGGTTTGTAACGAATCATGCATATCACATAATTCCTAAAGCATGCAATTTCTAAGCGCATATAATAAAACGTGCTCGCGAAAAATAAAACATGCTTTAACAATGACATAAATCCTATTTACATGCTTTTCTAAGCACAATTAATCACATAATTGCATGCTAAAGCATAATAATAAATAAACGCGCAAATAGGAAATTTAAAATCGTTATCGGGCTTTAAAACACGTAATCCCTAACTATTACATTGCCCGATCAAAATACAGATCTTCGAAATCTTCAAAAATCATCGAATCCGAAACTGCGTCGAAAACGCACCGAACGTCGTCCGCCACATCATCGGGGGTGCGCCACGTGGCGCCCACGCGTGGCGCATGCACGGACGCCAACTCGGCTAGGGGCGACGTGGCGCGCCACGTCGGCCGCGCCACGTCATCATCTTCCTCACGAAACCGCCGCCGCCACCGTCTTCTTCCGGGCTGATTTCCGGTCGGCCGTCTACACCGGGAGGGTCGCCGGACCACGGAGAGCCTGGAACCGGCCTCCCCATGCTGAGACGCCGCCGGAAATGGCGTGAATTGGCGCTGCGCGCAACGCGTCGGCTGCCGCAGCGCGCGCCGCGCCGCTTCCGAGCGTCTCCGCCCCTCCAACACCATCTCCAGCCACGAACGACGTCCCCGGGACGCGGGATCTCGGTGAAGAACGGCCGCTCGGAGCCGCCGCCGCGTCGCGTGCAGCGCGATAAATCGCACCTCCGCCGCCGCGCGTTCGCCGCCCAAATTCGACTTTTCCGAGCCGCGATTCGATCAATTGAAAGAGGGGAAACATAATTGGAACACTCACGACCACCGGGTAACGGATTCCGGCCGAGATTAGTTCCTCAATTTCCCGAATTTCAAACGATTCGCCGGAACGAATTCATGGTGAGCAGCGAACTTCAGACGTCGATTCCGATCGCATCCGGGATCGGATGATCCCTTGCGACCTATCGACGCGAAGCTCGTAAGACGAGGATTCCAATGGTGTAAGCTGATCGTTGATCCGACGTCGGACGGGCCGGGAATCTCCGCCGCAAGATGCGGCGGAACCCTAGAAAACTAGGGTTTTCCTGCGAAAAAATGATTTTTTGTTGTCTCAATTTTCGTGCCTTCCGGACCAATTACAGTACAATTAAAATACAAACACATAGCACATTGATCCTATCAACTACTCGTGGATTTTCTCACGAGAAAAACGTTACAACGGGGTCAAAACAGTGGCTCACAGGCCGCCCCAAACACGAAATAAGCCCGATAACGACGGAATAAAAACTAATTATGCAACAATCAGAGCCTAAACCTGGCTCTGATACCAATTGTAGGAATAATAGGGTTTACAGTAAGGCTACCTTCCTCCTCGGTGTGTTGTCGCGGCTCCGATTGTTGCTCCCGTGTCGAATCTTCCGATCCGTGTCCCGACCTTTTTCTCCCTACGGGTGGTCGAGATCCGAAGAAAATAAATTTATTCTCTCTCTATAAACTCACGCCACTCTCGATTTTTATGAATCAATTGTGTGAGTTTCGAACGAATACTAATATATATAGGCTTCAAAAACCTATATAATATTAATATATTTGTAGCCCATTAATTTAATTATATTCCAATGGGCTTCCACATAACCACCCATAATATAATTAATTAATTTATTGGGCTACTAATATTTATCAATTAATTGGCCCACCAATTAATTCCAGAATAAATGACATTATTAAATAATGTAAAAATACATTAATCCATTAATAATGAATTCCGAGAGACAATAAATTACTAGACAACTAATTGGGCGGACCAGGGATCCAATACAAGAAATAAAGTTTGGGCCTCCAATTAATTAATTATCCATGCTCGGCCCAGAGCAAAATTAATTAATTAACACGCATTCATTCCACTAGAGAATCCGTGCTTGACTTACCCCTTTATCCCAATTTGAGCAAGGGCTTGTATTTTAGACTTAATCGATCTCCGTATTTAAGATAGAAATATCCGTTAATTAATTAAGCTCACCGACACTTAAATTAATTAACATCTTATATTCCCTGAGTAGTACCACTCGACCTTATTAACACACCCGAACTTAATCAACCGGGCCGGGTTTAGTGTGCTAATCCTTTCGAGTTCCTCGGGGGATATTATCAACCCATTCTCGGGATACGGCCAGTAAGATACGGACAACCACCGCTGAGCCACAAATGACTACTAACACCCAAGATACGTAGATCCGGTCGCTCATTGGACGTTCACCATAGTAGGTCAAAGTGATAGATAGCCAAATGCACTCACTGAAGTCTTACCAAGCTTAAGACTAGCTAAGTCACCGAGATCTTGGTTTTCCACTAATGTCGAGTTAGGAAAACACATCTCACCGTGATCCGTCAATACACCACCTTAAGTGTACCAAGAAAAGACTAGCAGGCTAAGACAAGCCACTTCTTATCTAAACTGCAAGCTTAAACCGACAACTTCATCCTTAAGTTGTCTCTACCGTGTTAACTGTTTATATCTTGTCAGTTCAACCAATTTGTGTTTTCTTCTGTGATACCCGACACACCACACAAATCTAACTTTTATACAAGATAAAGGATAACATGTGCAAATATACATATTTATCAGATAGGAGAATAAAACAGTGGTAAGGACAAAAACACATTGTATACAAGCATAAAAAGTGCTTCCAGTATACAAAATCCTAACACCTTCTTCCTTGTTTTTTTCCTCTATTTCTTCGATGAGAAATGCCAAGTGAAGCAGCCGCAAATAGTCGTAGCTATGTTTTAGAAGTTGAACTTCCACCCCCTTCATCTGATTGGCGTATTTATATACTAGAAGCGTGCGAGATCCTTTAACAATGATATCTTACCCAGAATCCAAACGTGGGTTTCTTCTAAGAATGTTTGGGGTTTAATCCTTCTTCCTTATTCTTCGTAAGTGTCAATAGTTGTTTCCCTTGATGCCCACCCCAAGAACTCTAATCAATAAACCATCTTTTTTCCAAAAGTTACTGCACCCCAAGAATTGGAATCAACAATAATAAGCAAGATTCACGTCGTTATCGAAAAAGGGGAATTGAGGGCAACCCACCATTGAGTCCACAAGAAGGCGACGTCTTTGGCGAAGAGGGATAGACAAAATTAGTGAATGATTGAACTCTTTAAAGGTAGGAACCTATATAATGCCAGTTAGCAACACTCATAGATTACAATTTCAAAATGCATATTTCTTATGTTCTTCAATGTAGATAATTAATTCATGCTTGCAACAATTTAAAAATCTGGTTCTCGAGGGGTGTTTTAAAACTATAAAATTAGATCGAAGATTAAAGCAGCGAAATTATTCATCAATTTTAATACTTTTTTATATTCTTGAATTAAAGCAGCGAAAATAAGAGTAATTTTCGATACAAATATTAATAATTTTATAAAATGGGCTAAAATTGGACTTTTTAACAATCTGGTGGGTTAAAATTGGACATGCGCCAATATAACGGACGAAAATTGATAAACATGCCAAATTAAAGGACTAAAAATGAAAATTTGGCAAATTAGTCATTATGGCAATTTTTTTAAATAAATAACAGCGCTTGCACACACGCCCAATGGACTAAAATTGGACTAATTTGTTCGATTTTACAAAACGGACTGAAATCGGACCATTTCTCAACTTAGCAGACTAAATGTTGGGAGATGACTCAGTAGCTTAGTGCTTATAGATTTGAATGATCCCAAAACCCTACTTTGACTAGTGAACCTTTTAGTTGTATTTGATCTGTCTCTGTCTCTGAGAGTTTCAGACTCAGTAGACATCCTTTCTGCATGGTTCAGGCGTCCAGTTCTGTTTGCTGATTCTTCAGTAGACCATCAGCCTTAATACCATGGGAAGAAGACTCAGTAGTGCTGGACTCAGCAGGAGCAGCATACTGAAACGAGTCAGTAGAACTGGACTTAGCAGGAGAAGTTCATTGAACTCAGAGTTGATCTTCAGTAGAGCCAGACTCAACAGGAGTATGCTACTGAACATAGATCAGACTCAGCAACGGCCAGATAGTCTCCTGACTGTCAGTGATCTTATAAGTCAAATCAGTAGAGTCATACGTGGTACAGAGAAGTCAGCTTCAGATCTGCCTTGAAGTTTGTTTGTCTCACCTACTTTCTTCAACCTCGACCAATGACGAGCAGTCAACTGTCTACTTTCTGATTAAAGATGCAAGTCAACATATTTCTAGAAATGGAGGGAAAAGACTCTGTCAAGTTTCTTTGAAAGAGTCGTTAGCTACCCAAAAGAGAGAGACACATGGATCATCGTCTCCAACGGATCTTACCATGTCTCTCATCTATAAATAGAGGGAAGAATTCAAATCGAAGCTCACGACACATACGAAGAACACACGAGCAAATACAAGCAACTACAAATCGACTTAAGCTTTCCGCAAGATCTTCAAAGAGTTATTCCAAGTGAAAGGCGACATTCTTGCTCAAAGGGAACCGAGCTGAATTAGACTTATAGCCTCTAGTATCCAAGCGACTGAATACGAACCCAGAGAATATATCTCACCGTTCGTCGCTCTAGAAGCCTCATTCTCGTGAAGGATAATTGAGGGTTAGAAACCGATACCTTCCTCCTTCGTATGTTGTCGCAACTTTGATTGTTGCTCCTGTGTTAGATCTTCTGATCTGTGTCCCGACCTTTTTCTTCCTCTGGGTGGTCAAAGAACTGAAGAAAATAAATTACTGTCTCTCTCTCTTACACGCGTGCGTGCGTGAGTTTATGTATGTGTGTAATCTATTTCTGAACAGAATACTAATATATATAGGCTTCAAAAGCCAATATAATATTAATATATTTGTAGCCCATTAATTTAATTATATTCCTAATAGGCTTCCACATAATTAGCCCATAATATGATTAATTAATCCACTGGGCTACTAATATTTATCAATTAATTGGCCCAGCCAATTAATTCCAGATAAATAATATTATTAAATAATGTAAAAAATACATTAATCCATTAATAATGATTTCTGAGAGACAATAAATAACTAGGTAACTAATTGGGCCAGATCAGGGATCCAATACAAGAAATAAAGCTGGGCCTCAAATTAATTAATTATCCATGCTCAGCCCAGAGCAAAATTAATTAATAAACACAGATTCATTCCACTAGAGAATCCGTGTCGACTTACCCCTTTATCCCAAATTGAGCAATGGCTTGTATTTTAGACTTAATCGATCTCCGTATTTAAGATAGAAATATCCGTTAATTAATTAAGCTCACTGACAGCTTAAATTAATTAACATCTTATATTCCTGAGTAGTACCACTCGACCTTGTTAACACACCTGAACTTAATCAACCGGCCGGGTTTAGTGTGCTAATCCTTTCGAGTTCCTCAGGAGATATTATCAACCCATTTTACTAAGATACAGCTGCAAGATACAGACAACCAACCTGAGCCAAAAATAACTACTAACACCCAAGATACGTAGATCCGGTCGCGATGACGTTCACCATAGTAGGTCAAAGTGATAAATAGCCAAATGCACTCAACTGAAGTCTTACCAAGCTTAAGACCAGCTAAGTCACCGAGATCTTGGTTCTCCTCTAAGGTCAGTTAGGAGAACACATCTCACTGTGATCCATCAATACACCACCTTCAGTGTACCAGTAAAGACAAGCAGCTAAGACAAGCCACTTCTTATCTAAACTGCAGCTTAAACCGACAACTTATCCTGAAGTTGTCTCAGCTGTGATAACTGTTTATATATTGTCAGTTCAACCAATTTGTGTTGTCTTCTATGATACCCAACACACCACACAAATCTAACTTTTATACAAGATAAAGGATAACATGTGCAAATATATCTATTTATCAGATAGGAGAATAAAATAGTGGTAGGGACAAAACACATTGTATACAAGCATAAAATTTGCTTCCAGTATACAAAATCCCAACATCTCATTCCCTTCCCTCTAACCTAAGCTCAGCTGACCATATCTATAGCTTAGATCGAAGGAGTTCATCCTTGATCTATTCTTTATTGTAAAGAACTCCTTCATAGTTGGAGAGTTTGTCAAACGCTTTAGTTTGATATCTTGTAAACTAAGACTTGCTCAGTATAATCACTAAGACCAGTGTTTGTCCAGTGCACAAACCGACTGAGACTAACTCTATATAATAAAATAGCCTCCTGATCTTTTCGGGACAGTGGACGTAGGATTGTTGGATCCGAACCACTTTAAAAATCGTTGTGTTCTGTGTGCTCTGTTTTATTGTTGCATTGATTACTGTTCATACTGAAAATATCTTTCAAAATCATTCAACTGTGTTTCAGCAAAGCTCAAAAGACTGCACTAATTTACTGAAACAGTTTCACTAAAAACGTTTTCTAACTCAACTGAATTGGGCCTACACATTTCCGCACTCTACTGAACCTCTACTGAACGGTACTGAATTCTGACTTAAGTCAGTTAGCAGGCCTCAGTGAAGTCAGTCACTCTACCAAGCGATTCAGAACAGCTTATCTGGTCTACTGAACTTGTTCAGTACGGCATCTTCCTGAAGATGACTATTCGCATTTTAAGTTGAGAAAGTTTTCAGGTGTATTCACTCCCCCCCCCCTCTACACCTGAACGTTTATCTCGGGACCAACAATTGGTATCAGAGCAGGAGTTCTCTAAGACTCTTGTTATCTGAAACTGGTCTACTTGAACGGATCCAGAAAACATTTTCACTGCAAATCATTCTTCGTTCATATCACAGTTTACAATGTCTGATATGTCAGGAATCAGGATGGTACCCATGTTCTCAGTAGAGAACTACGGGGTATGGCGAGTCAGAATAGAATCTCATCTGACTTCCCTCCACGACAGCATGATAGAGGTACTGGAAGATGGACCTATTGTTCCTATGATTGATAGCGTCGAAGTCCAGGATCCAGCACAAGGAGGCGGAATGGTAACGGGAAGAAGATACCCGAAGACATAAGCCTTTTCACCCCTGAGGAGAAGAAGCTTCACAATCTAGACCGAGTTTCCAGAAACGCCATACTGACCACCCTGAGTTATTCTTATCTCGGAAGAGTTCTGGACTGCAAGTCCGCAAAGGAACTTTGGGATGCTCTAGCGCTACTGAGTCGGGGGACTCAGAAGATTAAGGCGAACAAACTAGCACTGGAACTTCAGAAGCTGGAGAGAGTGTCTCTCATGCGTGGTGACACCATTGAAGATCTCAACGTCAGATTTACAGATCTGATGAACACAATCAACGGGCTTGGGAAGACGTTCTCCAACCGAGAAATGAATCTCAAAATCTTGAGAGCACTGCCGGACGAACTTTGGACTCCATTTGCTACATTTCTTAGACATTCTGACCTTGATATTGTTTCTTCTGATCATATCTTTTCAGAATTAAAAGCTAAGGAGTTCGAGTTCGGCCTACCCCAAAGGAAGTAGCGAGTTGAAGCTAACACTCAAATCGACCATGTTTTCAAAGCATCAGTCAGTACAGCAGCTCCCGCATCTAGCAAGGCAGAACCTTCAATCAGTGATCTACAAGAAGGAAACCTCGCTAAGAAATATGCATTGCTTGCCATGAAGTATCAGAAGGAGAAGGAGAGGCACAAAAAACTCTCTAGAGTCGTCAGAGACTCAAAGGGTAAGTCTGAATATACACCCAAGCGCACTCCTGAATCGCATACTTCTGATTGCAGGAAACAGGAGGATTCAGCTCAGTCGAAAGACAGTGAGAGCAAAGAAGATAGAATCACCACCTGTTACAACTGCAAGAAGTCAGGACACTACCAATATGACTGTCCTAAGCTCAGTACAGCTGAGAGAGCAGCACGTAAAGCTCGAAGGGAGAAGTTCATCAAGAAGCATCAAGTATTGCTGGTGAACTCTGAGACGACTCAGATGAAGTTGACTCCTTCATGGATTCATCAGACGATGAAGCGGCATTCATGGCCGTAGAGCTTGAAGAAGATGCTGAAAAATGTCTTATGGCAGGAGAAGAGGATGAGGTAAACTCTCATGCTCCATTTAACTCCTCTTCACACTACACACACGACACTATTTCAGGTGCAGAAGAGAATTTGGATGTCTCGATCGCATATGACGAATTATTAGACGAGCAGATTCAGATGACCCTGTAGCTCAGTAAGACTCTTCAGGAATTGGATACCCTGAAAGTGGAGAATCAAAGACTTTCTCAGGAAAGTCAGGTTGCTACTGAGTCAGAAGGACTTGTGTTGAGACTCAGGGAGGAGATTAGCTCTCTGATGACAAGTCTCAACATCAAGAAGATCAGATCTCAGTACTGACCAAAGACTTGACTCAGAAGAATATTGAACTGAGTTTACTGAAGCAAGAGTTGTCAGGACTTTAGACCGAGCATGAAATGCTTAAGAAGAGTGATGATGTCTGGAGGAATCTGATGACAGAGCCGTACATGGGCGCTGGAAAGAAGATTGAGGCAATGCTAGCCATCAACAAGCCTAAACATTGCAAGGAGGGACTCGGTTTCAGTCATGGAGCCTCCTCATCTGCCCCCATACGCTCAGAGAACCGGCTGACTGTTAGGTTTGTTCAAGGGGAGACCATCAAGGCTGAGATCCTGAACACCTTAGCAAAGAGCAAAAAAAATATGAAGGCACCTCATTCTAGCTATCAGCATTCTGACAAGAAGATTAGCTCAAAATCACCCCAGTTCAGTCTAGGGGGAACTAGCAGAGTTAAGTGGGCTAATCAGTATGGACCTCCACAGCTGACACATCCAACTCAATATGGGTCATATTACTATGATCATATAGTCAGGAGAGGATCCAAAAGTCAGAAGAGGAAGAAGAAAGCCGTTCAGAAGGCTAAGGTCAGCAGTCCACCAACTCAGAAGATCATGACTCCTGAACCAGTAAAGCCTCAAAAGTCAGCATTGACTAGTCTAGTGGTCAAGTATGTTGATCAGAGTGGGAAGAAATTGTCTAAGACCACAAGGGTTGTGAGACAGATTTGGGTTTCCAAAACTAACATCTAAGGACCCAAAATCAAAAATAAAGGGTACCTGAATATAATTATGTTTTGCAGGTGCACAAGGACTCTTGGTATGTGGACAGCGGATGCTCAAGACATATGACATACCGTGAGGAACCCTGCGAAGAAGGACCCATAATCGAGTTCGGAGACAATGCAAAAGGCTATACCAGAGGCTACGGAACACTCAGCATTGGAACTACCACACTTCCAAGAGTATCATATGTTGAAGGACTTCAACATAATCTTCTCTCTGTTATTCAATTTTGTGATAACTCGAATAGAGTGAATTTTTACGCTGGTTTCTGTGTTGTCATTGACAAATCTACAGGCAAAACAGTGTTATCAGGTTCGTGCAAAAAGAATATCTATGTAGCTGAGTGGAACTCAGCTGAACCTGAAGCATGCTTGCTGGTGAAGAACGATAACAGAATAGGGTGGCTCTGGCACAGAAGACTCAGCCATCTCAACTTCAAGACGCTCAACAAGCTAGCTAGAAACGCTCTAGCGAGAGGGCTGCCGAATGAAGTATTCAACAAAGATACTCAGTGTGAAGCATGTCTGAAGGGAAAGCAAACAAAGAAGCAAAATCCGCCTGTTCCATTACCTTCCACTGATGGAATCCTTTACCTGCTACATATGGATTTATTCGGTCCAGTCTCTCCAGTGATGATCAGAGTCAAAAAGTATGCTTTAGTGGTCATTGATGACTACTCGCGCTACACATGGGCCATATTTATTGCCAACAAGTCTGACGTCAAAACAAAGTTGCCTGCGCTTTTGAAAAGGCTCAGTGTCGAGAAGAACACCAAAATCATAAAGATACGTTCAGACAGAGGAACTGAGTTCCTGAATTCGATGGTGGAAGAGTTCTACAAAGCTAAAGGTATAGAGCATGAGATGTCTGCCGCGCGCACGCCTCAACAAAATGGGATTGCTGAGAGGAAGAACATAACACTCAAAGAAGCAGCAAGAACCATGCTCGCAGATTCAGGACTCCCATCTGAATTCTGGGCAGAAGCAACTGACATTGCATGTTACACTCAGAACAGATCTCTACTGACAAAGCATCATCAGAAGACACCATATGAACTATAGAATGGTAGGAAGCCTTTCTTATCTTATTTCCATATTTTTGGGTGTACGTGCTTAATCCACAATAATGGAAAGGATCAGTTAAAGACTTTTGATAGCAAGTCAGACCAGGGAGTCTTCTTAGGATACTCCCGAGTCAGCAGAGCCTTTAGAGTTTTTAACTACCGGACCCTTTGTGTGGAAGAAAGCCCTCATGTTGTTTTTAATGAGTTTGCTACTGAAGATAGGAGCAGAAACTCAAAATCAGAATCTGAGGACATCAGTAAGCATCTACAGGATGAGCTTAAAAGATAATGTTGAGAAGATGAGATCAAGGTTATCCGAGATCGCCAGAAAAGGATGTTAAGCTTGTCACAAGCGTCCTATATTGATACTGTTATTTCTTGTTTTAGCATGCAAAATGCCAACAGATGTTCAGTACCTTTCAGACATGACATTTTTCTATCTAAGAATCAGTGCCCTAAAACGCCTGAAGAGATAGAAAGTATGAGGCTAGTACCATATGCTTCCGCTGTCGGTAGCCTCATGTATGGGATGCTTTGTATGAGACCAGATATCTCATATGCTATAGGCATGGTCTCAAGATATCAGTCTAACCCTGGACAGGAGCACTGGACTGCGGTAAAGCATATTCTCAAGTATCTTAAAAGGATTAGAGATTATAGGCTTGTTTACCAATCAAATAGTCTAGTGCCTTTGGGTTATACAGACTCGGATTTCGAGGCTGATAGAGACAAGAAGAAGTCTACCTCAGGTTATGTGTTTACCTTGGGAGGTGGAGTCATCTCATGGAGGAGTGCAAAGCAGAAATGTGCGGACTCAACCATGGAACCAGAGTATAGGGTTGTTTCAGAAGCTTCGAAAGAGGGTTTGGCTCAAGAATTTCCTCCTGGATCTTATATTGTTCTGAATTTGCCTAAGACAATCACAATTTATTGTGATAATGCGGGTGCAGTGGAAAATTCAAAGGAACCCAGATCCCACAAGGCGTCTAAACACATAGATAGGAAGTACCATATCATACGAGAGTTCGTACATCGAGGAGACGTGGTGATTGAGAAAATTGGAACTGAAGACAACCGAGCTGATCTTTTCACGAAGAGCTTACCAGTTCTAGCTTACGAGAAGCATGTTCATGGCCTAGGAATGGTAAAGATGCCCCCCACTTAGGACTACAGAAACTTTTGTATAAGTGGGAGAAGAATGCAGTGATAGATAAGATAGATAGTTGAGTACTAGTTTGTACCTAGAACTGACACATTGTATACTAAAAGTTTACTTTAGTATAAGTGGGAGAATTAATGGGATTTTGTATACTGGAAGCAAATTTTATGCTTGTATACAATGTGTTTTATCATTACCACTATTTTATTCTCCTATCTGATAATTATATATTTGTACATGTAATCATTTATCTTGTATAAAAGTTAGATTTGTGTAGTGTGTCGGTTATCACAGAAGACTACACAAATTGGTTGAACTGACAAGATATAAACAGTTATCAAAACTGAGACAACTTAAAGATAAGTTGTCAGTTTAAGCTGCAGTAGATAAGAAGTGGCTTGTCTTGGCTGCTTGTCTTTACTGGTACAATTAAGGTGGTGTATTGATGGATCACAGTGAGATGTGTTCTCCTGACGGACCTTAGTGGAGAACCAAGATCTCGGTGACTTAGCTGGTCTTAAGCTTGGTAAGACTTCAGCTGAGCACATTTGGCTATCTATCACTTTCCTACTATGGTGAACGTCATCGCGACCGGATCTACGTATCATGGATGTTAGTAGTTTTTTGTGGCTCGGGCTGGTTGTCTGTATCTTGCAACCGTATCCTAGTAAAATGGGTTGACAATATCCCCTGAGGAACTCGAAAAGGATTAGCACACTAAACCCGGCCAGTTGATTAAGTTCAGATGTGTTAATGAGGTCGAGTGGTACTACTCAGGAACATAATAAGATGTTAATTAATTTAAGCTGTCAGTGAGCTTTATTAATTAACGGATATTTCTATCTTAAATACGGGGATCGATTAAGTCTAAAATACAAGTCATTGGTCAATTTGGGATTAAGGGGTAAGTCAACATGGATTCTCTAGTGGAATAAATATGTGTTTATTAATTAATTTTGTTCTGGTATGAGCATAGATAATTAATTAATTTGAGGCCCTGCTTTATTTCTTGTATTGGATCTCTGATCTGGCTCAATTAGTTGCCTAGTTATTTATTGTCTCTCAGAAACTATTATTAATAAATTAATGTATTTTTACATTATTTAATAATATTATTTATCTGGAATTAATTGACTGGGACAATTAATTGATAAATATTAGTAGCCCAATAGATTAATTAATTATATTATGGGCATAGAAGCTCATTAGGAATATAATTAAATTAATGGGCTACAAATATTAATATTATATTGGCTTTTGAAGCCTATATATATTAGTATTTTGTTCATAATCAGAACACACATAATCTCATACTCACGTTGATAACGTCGTTTGAGAGAGAGACAATAATCTTAATTTTCTCCAGTTCTCTGACCACCCAGAGGGAGAAAAAGGTCGGGACACAGATCAGAAGATCTGAACACGAGCAACAATCAGAGCTGCAACAACATACACGGAGGAAGGTACGATTTCCTCCCCTAAAATTTCCTTCAGTTTCGCAATCCAAATCTGTCTGACTACTTTTGTAGTCTCAGACAATTTCTTCCTTGACCCGTCAACGTACTTCACTGAAGGACTCAGTGATGTTGACTCCTTCTGCTTCAGAGGGTCAGTAGTCCTGATCTTCTACTTAGCTGGACTCTTAACCTTCTGAGCTGATTCAGTTACTTTCTTCTGGACCTTTGGCGCCTTCTTGACTACTGGCTCGTAATAGTAACTTCCGTACTGAGCTGGGTGAGACAGAGTTAGAGGCCCATGTTGATCTGCCCATCTCACTGAAGTTCCCCTTTGCTTTTGACTGGGAGGTTGTGAGCGAGATCTGCCAGATTTCTGATAGGTGGGATGAGGTACATTCACCTTTTGTTTTCCTTTTGTCAAAGGTTTCTGGGGTTCCGAGCGTTCAGTACACCCTTTGACAAATCTATCAGTAAGCTTCGTTGTTGAATCATGTGAAGCTGAGGTCGAAACGTCATAAGTATTGTAGCCTAACCCTTCCTTATTGGTTACTGGCCTTTGACTTGTGAGCATGGCTTCGAGCTTCTTCTCTGCTCCAAGAAATCTGTCGGTCATCTGAACTTTCCAGACTTCATCACTCTTCTTGAGAGTTTCGTACTGTGTCTTTAGTTCTGAATCTTCCTTCTTCAGTAGACCTAGTTTAGTGACTTTCGTCGCCAAGTCCTTGGTCAGTACTGAGATCAATCCTTCTTGCTGCTGAGACTGGGTCATCAGAGAATCATTCTCCTCTTTCAGTCTCTTGGCAAGATGAGCCAACTCAGAACTGTCCTAACTAGACTTAGAAAGTCTCTCATTCTCGGCTCTCAGGAGGTCCATCTCCTGAAGGGTCTGACTGAAGTCCAAACTCATCTTGATCTGCTCGTCTAATAGGGCTTCGTAGAACAGTGCAGATTCAGGATGATCACCTGCAGTAGATAGTGTATTATGTGTATATCAATAGCATAGGAGTTTACATCATCATCTTCTCCAGCCATGAGACACTTCTCATTATCTTCAACCTCTACCGCAATGAATGAGACTTCATCATCTGATGAGTCCATGAAGTTTTCCACCTCTTCTGAGTTATCTAAAAGCTCTCCAGTAATGAATGTTTGACGCTTTTTGGCGAACTTCTCTCTTCAAGCTTGTCGCACAGCTCTCTCGGCTGCGCTCAGCTCTGGACACTCATATTGGTAGTGCCCATCCTTTTCGCAGTTGTAACATGAAGAAGGTCTGCTTGGTTTTGATTCTGACTTTTCAGGCTTTGAAGTAGATTCTTCATTCCTGCATTCAGAGAGTTTCGAGTTATGATCCCCTTTGGAAGGTGATTCATACTTACTCGGGATTTCTGGTAGGATTTCTTCAGATTTATCCTCCTATCCCCTCTCTCTAGTATTTAAGGGCTAGCAGAGCATATCGTTCAGCCAAGGTTCCTTTAGTAGGAATCGAGACTGAGCTTGTCGACGTAGTCTAGTTGCTCACTACTGCTTGTGGAGTACTGACTGATACCTTTAGGGCATGATCATGTGGGATGTCATCTCCATCCCTTATCTTGTGAGGTAGACTGAACTCTAACTGCTCCGCCTTTAATTCAGAGAAAATATGACCAGTAGAAATAGAATCAAGTTCAGAGTGTCGAAGATATGTCGCGAATGAATTCCATCGTCCTTCAGGAAGTGCCCACAGTATTTTTAGGTTCATCTCATTATTCGAGAGCGTCTTCCCTAGCCCGTTGATTGAATTCATGATCTTGGTGAATTTGTCGTTTAGATCTTCAATCTTCTCATTGGGCATGAGGGTGAGCCTCTCAAGCCTCTGGTGCTCTAGCGTCAGTTTGTTGTTCTTTATCTTCTGCATCCCCTAACTCAGTAACGTCAGCGCATCACAGAGTTCCTTTGCGGACTTGCAGTCCTGAACCCTGCCTAGATAAGAATCACTAAGAGTTGTTAGAATAGCATTACGAGCAACTCTATCTAGATTGTGAAGCTTCTTCTCTTTCGGTGTGTATTCATATTTGTGTTTGGCAACCATCTCCCCTGTCTCGGCTCCACCTTCCTTGAATTTAACACTGTTAATCATAGGAATGATTTGACCGATTTCCAGCACATCAGACATGTTGTCGTGTAGTGAGATCAGATGCGCCTCCATTCCGACTTTCCATACTCCATAGTTCTCTACTGAGAACATGGGTACCATCCGGATCCCTGACATATCAGACATATTAAATATAAGGGGTTATAGATGAATGAAGAGATGTTATGTTGTGAGCAACATTTTCAAAATGATCAGTTCGAGTAGACCAGTTTCAGAAAAAAAGAGTCAAAAGAACTCAGGCTCTGATACCAATTGTTGGTCCCAAGTCAAACATTCAGGTGTAGAGGGGGGGGGGGTTAATACACCTGAAAACATTTTTCACAAACTCAAAATGCAATCAGTCCGTTTCACGGTAGATGTTTACAGAATAGATTCAAGCAAGCTGATCTTGATCGCGCGAATAGATTGGTGCGATGTTGTAGCTTTGATACTGAAATAGCAGTACTCAGGTCTACTAGCTGACTGATGTCAGAATTCATAACCGTTCAGCAGAGGTTCAGTAGCATGCGAAAATGTGTAGGCCCGATTCAGTTTGTTTCGAAAACGTTTGTTTACTAAAGCTGTTCAGTAGATTAGGGCGATGTTTTAGCTTTGATACTAAAATAGCAGTTGTATAATTTTGTAAAGATATTTTTAGTATGAATAGTTATATCATGCAACAATTAAACAGCACAACAATTTTTAAAGTGTTTCTGATACACAAGATCCTTCGCCCACTCGTCCCAAACAAAATAGGACACTATTTTATTATACTGAGTTAGTCTCAGTTAGTTTGTACGCAGGACAAACTTTTACTTGTGATTAAACTGAGAAAAGTCTCAGTTTACAGGGTCAAACAAAATTATTTAAATGTATCTCCAACTATAAAGGAGTTCTTAACACTAAGAACAGTTCAATAAATGAACTCCTTCGGTTTAAGCTATAGATATTACAATGAGCATAATGTTAGAGGGTGGGTACAAGAGAGGCTTCTAGAGCGAAGAACAGAGAGGAATAATCAACTTTGGGTTCGTGTTCTTCAGCTGAGTAATTGCTAAGTGTTCTAGAGCTTTGAATCTTTGAATGATTGAGTTCCCGTATGGTCGCTTGTGTGATCGTGTAGTGCAACTTGAAGGATCACGACATTCCCTCTCTTTATAGTAGTGAGCATGGATAGATCCGTTGGATACGAAACAGTCCACGCGTCACTCTATATAGGTAGCAAACGGCTCCTTCCTTTGAATTCTGTAGAGTCCGCTTCTTTGCAGAAAGTGGTTGACTTGCAGCTTTTGTCGGATACTTTGCCAGTTGGTTGCTTGTCATTGGTCGAGGTACAGAAAAGTGGTTGAGATATTCAGACTTCAAGGTTCATACTGAAGCTGACTTTTCTCATATGTACGGCCTCGGACAACTCTACTGAATCTGACTTTGAAGTCCACTATCAGTTAAAGCAACTGACAGGTCATTGATGAGTCTAACCCATACATTTAGTAGTATACTCCTGCTGAGTTCAACTCTACTGAAGGTCAAGACTCCGAGTTCAGTAAAATGCTCCTGCTGAGTCCAGTTCAACTGAATCCTGAACACCTTTCAGTATGTTGCTCTTGCTGAGTCCAGCCTTACTAAATCTTCACTCCATGGCACTACGGCGGATAGTCTACTGAAGAACAACAGAAGGAACTACTGAGTCGAACAATGCTAAAGGCGGGTCTACTGAGTCTGAAAAACTCAAAGACAAGGTGTTAACTTTTACACATGGATGGTTCATCAATCAACAAAGAGTTTTGGGATTAGCCAAATCTTCTACTCACTAAACAACAGCTGAATCATCTCCCAACAATGTTATGAAGAGATGCAAATGCAGAGAAAACAGTTTTCAAGATCTGTTTGAGTAGACCGGTTTTCATAAAACAATTATCAGAAGAACAACACTCTAATACCAATTGTTGGTCCAGAGACGAGCCTCAGTGCGGGGGGGGGGAATACACCTGAAAGCAAATTCTTACTCAGAACGCAAAAGTTAGTAGAACTGAATATTGCTACTGAACAAGTCAGTTGCCAATTAAGCTTTCTAGATCGAATGGGCAGAGTTCCTCTACTGAGTATAGTCTACTGGCTTATGTCAGTGACCAATAGTTCAGTATCAGAAATCGTGTGCGGAAGTGTAGGCCCAAAATATGTTCGTCTCAGTTGAAAACCCATTTTATGTTGTTTGATTTAAAGTTAGTTTCATGCAATGTGAACAGTTATCAATGCAACAATAAATCAACACAAGCAAAAAAGTGGTTCGGATACGTTGGGTCCTACGTCCACTGTTCTGAACAAAGCAAGAGTTCTTGATTAGCTTTTACTTAGCAAGTATCTATTGATCTGTTCACTGGACAAATACGTTCTTGTTTGCTTATACTCAACAAGTTTCAGTTAATTTGTACGCTAGACAGATATCTAGTTATAGTCCTAGTGACTTTACAATTTCAACCGTGAAGGTTTGAGTTTCTCCAACTATGAAGTTGTTCTTACAATAAGAACAGTTCACAAAGATGAACTCGTTCAAGGTTTATAGCTAATGATATTACAATAAGCACGCTTAGATTAGAGAAGGGGAACTAAAGGATCTCTAGAGAGAAAAACTAAGATGATCTTTCAAATAAGAAAGTTCTTCATTGTGTTTGGCTTTGAGTTCGCTAGAGTATGTTCGCTTGAATGCTTGGTTCCCTTGGTTGTCTTTCTGCATGAAGACTCTTCTCTATTTATAGTCTTCGATTCATGAATAGATCCGTTCGAGGGAATCTAGACACTTGTCGAATAAGATAAGGAAAACGGCTATATCGATTTTGAATATCACTGTAGAGATATCCTCTTTTTCGATCCCAGGAGCGGGTTTTATTGCAGAGCAGGTAGAGTGCTGGCAGCTCCTCATTGGTCGAGGTTATGAGAGTATGTGAGGCTTGTTCAAACTCCAAGAGTACGATGAGTTGACTTCGTCTGAATCATCGGACCTTTTACTGAATTGAATTTTACTTTTGTTCCCATGCTTTTGAGATTACAGCTCGTATCTCGAATTCCTTTATAGATTCAATTGGTTATAGCTTACCCAACTGACTTCTTCGATACTGAGTTCCTTCGGTTGAGTGGCAGATCTTCTACTGAATGTATCAGCTGCTGAACTCTAGCCTACCGAGTTCCTAACATGTTGAACTCTGTTGGGAGATGATTCAGTAGCATAGTATTAGAAGAAGTTTCTACGCCCAAATCCTTTGGCCGAGACAGCAGCTACGCGACTATGACGTCATTCAGAATGAAGTGTCGATCTTCTGCGACAGCTCCAGTGTAATTGCAATCACTCAGAATCTTGTACTTCATACCAGATGCAAGCAATGGACATTTGACACCACTTCATTCATGACCATGTCGAAAAGAAGGATATCAGAATGGAGAAGATCCATACTGACTATCAAAGGGCCGATATACTGACCAAGCCTCTAGCTGAAGCTAGATTCAGAGAACTTTCAGTAGAGCTAGGTCTACTGAACCCTACTGACTCCAGTCAGTAAGTGGATTCAGGAGAGGAGCATTCAACAAGGGGGAATGTTCACTTTCAGTACTGAACTCATTTAGTACATGGTGATTCGGCAACCATCTACACGAGGTATCAGCTGACTATGATGTTCAGCTGACAGGTTTGCGTATCTCTACTCAGTAGCCAACATTATATTTAATGCATTAATGATTCTGATTCAGCATCGTATTCAATGCCTTAAGAGAATGTCATTTAATATAACGGTGTTCATTAAATGCACGATATTCTATGCTAAGATTGCTGAATTCTGCCGCGCATTAAATGCTTGTCTTATCAAGTTACTTCTTTGGCTATTTACAACTGTAAGTTGACTTAGGCGGCTAGTTTGATCATTGCCTATTTTATAACATTAAATCCTGACCGTCCATCTCATAAAGCAGATTTAAACCGAACCGTCAATATTAAACTATTCATCTTCTTGATTATATATATTACGTTCAAAGTTTGAAAAATCGCCATTTTCACTCTCTTCAACTAAAACCCTAGATTTCTGAGAATTTAAATCCATTATTTGCAAACTGCTTTCAAAAATTTCTCAGAAATTATTACGGTAAAATTACTTACATATTCAGTATTCCATGCTTACTTGTCATATTTTTTCGATACTGATATTAACTATTGCAGATTCTAGATATGGCAGCGAGGAATGTTGTAGTTGCTACTCCGGCCAACATAGTAGAAATCCTCGAGAAGGACCGAGGTTGGTGCGAGCCGATTATGGAGTTCGATACCTGCGAACTCGAGATTATGACGGATGTGTTCGAGGCGCTGAGGGCGTCAGGCCTCGAGGGATTTTTATCGAGGAAGCCAGCCTTCTTCCTTCCGCGTCAGGTTTCAGAGCTATATTTGAACTCCGACTCAGTAGATGAAGATATTGTGGGGCGCTTCATTATTCACCACGTCATCGACCCCGCTCGTGCAGATTCTGAGGTCAAACAGATGTCCATTAGAGGAGGAGGACCTGGATAATCAACTTTGGGTTCGTGTTCTTTAGCTGAATAATCGCTAAGTGTTCTAGAGCTTTGAATCTTTGAATGCTTGAGTTCCCGTATGGTCGCTTGTGTGATCGTGAAGTGCGACTTGAAGGATCACGACCTTCCCTCTCTTTATAGTAGTGAGCATGGATAGATCCATCGGATACGAAACAGTCCATGTGTCACTCTATATAGGTAGCAAACGGCTTCTTCCTTTGAATTCTATAGAGTCCGCTTCTTTGCAGAAAGTGGTTGACTTGCAGCTTTTGTCGGATACTTCGCCAGCTGGTTGCTTGTCATAGGTTGAGGTACAGAAAAGTGGTTGAGACATTCAGACTTCAAGGTTGATACTGAAGCTGACTTTTCTCATTTGTACGACCTCGGACAACTCTACTGAATCTGACTTTGAAGTACACTGTCAGTTAAAGCAACTGACAGGTTGTTGATGAGTCTGACCCATACATTTAGTAGTATACTCCTGCTGAGTTCAACTCTACTGAAGGTCAAGACTCTGAGTTCAGTGAAATGCTCATGTTGAGTCCAGTTCTATTGAATCCTGAACACCTTTAAGTATGTTGCTCCTGTTGAGTCCAGCCTTACTGAATCTTCACTCTATGGCACTGCGGCGGATAGTCTACTGAAGAACAACAGGCGGAACTACTGAGCCGAACCATGCTAAAGGCGGGTCTACTGAGTCTGAAAAACTCATAGACAAGGTGTTAACTTTTACACATGAATGGTTCATCAATCAACAAAGAGTTTTGGGATCAGCCAAATCTTCTACTCACTAAACAACAGCTGAATCATCTCCCAACAATGCTATGAAGAGATGCAAATGCAGAGAAAACAGTTTTCAAGATCTGTTCGAGTAGACCTATTTTCATAAAACAATTATCAGAAGAACAACGCTCTAATACCAATTGTTGGTCCAGAGACGAGCCTTAGTGTAGAGGGGGGGGGGAGGGTGAATACACATGAAAGAAAATTCTTACTCAAAACGCGAAAGTCAATAGAACTGAATATTGCTACTGAACAAGTCAGTTGCCAGTTAAGCTTTCTAGATCGCGTGGGCAGAGTTCCTCTACTGAGTACAGTCTACTGGCTTATGTCAGTGACCAATAGTTCAGTATTAGAAATCTTGTGCGGAAGTGTAGGCCCAAAATATGTTCGTCTCAGTTGAAAACACGTTTTATGTTGTTTGATTTAAAGTCAGTTTTATGCAATGTGAACAGTTATCAATGCAACAATAAATAAACACAAGGAAAAAAGTGGTTCAGATACACTGGGTCTTACGTCCACTGTTCTGAACAAAGCAAGAGTTCTTGATTAGCTTTTACTTAGCAAGTATCTGTTGATCTGTTCACTGGACAAATACGTTCTTGTTTGCTTATACTGAGCAAGTTTCAATTAATCTATACACTGGACAGATATCTACTTATAGTCGTAGTGACTTTACAATCTCAACCGTGAAGGTTTGAGTTTCTCCAATTATGAAGGAGTTCTTACAATAAGAACAGTTCACAAAGATGAACTCGTTCGAGGTCTATAGCTAATGATATTACAATAAGCATGCTTAGGTTAGAGAAGGGGAACTAAAGGATCTCTAGAGAGAAAAACTAAGATGATCTTTCAAATAAGAAAGTTCTTCATTGTGTTTGGCTTTGAGTTCGCTAGAGTATGTTCGCTTGAATGCTTGGTTCCCTTGGTTGTCTTTCTGCATGAAGACTCTTCTCTATTTATAGTCTTCGATTCTTGAATAGATCCGTTCGAGAGAATCTAGACACTTGTTGAATATGACAAGGAAAACGGCTATATCGATTTTAAATATCACTGTAGAGATTTCCTCTTTTTCAGTCTAGGAGCAGTTTTATTGCAGAACAGGTAGAGTGCTGGCAGCTCCTCATTGGTCGAGGTAATGAGAGTATGTGAGGCTTGTTCAAACTCCAAGAGTACGATGAGTTGACTTCGTCTGAATCATCGGACCTTTTACTGAATTGAATTTTACTTCCATTCCCATGCTTTTGAGATTACAGCTCGTAGCTCGAATTCCTTTGCAGATTCAGTTGGTTATAGCTTACCCAACTGACTTCTTTGATACTGAGTTCCTTCGGCTGAGTGGCAGATCTTCTACTGAATGCATCAGCTGCTGAACTCTAGCCTACCGAGTTCCTAACATGTCGAACTCTGTTGGGAGATGATTCAATAGCATAGTATTAGAAGATTTGAATGATCCCAAACCCTAATTTGATTGGTGAACCATTGAGTTGTAATTGTATTGCCTCTGTCTCTGAGAGTTTCAGACTCAGTAGACATTCTCTCAGCATGGTTCAGGCACTCAGTTCTGTCTATTGACTCTTCAGTAGACTATCAGCCTCTGTACCATGGAGTGAAGACTCAGTAGTGTTGGACTCAGTGGAGCAAAGATATGCGAAAGGAGTCGGTAGAGACTGGACTCGCGGCGGAGCGGTTTGCGAACTCGAGTTGACCTTCAGTAGAGTTGGACTCAGCAAGAGTATACTACTGAACCAAGGTCAGACTCAGCAACGGCTAGACAGTCTCCTTGACTGTCAGTGATCTTACTTGACAAATTAGTAGAGTCATACGAGGTACAGAGAAGTCAGCATCAGATCTGCCTTGAAGTCTGTTTGTCTCAACTACTTTCTAAGCCTCGACCAATTACGAGCAGCCAGCTGTCCACTTTCTGATAAAAGCTGCAAGTCAACATATTTCCAGAAATGGAGGCAAAAGACTCTACCAGATTTCTATGAAAGAGCCGTTAGCTACCCAAAAGAGAGTGACACATGGATCATCGTCTCCAACGGATCTTTCCATGGCTCACCTCTATAAATGAGGGAAGAATTCAAATCGAAGCTCACCTAACCTAGAAATCAAGAACACACACGAGTGATTACGAGCAAATACCTACCGACTTAAGCTTTCCGCAAGAACTTCAGAGAATTACTCCAAGTGAAAGGCGACATTCTTGCTCAAAGGGAACCAGGCTGAATTAGATTCAAACCCTCTAGTATCCAAGCGATTGAACATGAACCCAGAGAGATTGTTCCTCACTGTTCGTCGCTCTAGAAGTCACTTCCTTGTTCCATTCCCTCTAACCTAAGCTCAACTGAACATATCTATAGCTTAGATTGAAGGAGTTCATCCCTGAACTGTTCTTTATTGTAAAGAACTCCTTCATAGTTGGAGAGTTTGTCAAACGCTTCAGTTTGATACTTGTAAACTGAGACTTGCTCAATATAATCTTCAAGACCAGTGTTTGTCTAGTGCACAAACCGACTGAGACTAACTCAGTATAATAAAATAGCCTCCTGATCTTTTCGGGACAGTGGACGTAGGATTGTTGATATCTGAACCACTTTAAAATTGTTGTGTTCTGTGTGCTCTGTTTTACTGTTGCATTGATTTATGTTCATACTGAAAATATATTTCTAAATCATTCAAATGTGTTTCAGCAAAGCTTAAAAGATTGCACTAATATACTGAAACAGTTTTAATAAAAACGTTTTCTAACTCAACTGAATTGGGCCTACACATTTCCGCACGCTACTGAACTTTTACTGAACGGTATTGGGCCTCAGTATAGTCAGTCACTCAGCCACGCGATTCAGAACAGCTTATTTGGTCTACTAAACTTGTTCAGCAAGACACTCTCCTGAAAAGGACTGTTCACGTTTTAAGTTGAGAAAGTTTTCAGGTGTATTCACGTGATTCAGAACAGCTTATTTGGTCTACTTTCTAAGCCTCGACCAATTACGAGCAGCCAACAGTCCACTTTCTGATTAAAGCTGCAAGTCAACATATTTCAAAAAATGGAGGCAAAAGACTCTGCCATATTTCTATGAAAGAGCCGTTAGCTACCCAAAAGAGAGTGACACATGGATCATCGTCTCCAACGGATCTTTCCATGGCTCACCTCTATAAATAGAGGGAAGAATTCAAATCGAAGCTCACCTAACCTAGAAATCAAGAACACACACGAGCGATTACGAGCAAATACCTACCGACTTAAGCTTTCCACAAGAACTTCAGAGAATTACTCCAAGCGAAAGGCGACATTCTTGCTCAAAGGGAACCAGGCTGAATTAGATTCAAACCCTCTAGTATCCAAGCGATTGAACACAAACCCAGAGAGATTGTTCCTCACTGTTCGTCGCTCTAGAAGCCACTTCCTTGTTCCATTCCCTCTAACCTAAGCTCAACTGAACATATCTATAGCTTAGATCGAAGGAGTTCATCCCTGAACTGTTGTTTATTGTAAAGAACTCCTTCATAGTTGGAGAGTTTGTCAAACGCTTCAGTTTGATACTTGTAAACTGAGACTTGCTTAGTATAATCTTCAAGACCAGTGTTTGTCCAGTGCACAAACCGACTGAGACTAACTCAGTATAATAAAATAGCCTCCTGATCTTTTTGGGACAGTGGACGTAGGATTGTTGATATCCGAACCACTTTGAAATCGTTGTGTTCTGTGTGCTCTGTTTTACTGTTGCATTGATTTCTGTTCATACTGAAAATATCTTTCTAAATCATTCAGCTATGTTTCAGCAAAGCTTAAAAGATTGCACTAATATACTGAAACAGTTTTAATAAAAACGTTTTCTAACTCAACTGAATTGGGCCTACACATTTCCGCACTCTATTGAACTTTTACTGAACGGTACTGGGCCTCAGTATAGTCAGTCACTCTGCCACACGATTCAGAACAGTTTATTTGGTTTACTGAACTTGTTCAGCAAGACACTCTCCTGAAAAGGACTGTTCACGTTTTAAGTTGAGAAAGTTTTCAGGTGTATTCACCCCCCCCAACGCCTGAACGTTTATCTCAGGACCAACAAAATCAACTAAGCTATTACATTATCAAAGGCTCATCATTCAGTTAGGGGTTTTGGAATCTTCAAATCTTATCATACTGAATCTAATCCCAACAACTTCAAAGTTCTACAGACAAGGAAAGCAGGATGATCTAGATGCTTGAAGGAAATAGGAGGTGAAGAACGATATACCTTCCTCCTTCGTATGTTGTTGCAGCTCTGATTGTTGCTCGTGTGTCAAATCTTCTGATCTGTTTCCCGACCTTTTTCAATAAACGAAGGCTCATCATTCAGTTAGGGGTTTTGAGATCTTCAAATCTTATCATACTGAATCTAATCCCAACAACTTCAAAGTTCTACAGACAAGGCAAGCAGGATGATCTAGATGCTTGAAGGAAATAGGAGGTGAAGAACGATATACCTTCCTCCTTCGTATGTTGTTGCAGCTCTGATTGTTGCTCGTGTGTCAGATCTTCTGATCTGTGTCCCGACCTTTTTCAATAAACATCGTGCGTTAATCTGTAATATGTATATCTCTGTTTATGAACAGAATACTAATATGTATAGACTTCAAAAGCCAATATAATATTAATATTTGTAGCTCATTAATTTAATTATATCCCTAATGGGCTACTACATAATTTAGCCCATAATATAATTAATTAATCTATTGGGCTACTAATATTTATCAATTAATTGGCCCGACCAATTAATTCCAGATAAATAACATTATTAAATAATATAAAAATACATTAATCTATTAATAATGATTTATGAGAGACAATAAATTACTAGACAACTAATTAGGCCAGATCATGGATCTAATACAGGAAATAAAGCAGGACATCAAATTAATTAATTATCTATGCTCAACCCAGAGCAAAACTAATTAATAAACATAGATTCATTCCACTAGAGAATCCGTGCTGACTTACCCCTTTATCCCAAATTGATCAATGACTTGTATTTTAGACTTAATCGATCTCCGTATTTAAGATAAAAATATTTGTTAATTAATTAAGCTCACTGACAGCTTAAATTAATTAACATCTTATTATATTCAGTAGTACCACTCGACCTCATTAACACACCAGAACTTAATCAATCGGTTGGGTTTAGTGTGTTAATCCTTACGAGTTCCTTAGGGGATATTATCAACCCATTTTACTAGGATACGGTTGCAAGATACAGACAACCAGCTTGAGCCACAAATGACTACTAGCATCCAAGATACGTAGATCCGGTCGCGATGACGTTCACCATAGTAGGTCAAAGTGATAGATAGCCAAATGCACTCAGCTGAAGTCTTACCAAGCTTAAGACCAGCTAAGTCACCGATATTTTGGTTCTCCACTAAGGTCAGTCAGGAGAACACATCTCACTGTGATCCACCACCTTAAGTATACCAGTAAAGACAAGCAATCAAGACAAGCCACTTCTTATCTAAACCGCAGCTTAAACTAACAACTTATCCTTAAGTTGTCTCAGCTGTGATACCTGTTTATATCTTGTCAGTACAAACCAATTTGTGTAGTCTTCTGTGATACCCGACACACTACACAAATCTAACTTTTATACAAGATAAAAGATAACATGTGCAAATATATATATTTATCAAATAGGAGAATAAAATAGTGGTAGGGACAAAACACATTGTATACAAGCATAAAATTTGCTTCCAGTATACGAAATCCCAACAATGCTAACCTGAAGAAGCCCGTCTATCCTTGTACTGACATATGGATTCCATGGTTATGGAATGTGTTATATATATATATGTATATATATATATATATATATATATATATATATATATATATATTAAGTAATATCCATCTCTATGCAAAAAATGAAATGTTTATGATTAACACATTGATAACATTAACAACTCTTCAAGAGTATGTAATATTTTTGGAGACTATTAAATTATGCTACTTTTGGAGCAACAGTAAACCAATATAATGATTTCAAATAGATATATTTTGAATTGTTTTTCAAGAGCTTGTAATATTCTTCAAGAATATGAATTTGTGCTACTTCATGAGCTATACAATTTGGATTAAAACATAAAAAATATGAAAAAACGTATGTAAAAATATTGATTGTAATTGCCCTATAATATTTTTCATAAACATTGATTGTACTACTTTTGTAGCAACAATTTAAGTTAAAAATATATTCTTAAATTACTCTTCAAAAACATATAATATTATTCTAAAATATTAATTGTGCTACTTCAGGATCAATAATTTACATTAAAAATTACCAACTAAATCCATGAAGAACCATTGAAAATACAATCGCATAAAATAAAATCATTAGAATATCTTCTTATCGATGCAATAACATAAATGAAATTGATCCTAAATAATCAAGCTTATCACAACTAATCCATCTGGAGCTAAAAACCCCGTGCCATAAATTTAATTTTGTTTTCGTAGGACAGCGTCATCATGGTGATAACTTATTATAAAATAGAGATAACTAGAGAATAACAGAAAGAACAAGAATAATAATTAGATTATTAGGAGGATTATCCCTGCTTGGGAAAACTTTTTCATAAGCTGTTTTTAACTTATTTTCATAAGTTATTCATACTAGCATAAGAAAATAAGCCAAAACAACTTATTTATCTAGAATAAGTTGTTTTTATAAGCTCTCTCAAACGCGTGCAAAAACACTTATTTTTTAAAATAAGCTTAATTAAGCTGCAAATAAGCCCTTCCAAAGAGGACTTATAAACTTTTATTTACAAAGGTAATATAGCTTTGTTTTTTTTTCTCTAGGATTTTATTTGTCATCATGGTAAATATCTATCTTTAATATATTTACAAAAAACTTTTGTTCTTTTGTCAGCCACCCTCCTTTTGTTTTTTGTTATATATAAATAAATATAATAAAATAAAAAATTGTGTGTCATATTTATCTCTCTTACCTTCTCTTTCCACAACACATTTATTATTCCACCCTATCAAACCGCATTTTACCACTAAATTATTTATTTACGCAGAGGTAGATGGACTCTGCTTTCTTGGTCCTCTCCTCCTAAGTTCGCTCTCTCTCTTTCACCTTCTTTTCTGATTCACAGAATTCCATTCTTGAAACTCCGTCAACACCCCACCTCCTTTCCTTCTTCAGTACCTGATTTTGTCACACGCAAATCCTCTCTCTCTCTCTTAGGGATGGCAAAAGGACCCAAATCCTCTCTCTCTCTTAGGGATGGCAAAAGGACTCAGACTCGTCGGACCGGCACGCAATGGGGCGTGTAGAATTTATAAGTGTAAAAGCTCTCTCTCAAATCCTCTCTCTCTCTTAGGGATGGCAAAAGGACCCGGACTCGTCGGACCGGCACGCAATGGGGCGGGTAGAATTTATAAGTGTAAAAGCTCTCTCTCTTAGGGATGGCGAAAGGACCCGGACTCGTCGGACCCGCACGCAATGGGGCAGGTAGAATTTATAAGTGTAAAAGTGTTATTTATGAGATTCGAACTCGCATCAATAATTTCTTTATATACACTTACGTCGTTTGAGCTAATGTTCACATTTGTTAATATTTTACATGTATAGTTATATATAAGAATATGATATACTAAAATAAAAATAAAAATTAATACATCTAACAAAAAATTAGCTTATAAAATATAAATATTATTTTTCTAGATTTGAATATACTTTATTCAAATTGTAATTATGGCATGTATTTCGAAAATGAAATTAATATTTTTATTTCCAAAATTTAAATTTAAAATTATTTTTCATTTTTAATTTTCTATTCTTTAATTGAAATGGATTATATGTATAAATACAATTATGATTAATGAACAATTAAAATTGAAAACTTTTTATAAAAAGTGAAAATACATCTAACGAAAATAGGCAAATTAGCAAAAATAGTCCTCAAACTTCGCGTTTTTGCGAATTTTGTCCCCAAACTTTTTTTTTTGACCCTCAACTCCTTGTTTTTGCGATTTTAGTCCTACCGTTAGATTTTCCGTCAATTTAACCGTTAATTCAAATTTTTTTAAAAAAATAAAAAATCGAAAGGGCAAAATCGGAATTTTTATTTGCATGGACCAAAATTGCAAAAAAAAAAATGATTTGGGACCTATTTAGCAAAATAAAACAGTTTAAGGACTGATTTCACAAATTTTAGACAAATAAGCTAATTGCTTCGTATCGACGAGATTTTGCATTAAATTTTTGATTTTTCATATAACTTTATTACTTCGTATCAAATATAAGCTAACGAAGATTTCGTACCAATATAAACAACATTTAATTCGAAATGCAAAATATATACTGTGAATTAATCATTAAAAAATAAAGTTATTATCACCCAAAAATTTTACTTCAAAATAACCATTTAGCGCATAATTTTTACTTCAAAATAACTAGAATACGAGGAGAAGTGGGAGACGAATCCGCCGAAGCTGATGAACATGGGGACGAGGTAGATCCAGGCGAGGAAATGGCCGAGCTGATCATCGCGCTGGTAGCGGACGTGAGTTAGGGTTACGGCCTTCAATGGCGGGTGGTGGTGTTGGGGATTCGTCATGGCAGTTCTATGCAGAGAATGTGAATACAAGACTAACCTTGTTATTTAGGAACTGATACATATTTTCCTCACATTCTATTATTCATGAAAAATTACGAATTAAATATTTTTTATAACATATTATTCATCGTAAATTACGAACTGACACATATTTTCCTCGTATTCATGTTATTTTGAAGTAAATATTATGCTCTAAATTGTTATTTTGAAGTAAAAAAATTTGGGTGATAACAACTTTATTTTTTAATGGTTAATTCACAATAATATTTTGCATTTCGAATTAAATGTTGTTTATATTGGTACGAAGTCTTCGTTAGCTTATATTTGATACGAAGCAATAAAGTTATATGAAAAATCAAAAAATTAATCCAAAATCTCGTCGATACGAAGCAATTAGCTTATTTGTCTAAAACTTGTGAAATCAGTCCTTAAACTATTTAATTTTGCTAAATAGGTCCCAAATAATTCTTCATTTGCGATTTTGGTCCATATAAATAAAAAATCCGATTTTGCCCTTTTAATTTTTTATTTTTTAAAATTAAAATTGAATTACTGTTAAAATTGACGGAAAATCTAACGGTAGGACTAAAATCGAAAAAACAAGGAGTTGAGGGTAAAAAAAAACAAAAAAATTTGTTTGAGGACAAAATTCGCAAAAACGCGAAGTTTGAGGACGATTTTTGCCAATTTGCCATGAAAATAGAACAAATATTAACTTTCTAGATTTCAATATATTATATTTAAATTTCTAAATCATGAAAATGTATTTCAAAAATAAGATTAACATTATCTATATTAAAAATAAGTATTCATAAACTAATGAACTAATGAAAAATTATAAATTCACAATTTAAAATTCTTTATGACTAATGAAAAATTACAAATTTACAATTGAATTTTTTTTATAACAAATGAAAAACTACACTCTTATTTTTCATGAATTTCATTCATAAGTTCATAAGAATCATAACATATACATAAGAAATTCATACTTTAATAAGAATCATAACATATGAAAGTATATTTGAAAAAATTAAAGAAATATGATGAATAAAAGCTACAAAATATATTTGAAAGATGATTTTGTTTTTGTGTTTGATTTTTATTCTTCACATGAAATATCAGTCATGCTTGCTACAATTATTATATTTGATTAAAGTTACTATATTTTTATTTATGTTTTAAATTAAAATTAATAAAATAACACTTTAAAATTATATATATTTTATATTTATCTAGATTTAATAAATAAGTTGTTGGTTTAGTGGTAAAGAGTGTTTGTAAATTTTAGGATGACCTGAGTTCGAATCGTTGTGCAAACATAATTTAAAATTTATTAATACTTAAAATATTTGCGGATCCGAATTCAGGTCCATTTTTTAAGGCACGGGGCGGATCCGGATCCAATATACCCGATCCGACCCGCAAAATTGCCATCCCTAATCTCTCTCTCTCTCTCACACACACACCGCTCCTTTTTTACTCGAGAAATATACTTTCTTCAAATTCCATCAACGCCCCACTGGCCACTTGTCATCCTCAACCCCCATTCATCGACCTCACGCAATCCCCCTCTCCCTTCTCTCTCGCACACACAAACACACACTTGAAAGACCATGCCTACTACGACCGACAACTCATCTACAGCCGAACGGATTCGGCACAGGAAGCCTAGAAATCATGAAATAGATCCGAATCCCAGTCGCTCCAAAACCACCCTTTCTTCAATTCTCCCCTCTTCCAGCCCCCCCACCGATGCCAAGATGAAGAACAACTTCTCATCGGCCACATTCAGAGGGCTTGGCTGCGCCGCCTCACCGCAGGTGTCGGTTCCTGCGGTTATAAGAAGTTCAGCCAATTGGGAGGCCAAAAAAATGAAGAAGAAGAAGAGGCTTAAGGCCAAGAAAAGTGGAAATGAGCAGCTCCTCTCCGACGCAGCTGCGGCCAATCCGCCGTCTCTCTCTCTGGCGTTGTCTGATGTTTGGTGCGGGCTGAGCACCGACGCCGCTTCCGTTGTTTCGAGGAGGCCTTCGAGGGGCAAAGTTGATGTTATTGACAGAATTAATCCCCTTGCTCCAAGGGAGGTAAAAAATCATTCATACTACTTACTGTATTCCTCTTTTTCTTAATGTTTTTGTTTTGTGATGGATGCTGCTCTTTACTCAACATGAAATTTTTACTCAACCCATTTTATTCTACATTTATCTGTTTTGGCTTTTCGTGTTTATACAAAGGATACTAGTTACACGTTCAATCCTGATGCCTGCCTTTCATTACTTTTATCTCTTTTACTTGCTTATTCTATCAAGTTTCATTACCATTATGTTAATCAGTGACCTCAATTTCTGTTCTTGACTGTCAGCGTTCATACAACGTGAGGAGAATGGTTACTCCTGAAGATAACCCTTTCCTCGAATCTGACACTTCTTTGGGAATTGCTCGTATCCGTCCTCATGTTTCTGGATCTAGACATCATCGTCCTGTCAGCCATGGTTTCCGTGAAGGACTTGCTGAGGTTAGCCTTATACTTTCCTCTCATCTTGAAAGTGTTTCAGCTCCAATTTTTTCCATACTATTGAATCTGTATTTTGATTAATCTTCTGCAAAGTTACTGTATGAACATACTGAAGAGATAGCAGTCTCACTCTGCAATTGGGCCCTATTGAATTCGTCTTTGTTAAACATGTTTCCCTATAATGAACCCTTGTGGAATATTATTCTCGAGTCATTGTTACGAGTTGATGCTTAGGCACTTCTGCGGATGGTTATCATTTTATAGAGGAATTAGTATTGATAAGTAGATTAGGAATAAATTCTTTTAGTCTATGCTGAATTACCAGCAAAAGTAGATGAAAAATTATTAAGTGTTCCTTGTATTTTCTTTAGTCCAAATGTCTTGTATCGCAAGCATTGACTTATATAATCAATTCTAGCCTGGTTTAGAACTTTGAATTACATAAATAGGGCCGATGCATTACTAGCATTTACAGAATTGAAAATTGACTTGCTGCTTGTGTTCGTTCATTTGAATATACTGTAACACGTATTCTTTTGTCTTTTATTACTCCTCTAATTTTACAGTTCTTATTCACCAACTATAATAAAGATTTGACATAAGAAGCGAATGCGTTTGAAGAAATTGGGCATAAATTATAACTATGTTTATTGACAGCCTTAAAGTTTTAGATATTAAACAAACAAAAGATGTTTAATGCAGTTAGGTGGAAATGCTAGTTTTTTGCAAGATCATAAGAACAATATGATAAGTCTTAATATCTGTTAGTGTTCTGTGTTGCATTTCGCAGTGACAACCTTGTGAAAAAGCATCCAAATGCTCACACAACACTCTAGTCTTGGGTCTTTGAAAAGAAAAAAACTCGATGTTACATTCATAGTGTGGTGGAAGCGCGCTACGATTTGCATTTGTTTAGACTTAATTGGGTTCTCTAGTATTGATCTCACACCTAATTGTTGCTAGACAGAAGAGCATGCTATCACCTAGAGTCTAAAGGCTAGTGCCTTATTCATGAAATTGCCATAGTCGTTGGTAACTGAAGGAAGATTTAAATGTCTGGTTTGAAATATATTGGTCTTTTGCATAAATTTTGCTGGTGAAAAGAGTTTTGAACCATATCATTGTACATGTGTTTTGAATGCATGAATATAAATTTGAGTGGAATGTCAAAAATGGTCAAAATAGAATTAGAAAATGCAAACCTAGTCAATTTTTTCTATAAATGCAAAATTAGTCAATTTTTTTCTCTTGGTCTTAATTGCACCTACTCTTACATCTACACTGAAAAGTGAAAATTGCATGACACCTAAAAAGTGAAAATTGCACATCATGAACGTGGAGGTGGGAAAATAGTAATATAATATTGAAGGGAGAACGTTATGTTAGCAGCCAAGTCAAAGCAACATCATGAACGCCATGTTCGCACAACTTCAACCGTTCAATCATTCGCATTTTCTTCTTTTTTTATCTACCATGTTCTTTTTATCAACCGTACAAATACATTCAATTTTGATTTGACTTGTACTTCATGGAGTGACTTTGCATCGATAATTTAACTTTGGCTCAAACAAAGAGAGACAAAAGCTGCATTTTTTGTCATCAAGTGGTTTATTTTTTAGCAGAAATAGGGATAAAATTGTCAACTGACTACTTTTGCATTTATAACAAATGATTGACTATTTTTGCATTTTCATGTTGTAATCTGGCCATTTCTGCATTTCCCCCTATAAATTTTTTGAGCTCTATAACTAAATAAGGAGATTCCTTAAGAAAATATAATGAATACTATTAGATAAGGTGAGAGATCCCATTTGGAGAAAATTGGTTTAGAAATTGAAGTCTACTGGTAAAGGAGAGTAAATTTTGATGGGTGGTTTTGTAACATAATTATCATTTCATTAGTCTGTTTTTTGGAAATGCAGATTGTAATGCTCCAAAGTAGTTTTCTGATGGGCGGGAGATCAAACGGGCTTGACCGGTACAGGGATCTGAGGCTTGACATTGATGACATGTCGTATGAGGTATGGTCAAATGAGGCTTGAAGTTGATATTTTTGTTCCTGAAATTCTTTCATCATCCATCATCATGTCATATGTGACTTTTCTTGGTTCTTCAAACAGGAACTACTGGAACTTAGTGACAGTATTGGTTATGTGAACACGGGATTGAGAGATGATGAGATAGCTAGCTGTCTGGGGAGGACTAAACTTGCAGTGTCAACTGATTCATTGTTGCATTTTGCCTCGGATATGGAGAAGAAATGCAGCATATGCCAGGTTAAATTATTCTCTTCTCTTGTATTTGTATGGCTGACGATGTACTTTTGTTTTCTAGTGATTGAATCATATTTGCAGGAGGAATACGAAGTGGACGATGAAATGGGTAAGCTGAACTGTGGACACTTGTATCACATCTACTGCATAAAACAGTGGCTTCAGCAGAAAAACACCTGCCCAGTTTGCAAAACATCGGCCGCTTCTCAAACTGAAGCTAAATTAGGTTTGCATGAACTGTAAAATCTTGCTGTTGTTGCTGCTACTGCTTTCTTATTTTATGTATAGATTTCTGAAATCTTTGAAGAGTGGATATTCTTTTATGTGGAAACTTGGACGTTCGGTAGTTGGCAAATTTGGTGTTGATTGAAATGTTAACATCAAAATCAACATAAACTTATCTTTACCTGATGTGGGATTGGGTGGATGAGGGAAAAGGTTGAATGTGATTGCGATTAGATGAATTCTGAATCACGCACTAGAGGTGAAATACAAAACTAACATGAAGTTATGATTTTTAGTTTTCACTTCATTTTCTCGGACTGCTTGCAGTTATATATTATTTGCAGTTGATTATTGTTTAAAACTGTTACATCTGTACTCGCCTGCACGCTCAAAAAACTTCAATGTATTGTGTTAGATGCTTCCACAGCTGATTTATATATATATATATATATATATATATAAGGTGGTTTAGATAGGAACACCCCTTAGAGTGAGAAATAAAAATAATTATCATCCTTTAGATGATGAAAATTGAAGGCCAAGATTTCTTTTTTAAATATTTTACCCGAATTGCACAATGAAGTAAAAAAATTTGCACAAAGGGTATTAGAGTTAAATTGTTTAATATAATAATCCTAAATTAGGTTAAACGTTTTTTATTCCGCTCATCTAATTTCTTTTTTCTACTTTCTCATCTGCAAGATTAGCGGTTCCGGAATCATCTACACCCAAACCTTCGACATCCCAAATTCGATATTTTAGTTTAAAGCACGTGGATTAATTGGTAAAAGCATCAATTTCTAGACCATCGTTCTTCGTCCCTTCCATCCGGAACGCACGAAAAAGATTCAGATTGAATTTGTGAGTTTTTAACTTTTGGGCGAATTTGAAACCATCAAATTCTTGATTTTTTTTACAGATTATGAAATTCAGAATACAATTATGGTTTTTGCCCTGTTATAATGCATATTTGCCGAAAACAATTAGAGTTTTCGCAGATTATGAAATTCTTGACGAATGTATATTGAGTGATTGTTGAATTGGGTTTAGGGTTTATTTGCCTAAACTGAATGTACAGTTAAACCTCGATAAAGTGATATTCGATAAAGTAATAATCTCGCTAAGATAATAATTTTTTTCGGTCCCGTTATGGGTCAATGCACTAAAATAATGTTCGATAAAGTAATAACCTCGTTAAATGAATTTTTTTTCTCGGTCTCAAGGTTATTACTTTATCGAGGTTTAACTATATTGCACATTTTCGCTTTTTTTTCTAACCATTGCACAACCGCAAGGATTTGTGGGTTTGTTGGTGTATGACTTCATGATGTAGTTTGTAGTTTTTTTATTATAAAATAAATTGCATGATTAATTATTACATAGTACACGTTTTTTATGATAAAGTTTGCACTTTTTCATTTTATTTGTGAATGTTTTGCTATTTTAAGCAAACTTTTGAATTTTGCAAACTTTTTTTGATTCAATCAGATATTGAATCAAAACAAGATAATGGAATCAAACATAAGATTTACGTGGAAACAAAGCAAACAAACATACCTTGGGTAGACATTATCATAAAAGTTGATAATCAAAATTGAAAAACTCTGTATTTCTCACCGTCTGTGCCGATGTCAAGAAAAATGAACGAGAGAACGATTAATAAAATATAAAAGTAGGTTACAAGATAAAATAGAAACAATAATTTACAAAAAAGTCATTTGTGTGCAAATTATTTACTTTAATTGTGAAAAAGGTAACTTAAATGAAAACACGATCTGGAGCGTCCAATTACTTGATCAAATGATTACAACTGTTCATCTTTCTCACTGTAAGGGGTGTTCTCATATGATCTCCTCTCTCTCTCTCTCTATATATATATATATTGTTATATTTAAGTTGTGTTTTAAAATCAAAACACATAGTAAAGTGATCTTAGGGCATCATGCTCTTGTTATTCTTTTTACTTGTTAAACAATTATGAAATAAATTGTTTATTGATATTCAATAAAAATTCATTAAAGGGTAATTTCATTTAAGGAGTAAAAGATAAATAAGTAAATAAGTAGAAGCCTGGAAGGCAGTATATATGATATTAAAACCCTAGCATTGATCTTGTATCAATCCTCCCACTTTCCTCATCCGATGCCGTCTGATCCTCATGTCGAAACTGGCTGCTTTCCATTTCTTTAGTTGGGCTGTTTAATGCATTTTCTTCCATTATTCTGATAAGTGCATGCGTTGCCCAACCTGCAGCCCATAATAAAACCAAACAATTAACTTCTCATTCTTAACTAAGATAAAATTTGATACTCACCGTGGATGCAATTTGGGAATGGGAAAAATTGGAGGTAGCAAACTGAAGAAACAACGGAACCTGTATGTGTGAAAAAATGGTTTATTAATAAATAAATAAATATAAAAAAGAGTGAGTGAATGAGTGAGTTATATATACCTAACAAGGATCCAACAAATACATCGGTCCAGTGATGCCAATAGTCGTCCACACGAGAAATGGCCACAAGCGCGGCAAACAGATACGGTAGCAGCACAATGCAAATCTTGGCCGCATGCCCTCTTTTATCAAACACTCTTATCTTCCCACACAGATACCATCCCAGAAACCCTAATCCTGCGAACGACCCTGCAAATATATATATATTTCAATGTAAACATCATCCTTAAGATAGATTGACAATCTTTAGATATAATACAAACATGAAGAGTGGCCACTGGGAAAGCTTTTATATCCCTCTTTGATAAGCTTATGATCACCAGTGCACATAACGTCCCCGTTGTTGGCATCAAATACCGCGACCCCATCAGGGAAGCAGCGGTAGTAGAAGTTGGGGCGTGGCCGTCCAACAGCATCTTTGATGGAATCAGTAATCACTGCTGTTACCAGCACAGAATACGAAAGCCCTACAAGGTATATTATATATATGCAATGCATGTATCAACAAGGAACAAAGAGTTACGCTATAAAATACAGATGGAGCAAGGAGGGTACCTAGAACAGCATGGTGTAAATCATAAACATCCCTTCTGTGGTGGTAGTATATAACAAATATGAGGCAGGGGAATATCACAGCATACACCTAATTAAGAAAGAGAAATCCATATTTAATAACGTACGTACAAACAAGCTGCCTATAATATATAGATAGGAGCGACATACAGGGACAGCCCACATAGGGACTGTGTCTGGGATCTTGAGAGGGTATTTGAGGTCAGTCATCAAGTCGGAGCTGACGTAACGATGAAAGGGCTCGATCATGTTGAGGCCGCCGTCAATGGCAGCAAGGACCACCAGAATAAGCCAGTCCTGCATATGCAATCTTGCCACCTTTGCTCCATGGGATCTTACTGTGTGCCGTACACCAAAAGGGTTGTCTCGCGCTCTCATCATGACCTAATAATATCAAATCACTCGTTATCTATACCCACTACTACTTTTATACATCTACTAATTGCATCTTTGAAAACAATCTACATTTTATATATCATCACCTTAATTTTGATCTTGCCCCGTTTGGGACAAACATTTCAATCTTCATGCTAATTTGCACGCATACTGATATGTCTAAGGAGATGGAGGCGCCGTTTGTCAATGAGAGCGGAGAAGGGACGAAGCCGTGGCGAGTCTATGTTCGAAGGAAACGAAGAGATCGAAGTCGTGGAGATGGGATTCAAGATCAAGTCGATGGAAGCGGCGCGGCAATTAATTAGTTGCTTTTTTTTTAATTATTGCTTTTAATATTTAATTAGAATAAGCGTATTTATGATTTCATATTCTATTTTTGGATGAAGACAATGTATTTAAACTCCAGCCCTAGAATTATCTAGGGCATATCTATTTTATTGGAACAATCGTAGGCAAGGCTGCGCCTTGAGGATTTTGGGAATTTGGAATCGAACCAATTATCTATCAATTGGTGCGGTGAACGTGGAATTTTGGGGGTTCGATGGTCATGACGAGATCGACGGACATGGAGCCTAGAATTGCAACCGTGGAGAACAAATTGGGAGGAATCGAAGACACTCTCGGGGTACTTTCAGAAGAGCGTCTGGTGTCTCGCGGAAGGTTCGATAAACTCGAATCGCAACTAGCGGTGTTGATTGGAAAATTACAAGGCAGCGATAAGGGGGAGTCCTCCACTGAGGGTGGACCAGAACAAGGGGAGCCACACGCGATGGCGGGGGGAGAATTGGTTGTACCGCCACTACCCGTGTTCGATGGGGCAGATCTTATTGGGTGGTTGATGCGGGTCGATCAACACTTCGAAATTCATCAATGCACGGAGGAACGAAAGAAGCTGACTCTCGCGATGGTGGCCATGGAAGGAGAGGCATTAAATTGGTATCGGTAGTTCAAGCGAGAGCGAGAGACTTTCGGTTGGAACGAATTTGTACAGGCGATAATTAGGCGGTTTGATGAAACGGGAGACGGAGATGCTTTTAGTCGGTTGACAAATCTCAGACAAACCGGCACAGTATTACATTATGTCGATAAATTCATGCAACTCTCCAGTCGTGTACCTAATTTGGCTAAGGAGCGGTTTCTCAGTCTCTTCATCCAAGGACTCGATGACTCCATTAAGGGACAAGTACGGATCCTAATGCCGTCAAACATGGAGATTGCGGTGGAGATAGCGCGAATGGCGGAGGCGAATCTCCGAATTTCAACAGTAGGATGGAAGGAATATACGGGTCGAACTCAGGCCGCCAAGCCGTCGTATTCAGCATCAGTTGTACCAAGGTTAGGCGCGGCCCCCCAGCGTTTAGCCTACCGGCACCGCCGACAGCAGGGCAGGGCCAGATGCAGTGACAGGGTAATACCAAGCGTGCTTCTACTCGGGCGCCGTTTCGACGGATGACGGACTCGGAGAAAGAAAATTTGCGGAGACGAGGGTTGTGTTTCCGTTGCAAAACACCCTATCACCCAACGCAACATGAATGTTCTTCAAAAGGGTTACGCATATTATTGGTATCGGATGACGATGAAACAACCGCGGAGTCGGAGGAGTTGGTTGCAGAGGAGGTGTTGGAGAAGGAACAAGAGGCCATTGAGGCCCAATTAATTAAAGATGGGATGATGTCAGCCCTCTCGTTATGTTCGGCGTGGGGAATCACCGGGCTTAGTACCATTCGACTTCAGGGAATAATGTCGGGAAGGGGAGTTTCGGTGTTGGTGGATAGTGGGGCCACACACAATTTCATGGCGAACGAGTTAGCGGAAATTCTTAAGGTGCCGTTGGATGAGGAAAAGAGGTTTGTCGTTCAGTTAGGCGATGGACGTAAGACCCGAGCTTTGGGTATTTGCAGGGAAATGCAATTGGATTTGGGGGTGATCACATTCCGGGAGGATTACCACGTTTTTCCTTTAGGAGGGGTCGATTTAATTTTGGGCATGGCTTGGTTGGAGAAGCTTGGGTTGACTAAAATAGATTGGAAGGCCAAACGTATGCAATTTGAGACAGGAGGGGTTAAAGTGGAGCTCCGGGGAGATGGGGTCTTAGGCCGAGAAGCTGTTACATTAAAATCGATGTTGAAGTTAGATAAAGTGGAGTTGACGGCGGTGGTAGTGGACTCAGAAAGCTGTTGGGCAGCAACATTGGAATCCGAAATAGCGGGAGGAGCCGAGGGGGTATTGAAGGGAACGTTAAATAAGTTTGAGGATATATTTGGAGAACCGACAGAACTTCCCCCTAGGTGAGCCGCGGACCATCGGATAAATCTATCGACCGGGGTCCGCGCCATTTCTGTCCGACCGTACAGGTATAGTCAGGCCCAAAAAGACGAAATTGAGAAGCTGGTGGGAGACATGACTAGGGCGGGTATAATTCGATCGAGCTCGAGTCCTTTTTCGAGCCCCGTTCTCTTGGTTAAAAAGAAGGATAGATCGTGGAGGTTTTGCGTCGATTATAGAGAACTAAATAAGGTAACTATTCCTGATAAATACCCTATACCTATTATACTGGAGATGTTGGACGAGTTGGCAGGAGCTTCCATATTTTCGAAGATAGATCTTCGCTCCGGTTACCACCAGATACGAGTCCACGCGGAGGATGTTTGCAAGACCGCGTTTCGCACTCACAGTGGACATTATGAGTTTTTGGTCATGCCCTTTGGCCTTACTAATGCTCCGGCTACATTCCAGTCGATTATGAACGATCTTTTTCGACCCTGGCTTCGGAAATTCGTATTGGTGTTTTTCGACGATATTCTAGTCTACAGTCGAACTTGGAAGGATCACCAACAACAATTGGAGATGGTGTTATCGGTTTTAAGGGCAAACAAAATGAGGGCTAACAAGAAAAAAGTGTGCCTTCGACTATCTTCAAGTGGAGTATCTCGGTCATATCATTTCGGCTGCCGGCGTGAAGATGGATCCGGCGAAAGTTCAAGCGGTTCTCGATTGGCCTACCCCCACTTCCATCAAGGGCGTTCGCGGATTCTTAGGCTTGACAAGGTATTACCGGCGATTTGTACAGCATTATGGAATGATAGTCAAGCCTCTTACGGAGTTATTAAAAAAGGAAGTAGTTGCGCATTTTATTTGGACCGCCAAGGCGGCCGAAGCCTTTGATCTCCTCAAGACAGCTTTAACCTCAGCCCCGGTGTTGGCTATGCCGGATTTTTAGAAGGAGTTTGTGGTGGAATGTGATGCGTCGGGAAGTGGAGTGGGTGCGGTTCTAATGTAGGAGGGCCGTCCGGTAGCATACTTTAGTAAAGCCATCGGCATAAATACGGCTTCCAAATCGGCTGGAGATAACTTCCAAGCCCGGGGCATCAAACCGAGCCGTTGATTCTCTCTCGCGATGCTTCGAGGGCGAGGTGGACTGCAATGCCATCAGTATAGTCGTATGGGCCGATTTTCCTGCAGTTTGGGACGAGCAACAACGCGATCCAGAAATTTAACGAATAATTCAGCAAGTGCAGAGTGGAACGAATCCACCCGTGGGGTTTTCGGTGCAGCAAGGGCGTTTATTTTACCGGGGACGAGTCGTGATACCAGCTGATTCGACTTGGATTCCTCGTTTATTGCATGAATTTCATGACACACCCTCCGGAGGTCACGCCGGAATGTTGCGAACCTACCAACGAATTGCAGCATCTGTGTTCTGGAAAGGGATGCGACAACGAGTGAAGGAGTATGTATCCGCGTGTTTGATCTGTCAAAAGGCGAAATATGATGCACAGTCTCCGACCGGTCTTCTTCAACCTCTTCCTATTCCGGAAATGATTTGGGAGGATATTGCGATAGATTTCATTACGGGCTTACCTCCATCGTTGGGATACTCAGCCATATTAGTGGTGGTGGATCGATTGTCTAAGTATGGGCATTTCATACCCTTGAAGAATCCGGTAACGGAAAAACGGGTGGCCGATCAATTCGTCAACCACGTGGTGAAATTGCATGGGTTTCTGCGATCAATTGTTAGTGATCGGGATCCCCTCTTTTTGAGTTCTTTTTGGCGCACTATTTTCCAGTCTCAAGGTACGCATTTAAAATTCAGTACCTCATACCATCCGGAAGCGGACGGACAAACGGAAGTGCTCAATCGCACTCTTGAAACGTACTTGCGTTGTTTCACTTCACATCAACAAAAGAAATGGGCTGGGTGTTTGGCTTGGGCGGAGTATTGGTACAACACTTCTTTCCAGACCGCCGCTAAAATCACCCCGTTCGAAGTGGTGTATGGACGTCCGCCCCCTACTTTGTTACGTTACGTAGCCGATGGTATGGCTGTCGAGGCGGTGTCCGTTGTTTTGCAGGATCGGGATGTGTTGTTGCAAAATCTGAAATTTAATTTACGACGGGCACAAGATTATATGAGGACTCAAGCTAATAAACATCGACGTGATGTGGAATATGCAGTTGGCGATCGAGTCTTTCTCAAAGTTTGTCCGTATAGGCAATCGTCACTTGTGCGATGGGGGTATACCAAGTTAGAAGCGCGATTTTACGGGCCTTTTGAGGTGGTGCGTCGCGTGGGTGCAGTGGCGTATGAATTACGGTTGCCGGATAATAGCCGAATCCATCCCGTTTTCCATGTGAGCCTTTTGAAAGCCGCGATTGGTTCGCACCCAGTCGAGACAACTCTGCCAGAGTCGTTAGCCGGCAGCGAATCTAATCTCTTTGATCCCCAGGAAGTTATCGATGTTCGGAATAGACGGGTTGGCGCCGATGTGTTACGGGAAGTTCTAATACAGTGGAAGAACCTGCCTTTAGAAGAGGCCTCGTGGGTGGCCGAAGAGGAGTTCCGAGCGTAATTTCCATTGCGGAGGGGGAGGAAATTGATATGTCTAAGGAGATGGAGGCGCCGTTTGTCAATGAGAGCGGAGAAGGGACGAAGCCGTGGCGAGTCTATGTTCGAAGGAAACGAAGAGATCGAAGTCGAGGAGATGGGATTCAAGATCAAGTCGATGGAAGCGGCGCGCAGAATTAATTAGTTGCTGTTTTTTAATTATTGCTTTTAATATTTAATTAGAATAAGCGTATTTATGATTTCGTATTCTATTTTTGGATGAAGACAATGTATTTAAACTCCAGCCCTAGAATTATCTAGGGCATATCTATTTTATTGGAACAATCGTGGGCAAGGCTGCGCCTTGAGGATTTTTGGAATTTGGAATCGAACCAATTATTTATCACATACACTATCAATTACACAGCTAGATCTCTCTACCTCTCTAGAACTTAAAATTGAAAGATTACGTTATACACATACCATGAGTGCAGGCTATACATACGCACGGGAATTATCATCAATATACTTGTATCAAACGAACTAAATGAAAATATTCTGTGAAAGTATTGAAATCACAACAATCACCAAGAAAAATGTAAAAAAACATAAAAAATTATTTATGTTTAATTCAATTAGAGAACTTCTACGTCCTGCATATTTTCTTATCCATGAAATTGCTTGGGAATATCCACGCGCATGCATGACAAATACAACGAAAACAATGTCATCAATGAACTGATCTTTCAGCAAATGGTTTCGTAAGATTAAGCAAATTATGATTGGGAAAAAAGAGTTTTTATTCCAAAGATATAAAATTATGGATATAATTACAGAAAAGATGATTAAGACCGTACCGTCGTCGTCGAAAGGAAATACCAGAAGAAATAAGGAGATCACCAGGATGTCTCGCGTATGTGCCCTCCGCTTTTTGAAATGAAATTTACATTTCTGGTAAACCAACAAAATATGAATGCATAATTCAACCATCTTATCCGCTTTTCTCATTGCACGTATAATATACGTACTATCTCATGCACGAATTTATTATTGTCTTTAATTAAATATAACACTTATATTGACATGTGATAATAAATAGTACTCCCTCCGTCCCGTTTGAAACGATCCATTTCTTTTTGGTGCATTAATTAAAAAGTAGATGATAAAGTATGAGAGAGAAGTAGATGATAAAATATGAGAGAAAAAATAAGTGAAATAGTGAAAGTGTAGATAATAAAGTAGGAGAGAGAAATGAGTGATATAATGAGAGTAGATGATAAAGTAGGAGAGACAATTGTATTCCATCCATCCATCCATCCATCCATTTGAAACTACCCGTTTCTTTTCGGTGCGGGAAATAAGAAAGTAGAATAAAGTATGAGAAAAGAATAAATGATAAAGTAAGAGAGATAAGATGAGTGAGATATTGTGATAGTAGATAATAAAATAAGAGAGAATAGATAATAAAGTATGAGAGAAATAATAAATTAGGAGAGAAGATTGTAATTTTTTGGAAAATTATTTCATTTTTTCAGAAATGGGACGTCCCGAAAAGAAAAATAAAGTCATTTCAAATGGGACATAGATAGTATATTTTTGTGAAAGCGTTGTAACGACTCATTTAGTCTCCATATAATTTTTAAATCTGTAAGAAAATTTAAATAAAGTTTTTATCTTGGAGTTCCATTGTTCACAAAAATTAAAATTTACTCTAATAATTGACACTGACTAATTAAGCTAATTTCAGTAGGATGATGTAGCTCTATTAAGTTGTAACTTCTAACTTAATTTAAGCAAATTAAAAGCTACTTTTTGAGTGTTTAGTCAGATTAAAATCAAACATCTTCTTAAGGTTAAAAAAATGAGAAGTTAGATTTGTTGGTTCTGGAAGGGGGGAATACATCTAATTCCAAATTGCAAACTTTAAATCACGGAGTCAGTCAGCATACTAAGTTTGGACCTAAGTCCCACAGAGAACTCCTTAATCCTTCAGATTAAAAGGTGAGATTGGCTGAGTCTTCTTCAGTCAACGCGTGCGAATAGTGTGAGCCCTTTAACTTAGTAAGAAAACCTTTATATAGAAACAAAAACTATCTTGTGTTACAAATTAAATGTTCAACCTAATTTGTTTATATTGATTGAAAAAAATGCATATTAAAATAGTTTTATGCAGATGACAATTAAGATAAATCTGCAGAAGATAAACAACACATCGAGTTATAGTACTTCGGATTCAAAGATCATATGTCCACTTTTTGCCTCTATAGATATCCACTATCAGTTTATCGAAGACCTTCGAAAATAGATCAATACAAACAATCAAGCAATCTATCTATCATTATATCAATCAAACAAACAAACTATAAATAAGCTTGACTATCTAATAGTAAACGTACGGGGTTTGGATTTTGTCTAACTTAACAAGAGTAGGAAACAATCTTGATTCAAAGTATGCAATGTGAAATAGAAATCAATTGGAATGTGGACGAGGGGAATTTCTATGAAAGAACACTCTTGTATTGAAGACTAAGAAATTGTTCTTGTTGTGAGATTGAGCACTTTGAGATTCTGCAAACTCTCAAAAGTGAGATTCCCTCTGTATTTATAGGCTAGCGAGAATAGATATGTTGCACAAAAGTCTTTCTTTTATTGGGTCTGAGCTCGCAATAGTCTTGAACATTAATGGCATCAAGGACGCGTTGTTGGAATTTTGTATACTGGAAGCAAATTTTGTGCTTGTATACAATGTTACTCATTTCCACTATTTGTGTTCTCTTATCTGATTATTATATTTGTACAAGTTAAAGTTCTATTATCTTGTATAAAGTTAGGTTGTATAGTGTGTTGTAGATCATAAAAAACTATACAATTGGTTGAACTAAGAAAATATAAACAAATATCACAGTTGAGACAACTTTAGGACGAGTTCTCGGTTTAAGCTGCAGTTTAGATAAAAAGCAGCTTGTCTTGTGTTGGGATATGATTCAGTAAAAGATAAGATTTGAAGATCCTAAAACCCCTAGCTGAATGATGAACCACTTAATGTAATACCTTAGTTGAGTTCAGCTTGTTAGGAACTCAGTTGGCTAGCTAGAGTTCAATAGCTAGTATAGATCTTTGTCAGCTGGAAGAACTCAACAATCTCCCCCGTATGGTTTCGCAGAACCTACTTAATGACTTTTGAACATCAATTCAAAAGGAATCGACATACAGCTGAATATTTCAAAAGAATGTTAGTAGAAGATAACTCAGTGAAAGTGCCTGAGGAATCAAAGGAATTCAACTCAGTATTTTCTTTGGAGTTTGAACAAACCTCAACCACTATTCAACCACGACCAATGAGGAACTGCCATCACTGTACTTGCACTTACACAAAGCTGCCCTCAAGATTGAAAAAGAGAGAATCTCTACAGTAACATTCAAATTCAAGATGGTCGTTTTCCTTGTCATTTTTGACACGTGTGTTGGTCCGGAGACGAGTGTCAGGTGTAGAGGGGGGGGGTTGAATATACCTGAGTAGAAGTTCTTTTTCTCAAACGCGAAGGACAGCTGAGCTGTAGGTTGCAACTGATGAACAGTGTCAAATAGTAACCTTCTGATCGCGGGTCAGAGTGACTCAACTACTGAGTTAGTGCGGATAAGTGTGTAGGGCCCGATAGACTTCGTCTCGATTTGAAAATGTGTTTTTCGCAAACCAAATAATTTTGGCTAGTGCACTTTCAAATACGTTTTATGCAAAGTATGAGTTTGTGAGATAGTTTGAATGCTGTGCAATTAAACAGTAAATGACACAAGCGATTTTTAACGTGGTTCGGATACGCAAGATCTTACGTCCACGGTCCTGCTGAATAGGAGGTCTTGTTGATTAATCTGAGCAAGCGTCAGTAAGGTATCTGTGCACTGGACAGACCCTTCTGAGTTATAGTCCTTAGCGACTTTACAATCCAAACTAAAGTTTGAAGGGGAGGGGACGTTTTCAACCTATGAAGGAGTTCTTACAATAAGAACAGTCACGAAATGTGAACTCCTTCGAAGGTTCTAAGCTATGGATATAACAATGGAGCTTAGATAGAGAAGAGGGATCTAAAGAAAGAAACTCTAGAGAGAAGAACTAGAAATATTCTAATGAGCAAGTTCTTCGTTGGATCTTCGTGAAAGCGCTAGAGTGTTTTGAAAGCTTGAGCGTATAATCCCTTTGATATCCCATGCGTGGAGCTTGGAAAGGCTTCTCTATTTATAGTTGTGACTCAGGCATTTATCAGTTGGAGAGGACGATGCCACGTGTCACAAACGTCCAAGGAAAACGGCCATATATTCGAAATGTTGTCGCAGAGTAGTTGGTTACTGTGCATGAGAGCAGCTTTAGTTGGTCAGAGCAGGTAGAGCTTAGACTGCTTCTCATTGGTCGAGGTTTGTGGTAGGTGAGACTTGTCAGACATCAGTCTTCATCTGAGTTGACTCTCACTCATCCTCGTATGATCTTCTGCTGACTTTCGAATGATGTTAAAACTCGGGTCGTTTCATGTCGGATACAGTAGATCTGATTCGATCTCTGTCTTCTTCGTCTGAGTCTGCTGATAAGGATCTTCTACTGAGCAAAGTTAGCTGATGACTCTGAAGGCACTGAGCTTGGTTCTGTGTTCTTCTACTGATGTGGGTCAGCTGGTGAGAAATTTTCTACTGATCGGAGTCAGCTGATAACTTGAGAACACAAGCTCTTACAACTGATGACACGGGGTTCTGGAAAGTAACTTCCTACTAAAGTTCAGACCAACACTTACCCTTTACAGGAGTTAGACAAAAACAGATAATGAAAATACAATCAGTCTAGCCTATTACATCATCTAGTCCTAACGACACTACACTAAGGATACAAGACGGGTTTTGGGATCTTCAATTCCATAGCATCAAATCACTATGATTTCCCCAAATTCCCCCAACGGATAAGTCCTATTACAAGAACTGCTGATAAAATAATACTAAGTACCCTCTAAGTGGTTATTAGAATCAACCACTGACTCATGACCCAACAATTTCCCCCAAATTGATGATGTCAAAACCACTATAAATTCTAAGTACAGAACTACTGACCCAAAGAGACTTCAGTAAAAACTGAGCAATAAAACAGGGTAATCAGTAGCTAAAAGATAGGCATATCAGAGAAATAGGTTATGTGTGTGTGTGTGTCAGATCACTTCGGTGATCAGTTGTGATAAAGTAAATAAACACAGCCGTAAGACAATGAGTAGTTGTCTGGCTAAAGCTAGGTACTGATATATATGTGTATGAAAGGATAACAATCAGTCCTAGCTCTATACAGAGAGAAAACATCTACTGCTATCGCTTGAACTTCTTGATCTTGTCCTTGAACTCAGCAGACTTAGCAGCAGGAGGATCCAACCTATAAGATCTGTAGATTCGGGCTCTGAGGGTCTGGATATCCTCGAGATCATCAGGCTGCAAAGGATCCAAGTCATTGTGATGTGCAACAACTTCAACCTCATCTTCAATCTCCTTCGTACACAAAACTCCTCGAGAGGTCATGGGCGGAGTCAGTTGTCTGTAGGCAGGGGCAACGAGTGGCACCTTCTCCTTGAAAAGAATTAGCTTGATCTGTGCTCTGAGGTTGGCGTCGTACTGATATATGAATTCGTCGAAGAGATCAGCAGCAGACACGTCAGCAGGATAGCACTGCCATACGTAGTATGCCTTAATGAATCCAATCTTCAGCTCCTCCCATTCCTCATTCAGGTTCCATGGAATCCATTTGTCAACACGGCGGTGCGCAGTCTTCTTCAGATAAGCTTTCTGTGCACCTCGCCGGAAGAACTTGGAAGTCCTGGGCACCTGCTTGCTCCTGTCGAGGATTGGCTCCTTGGCGATTTTGTCAGTCAGCTCAATAATTTTCGCCAAGTCATCTAACCTCTTCTTCTCCCTAAGGGCCGCAGCTCTTCTATCTCCTCTCCAGAGATTCAGCCCTTGTTGCGTGGTCTCCCAGGTAGCCTTATCCTCTGCCTCCTACTCAAGTGTAAGAGTAGGAATCTTCTTCATCCTTTGAGCGAGTGGCAGATTGTCAGTGTCCGAGTCGGCAGGCTCATCAGCTGATTGCTGAGCCTTTCTCTTCTGCTCATCCAAGATTTTCTTGGCCGTACTCCTGGACATCCTGACACTAGGCTGTCTCTTCTTCTTGGACTTCTGAGCCTCTTCCTCCAATCTCAGCTCATAATCCAGCTTGTCTTGGAGTTGCTGAGCTACCCACTTATCAAATTCCTCCTGCTCCGCTCGAGATCTGAATTTGGGCGTCGGGGAGGGAGGTGGAGTAGACTCTGTAGCTTTCTCCTTCCCGGGCCTTTGCGGTGGCAGGGGCTCGTCCTCCTGGTCGACGAATCTTGCGACCTCCTCTATGTGCTGCGCCTGAGCCGAGGATCCTTCTCTTGATCCTCTGACTGGCTCGGGTAGCTGAGTTGCTTGGACTTGAGGGATTTGGACTACGGGAGGGGGAACAGAGCTGGTTCCAGCCTGAGCAGCTAAACCTTCCCCCTTGATGACTTCCCTAACTTCTGGCTGCCCACCTACCTGAGCTGTCCCTTCCCTTTCTTCCCCCTTTTTGGCATCATCAGCTGGGGTCAGAAGGGCACGGATTGCTGCTATTTCTTTCTGAAGTTTGAAGACAACATCTTTGATTGAAGTGGTGGTGGTGTTGAAGTCGCCGACGGCATCACAGTAATGCTCCCAGTTAGCCTCTTGATCCTTGCGAATTTGGCGAATTTGGGCTACTGTTTCTTGCCTCTGCTTCAGGAGCGATACGTCATGGGAGGCAATCATCTCTGCCTGGATGAGCTTTAAGGCAGCCGCCTAATTCTCTGAAGCCTTCTGTACGCTGTAGGTAGCCATCTTGTTCCGCTCATCCATAGTCTTTTGGACTGTGGCTAGGCTCTTTGTCAGCTGCTCAGAAAAAGATTTATGTTGAGCCTTGAGCAGCTGCTGACACTGAGCAGCCAAGTCCGCCTTTTGAGCGGCCAGCGCAGTCTGGACGATCTCCTGAATATTAGGAGTTAGCGTGTCCGAGACCTTCTTGACTGCGCTCGCTAGTCGTTTAACAGTCTCCGTCTGAGACTTTGTATACTGCGCCCACATCAGGTGGACGTCCTTAGCCAGGAGACGATTTTGTCTCCTTGCTTCTTTATCACGCGGTTGACAGACTTTGAGGACACGAAACCTATAGGCTTGATCTGGTAGGATGAGGTTCTGAGCCTCTGCTCTGAGGCTGCGAGTTGTTGCTTCTAACTGGGCTTCGAAGCAACTGGGGCGTCACATGATTCAGGAGGTGGAGGTGGTGACTCGCCCTTCTCGCTGGGAGATTTTCCCTCAGCAGATTCTCCCTGTTCTGCTTCCTTGGGTGGTGCCTGATCCTCATCATTGTTGTTATCATCGTCATGATGGGAAGGCGGCGATGGGCTTCTGGCTGTCTGCTGGGAGGACCTCAGCTCCAGGAGATAAAGTATGGCTGAGCGCAGGTCCTCAAAAGATGCTATGTCAGCGGGTTCCCCAAACCCTATAGCTGACTGCAGACTTTGCTCCTCTGCCAGAAGGGACAATGCAAAGTGCTGCTGGATCAGCTCTGCAAGTACATCCCAATTCAGGAATCTCAGCAACATCTGAGTCCTGGCCCTTATCGCGATGTCGACCAGATCCTGATGAGAAGAGATCTCAGGAATCTGTGCAGCGACTTCTCCTGTGGCACGGAGACAAGTCATCTGCATTGTCGACCATTCGGACGAGACTTCAGCACCAGCCGGTTCCTCAACTTCCTCCGGCTGAGTCTCTTCCGAGCTGACCCGCTGTACCTTATCCTTCAGGGTGGCACCCTCTATCCCGGTATCAGCGTCCAGAATTTCCTCCTCCTGAGGTGGTGGAGGGGAAGCAGGCTTTGCGGGGGCCTTAGAAGCTCCAGCCTTGGAGAGCTTCTTTCGCTTCGGCTGGTTGGCCCGTGGAGGCAGATCAGCGGATGATCTTTTGAGCTCAGTTGCTCCACGTCCGACTGACTTCTCAGCCGCTGCTCGTGTTTTGAACTTAATGAGCTTCTTGTCGAAGTACTTCGAATCAGCAAAGGATGCGTGATTCGTTACTGAGTCTTCGATCAGTATGGACACCTTGGTCCCATACAACAGTTTACCCACACTAATAAGTCTTCTCTCTCCTGACTGTGTGGTGGTAAACTTTTGCGCCTGAGCCTTCAGCTCGACCACAAAGAACTCTGTCCAGTTCACCTGGACTCCGTCAACTATAGCCATCATCAGTTGGAGTCGAGGCTTGGACAACTGGTCGAATGAACCTGCGGCGCTCGTCAGGATGTGAATAACTATGTACGCGAGCCCTATGTACTCTGGTAGGAGTTGGTTCTTTGGCAGCGCGGACTTAAAGGAGATGTCGTCCCTTCCACAGAAGCGGTGGACATAAGCGTTCAATTCCTTCTCCTTATAGCCCACGGGCGAAATCCCGTAACTCGGAAGATCGAAGGAGGATTTCAGCACCGTCCTGATATTAATGTCGGCATGGCTCGATTCCCACTTCTGAGGGGCCACTTCCCTCACATAAGCGATCTCCGATACTTCGCCATCTGTATCTTCCACAGAACGCCAATTATAGTAAAGCTTGACCACCTGGCGGGGAAGATAGTATCGGGGATGCTTCGTTACCAGAAGCGTCAGGGCTGACTCCTCTAGAGTCGAGAAGATGGGCTCAAGATAGGGGAGCTCTGCCTAATGGAAAACCATCGTCGGTTCGAAGAGAACCCTTGACTGAATGATTTCCTCGATATTGTGCGGGTCTGAACGATCGCCATAGATATCTGCAAGAAACTTGTTAGCACTTGAAAATAGGGTAAGTTAGATACGAGTGATGCAGAAGGTTAAGAGATTACCGTAGACATTGAGCTTGAGTTGAAAAGAGTAAGCAGTTTTGAGAGAGAAAGTAGTTTTGAGAGAGAGCGAGAGTAAAAACTGAATGCTTGAAAAGCTCTAAGTGCAAAAATGGCGTAACGATAGGATTAGAGAGAAAAGGGGAGATTTTATAATTTTTGAATATCAAGAGTTTCCAATCGAACGACTGTTATAAAATCTCGCTTTTTAATGACGGTTGTGATATGATGTTATAAAAGGAATAATTAAATTAGCTGCCTCTAACCTAGACCCACGTAAGATATGCGCAGATAAAGTAAGGTGAGAAGACATGCATTAAATGCGTTGCAGGAAACATTAAAGGCTAAGTATTCTAAATGAGAACGGTTTCCTCCTGACTTAAACCTTAAAAATTTATGGTGGGAAATAAATGCACATCATGCTACTGAATGCAAACGATTGATTTAATAAATGCGAGCATGCTTTTGAGAGTATTAAATATTCTAACTACGCAAACCTCCTAAACTGAACTTTTACGATCAGTTGGCTATCGTAATGACTCAGGAGGATCTTTGTGGTACTGATGACCATGTTCCCCCTTACTGTATACTGTATGATTCACCCGACTGAATCAAAGTACTGAGTCTGACTTCTGACCTGTCGTACTGACTTCTCTTACTGACTCGAGTCAGTAGGATCCAGTAGAACTAGCTCAACTGATAACTCTCTGAATCTGTTCTCAGCTAGTGGTTTGGTCAGTATGTCTGCCCTTTACTTGTCAGTATGGATCTTCTCCATCCTAATATCCTTCTTTTCGACATGGTCTCTGATGAAGTGGTGTCGAATGTCCACGTGCTTGCATCTCGTATGAAGAACTGGGTTCTTAGTTATAGCAATCGCACTGGTGGAGTCGCAGTAGATGGGCACTTCATCTTGAGTAATTCCATAATCTCGCAGTTGTTGTCGAAGCCAAAGGATCTGGGCACAACAACTTCCAGCAGCCATATATATTCGGCCTCGATAGTGGACGTCGCCACTGAATGCTATTTCTTTGAAAACCATGATATCAGCTTGCTGCCTAGGAACTGACACGTTCCGGAAGTAAACTTTCGATCTATCCTGCATCCTGCATAATCAGCATCAGAATAACCCGTTAGAATCAAATTATCATCAGCAGGATACCATAACCCTGCATCAGGTATCGCAGAATCTTCTTTGCTGAGTCCAGATGACTTCGCTTGGGATTCACCTGAAATCTTGCACATAGACCTACAGCATAAGTTATGTCAGGTCTGCTTGCTGTTAAATATAGTAAAGAACCAATAATAGCTCTATAATCAATAGAGTTAACAGAAGCTCCCTCTTTATCTAGATCGATTTTAAAATTTGTGTTCATGGGGATCTTCACTGGCTTGCTTGAGTCGCAGCCGAATCTTTTCAGGAGGTCTCGAGTGTATTTTGCCTGGTTGATGAATATTCCTTCAATTGATTGCTTCACTTGGAATCCAAGGAAATAGTTCATCTCCCCCATCATGGACATCTCGAATTTCTCCTTCATTATTTTCTCGAATTATTGACATATAGTCATGTTCCTGCAACCGAAAATGATGTCGTCCACGTAGATCTGCACCAGTAGGATGTCATCGCCTGACTTGATGTTGAACAGGGTGCGATCTACTGTCCCCTTCTAAAAACCTTTCTAAAGCAGAAAGTCTGATAGGGTATCATACCAAGCCCTAGGTGCTTGTTTTAACCCATACAGAGCTTTCCGAAGTCTGTACATCTGATGTCCCTACTGAAAGCCGGGCGGTTGTTCCACGTAGACTTCTTCCTTCAGTACGCCGTTCAGAAACGCTGACTTTACATCCATTTGATATACTTTAAATCTTTGATGCATTGCATAGGCTAGGAACAGACGAATAGCTTCCAATCTGGCGACTGGGGCGAATGTTTCATCAAAGTCTATTCCTTCTGCTTGACAGTATTCCTTGGCAATAAGTCGAGCCTTGTTTCTGACAATGACGTTGTTTTCATCTCTCTTGTTTTTGAAGACCCACTTAGTGCCGATCACGTGTTGATGTCTAGGTCTGTCAACAAGCTCCCAAACTTCGTTACGAACGAACTGGTCTAGCTCTTCTTGCATGGCAATGATCCAGTCAGCATCGTTGAGAGCATCCTCTATCGTCTGAGGTTCTTCAGTAGACAAGAAGCAGGAGTAGAGAGACCTTTCTCCTTAGCCTAATCTAGATCTTATCCTTACTGCTGCTTATGGATCTCCTATGATAAGATCAGAAGAGTGAGTGTCAAGCCATGAACGTCTGAGTTTAGCTTCTTCTTCTGAAATTACTTCGTACAGTCAACGAGAGTGTTAGGCATTTCAGTAGTGCTATTCTGTGACTGAAGCAATTCAGTAAGAAGGTTAGGATCTACTGAGTTTCCAGGTTCAGGGTATTTAGCTCAGGAACATTAGACATTCCCCCTGAGTTTATATTCTCAGTAGAGGTCTCAGTTACCATTGGGGCTTCCTCATCGACCGTTGTTACCTGATGTTGATTATGTTCAGTAGAATCAACCAGGTCAGCTACAGTGCTTGCGGGATGGGTCTGAATTTCTTCATCGTCTAACTCATCATCCCAACAATGCTGGATCTTTTCGGCTTTGTCGTTTAGTGTGAGATCTTGTAGCTTGCTGCTGACATCTTCAGGATTTGGCTTCTTTGGTTTCCTGTTCTTAGTAACAAACTCATCAAAGACAACGTGATGGCTTTCCTCCACGCAAAGGGTCCGATAGTTAAAGACCCTGAAGGCTTTACTGACTCGAGAGTATCCTAAGAATACTCCTTGATCAGATTTGCTATCAAAGACCTTCAACTGATCTTTCCCATTATTGTGGATAAAGCAAGGACAACCAAAAATATGGAAATGAGAAATAGAAGGATCCCTTTCCACAGTTCGTAAGGCGTCTTCATGTGCTGCTGTGTAAGTAGTGAGCGATTCTGAGTGTAACAGGCGGTGTCAGTAGCATCAACCCAGAACTTTGAGGGTAGTCCAGAGTCTACTAGGAGCGTTCTTGCTGCTTCTTTTAGTGTTCTATTCTTTCGTTCAGCAAGTCCGTTCTGCTGAGGGGTGCGAGCTGCTGAAGTCTCGTGCTTGATTCCCTTTGTATCGCAGTACTCTTTAACTACTGAGTTGAGAAATTATGTTCCTCGGTTTGCGCAAATTCTCTGAATCTTGATGTCTTTCTCCACACCGAAGTTTCTTCAACGTCCTTGGTAACTCAGTATTGACATCAGATTTGTTGGCTATGAAGATGACCCACGTATATCTAGAATAATCGTCAACAACAACGAGGGCATACTTCTTGCCTCTTATAGTCACTGGAGAAACTGGCCCGAACAAGTCCATGTGTAGCAGTTGAAGGATTCCATCAGTGGAGGGTGACGGAATAGGTGGATTGTTTTTCTTTGTCTGCTTTCCCTTCAAGCATGCCTCACAATTTCTGTCTTTGATAAAAGCTTCATTGGACAGTCCTCTGACTTTAGAGTTCTAGGCTAGCTTGTTCATTTCTTGAAATTCAGGTGACTGAGTCTCTTGTGCCACAACCATCCTGTTTTATCACTGGATTTCGTCTGAGCAAGTAAGCAAGCCTCAGGTTCTGCGGTGTTCCAATTTGCAACATAGATATTCTTCCTCCGCGAACCTGATAACACTGTTTTCCCTGTAGATTTATCAACAATATCACAGAAACCAGCGTCAAAGATAACTCTATTCAGATTATCACAGAATTGACTGACAGAAAGGAGATTATGTTGAAGTTCTTCAACATATGTTACTCTTGGAACTGAGGCAGTCCCAATGTTCAGTGTTTCGTGTCCCCTTGTATAGCCTTTAGAGTTGTCACCAAACTCAATTCTAGGACCATCTTCTTGCACGTAATTGGTCAGCAGATTCTTTTGATATGTCATATGTCTCGAGTAACCGCTGTCCACAATCCAAGGGTCCTTATGCACCTGCAAAATAGAAACAATTTTAGGCACCCTTTGGTTCAGTTTGGGTCCTTAAGCGTTAGTTGGTGCTTTCGCGACCTAGATCTGTCTCGGGACCTTAGGAGTCTGAGACTTCTTTTTCCGAACCTTGTCAGTTTTCTTCTCCACTAGACTTGGAGATACTGACTTCCTGGCAGTTTTGGGTTCAGGAGCTTTCTTCTTCTGAGGCTTTGTTCTCCTCCTGACTCTGGGTTCATAATAGTATGAGCCATACAGTGCTGGATGCTCATACAGTGGCTCGCTGTACTGCTCTGCCCACCTGACCTTCTTGGTTCCCCCTGAATTTGATCGTGGTGTCCTAGGGCTAGAACCTTTGGTCAGTTGCTTCTTGTTGCTTAGCTGAGGTACAATCATCTTTTGTTTGTTCTTCGCCTGAGTTGTTGGTTCAGAAATCTGAACTTTCCCTCTGACGAACCTATCAGCCAGTATTTCTGAGCCTTTAGAAGTGGAAGTGGAAGCTTCATGTGTGTAGCCAAGTCCTTCTTTCATGGCTAGTGGTCTTTGAGCTCTGAGCATGCTTTCCAACTTCTCTTTAGCTCCCAGGTACTGTTCAGTCATCAGTCCTCGCCAGACCTCATCACTTTTTCGAAGTGATTCATAATCCTTTTCAACTTCTGCGAGTATCTGACTGAGTCGGGCTATTTTAGTATCTTTCTCAGAATTGTCCTTGGTTAGAAATGATAACTGAGTTTCTTGAAGTTGAGACTTAGTCATAAGAGATTCAATCTCTTCCTTGAGTCTCGCAACCAGAGTCTCTGAATCAGTAGAGACCTGATAATTAGAAGAAAGTCTTTGATTCTCAGCCTTTACCTGTTCCAATTCCTGGATGGTTCTGCTGAACTCTCTGCTTAGCTAAATCTGCTCCTCTAGTAGATCATCATATGCTTGTACCACGTCTAGAGGTTCATCTGTGACTGAGCATGTGTCATGTGTGCTCTGTGAAGAAGAGGTTATATTAAGTTTCGAGTTTACCTCAGCCTCTTCTCCGGCCATCAGACAGTATTCAGCTGTTTATTCAGGATCTGTATCTCCGACCTCAACGACGACAAATGCAGCTTCGTCTTCAGAAGAATACATAAATGTATCTTCCTCGATTGAGTCATCGGATATCTCTCCGGCGATATAGGACTACCTCCTCCGGCCTATCTCTCCGTTCTGCTCGTTGAGCAGCTGAGAGTTCGGGACAGTCGTACTGATAATGTCCCTCCTTGCAGTTGTAGCACACAGTGGTTCTGCCGCCTTTTCCAGCTGAGCTGTTAGATGGACTAGCAGCAGGTTTTGCGTTCCTGCAATCTGTAGAAGGTTTAGATTCTTCCCTTTTTCGATGATCTTTCTTACCTGAGGGAGAATCTCGGTGGTATTTCTTCAGCTTTCTGACTCTTTCTTTTTCTCTTTGATATTTGAGAGTGACGTGTTGATTTTATACCCCTCGAATTTACCCAGTTCTGACGCTCATCTTGTCCAAGTTGATGCTGTTTTGTGCGCAAAAATGTCTATTTTCAGCAGGTTTATGATCAGATGATGAGGTGGCGATCCGGAGCTGATTTGGAGATATTTTGGAGATAAAATGGGATTTAGATCGAGAAGGAAAGATTTGCCAAAGATTTAGAGCTTGAAGATATTTTAGGGCTGGAGTTATACAAGGAAAAGGAGTCTTGAAGATCAAGATTTAAAAGATTTGCCCTAGATTTCTTTCCTTTGGAGAATCAAGCTCAAGATCTATATAAAGGGGCTGGAGACGAACGGCATTAACAACAATCTACATCACAATTCAACGCTTCATTAGTTTAGTTTCGTCTCTAGCCATCTCGTTCTTAGTCCCGTAGTTTAGGTTTAATTTTCAGCACAAGTATTCCAAACACTCTTTTATTCGCTTTCTTAGTTAGTTGCTTTCGGATTTCAACACTTCAAGACTTCGGTACTTTGTTCAGATTTCCAGTTTTAATTCAAGCTTCCGTTCAGTTTAAGGTTTCAGTATTCCTTTAAGTTTCTCGTACTTTATTTACATTGCATGCTTTTCTATTTTCGCACTTTAAATTCTGTTCTGAATATGTTCGTTTCGTTCTGCTTGTCCAAGTTAAGTATGCGTAGCTAAACTTTTTAGGGCTTCGGCGAGGGTGACGAATATGAGATACAAACTTTGTGAGATCTAATTGTTTGTATTAATTGAACACTAGGGTTTCGACTTAATTCGGGGCAGAAAGATTTAATTGGATTAACTTAAACCTGATCAATTTAGGTTATGAAGATTAATGCCAGATTGTTGAACAACTTAGGTGGCAAAGCTATCGTAACGGTAGTCGAATTAAGGAGGTTAATCATCTATGTCAGCTTGTCCAACAACGGTAGAGATTAAAATTGGGTTCCTTCCTCGTAATGCTATCTAAACATTAAATCTAGGTTTGTTCAACAAGCTAGGTTATGGTTAGGTTAGGGAGTAGTGGAAATTTGTTCAACAAGCCATTACCGACTAAATAAGTAGGAATTGGGGTATATACGTGACCAACACTGTATCCTATAACTGGTTGATCTTAGGAATTAATTCAATCTATGCATCCATGATCGAAGTAGTTATCTCATACAAGTTACCCGAAGCCGAGTCTGCCTTTCTCTACTTGTTTATTTCTATCTACTTTCCAGTTATTTACTTTTCTTTGCCTAGGTAGTAAACCCAAAATTTATGCGTGGTGGTATCACCAAAACTCTGATCAAAAGGATAAATATTGTTGATTTTCACTGTTCCCTGAGTTCGACACTGTTCTATACTAATTATAAAATTCTAAGTGTGTGCAGGAATTTTATTTGGTGTGAAAACAGCGACCACCAAATTGGCGCCGTTGCCGGGGAATGGTGTTTCTAATTAACCGTGTTTACCTTTTGATTTTTCGTGCTTTAACTAGTTTATGAGCAGGTCTTCCAACCCAAACCTCGTATTTGATTCTGAGATCGAAAGAACCGCAAGGAGGCTAAGAAAGGAGACAAAGCTGCAGCAACAGCAACTGCCGAAGCAGGATACTTCGTCTGGCCAAGCAGAAGGTGACTCTGAAGACGTTCTGCTTAGCCTAGCAGAACTCTTTTTTAAAGAAAAATTCGAGACTGAACTCGAGAATATGGCCGACGATCCGAATAATCCGAGGCTAGATCGGTTGGGAAAGCATGGTGGTGAAGATCTTCCAACACCAATCCAAATTGACGAGCTCACTGAGCCGATTGAGATCAAGTATGGGCTTATCCAAGCTCTACCAAATTTTCATGGAATGAAGAATGAAGATCCATTCCGCTTTCTGAATGAGTTCGTGAGATTCTGCAATGCTCAAAAGAATTCGCATGGAACCAAGGAACAATTCAAACTATCTGCTTTTCCATTTGCTCTCACGGACCATGCAGGAAACTGGTTCACACTACCCGCAAACTCAATCAGTACTTGGATAGAGATGAGACAAATATTTCTGGATTACTACTTTCCAGTTACAAAAACCAATGCCTTGCGCAAGGAGATCTCTGGAGTCCAGCAGGAGTTTGATGAAACACTAAATGGATATTGGACTCGATACAAAGCTCTCATCGAAAGCTGTCCAAATCATAATTTTTCCAAGGGAGATTTGCTGACCTACTTTTATCAAGGAATGACAATCACTACAAAGAATCTTGTCAATTCATCAAGTGGAGGAAATTTCTCTAGTTGCAGAGTCAATGATGCCGAGAAGATTATTCAAGAATTGGCTAATGCAACTAAGGATTATGGAGAAGTTCGTATCATAAAAAAATCTGCAAATTCAGCTGATCCCATAGATCTGGAGACCAAGTTGGATACTAGTATGGAAAGGATTGATAATCGTTTTGAGAAGATGGAAAGGATGATGGACTCAAAGTTGGAGAAGCTGATGCACTCTATGTTGGAAAAAACATCCTCAGTCAGCTCGGCTGAACAAATATGTGGAGCGTGTGGACAGTCTGGACACACCTCGTTGCAATGTAACACCCAAGCAAACCCTACTGAAGATTGCAACGCGATTGGGAACTGGAACAACAACCAGCAGAAAAGAGATCCTTACTCCAACACCTACAATCCTGGATGGAAGGATTATCCAAATCTAAAGTGGGATAATCATCCCAAGCCGCAGTTCACCCCACATCAACCGCAGATGTTCCACCAACAACCATAGCAGCAAGTCTATCGGCCTCCAAATCAAAGGACTTACCCAACAAATCCACCACTTTTGCCTCCACCTGCCCAAGCAAAGCCTGTCAAGACTATTGAAGAAATTCTAACAGAGATGGCTATTTCACAACAAACCATGCAGCAGAGTATTCTGACTCATAATGAAGCTATCCTAAACATCCAAAATTCACAGAAGGAGCAGAAAATCGGACTAGACAACTTGGCCGGACATATAGGGCAGCTATCTGCCTCAATCAATGAGATTCGAGGGAACCAAGGAAAGCTACCTTCTCAAGTCCAGATTAATCCAAAAAATGTTAGCCGTGTTACTCTGAGAAGTGGAAGAGATCTTCCAGATCTGCCAAGCAAGGCATCGAAGAAGGCTGAAGAAAGTGACACTGATGCTATTGTCAACTTGCCCAAGCCAAATATCTCTGAGTCATCCAACTCAAAGAAAGATAAGGAGAAGGTTGATGAAGAGGAGAAAGGAAAGAAGCAGGTTGTCCAAGAAGAAATACTGATTGATCCACCGTTTCCACAAGCATTGGTGCAGAAACCAAAGCCCATGGAGCAGATACTGGATTACATGTCCATCTTTGGCAAGCTAGAAGTTAATTTGCCATTTCTTCATGCTATCAAGATCCCGCATCTTGGGAAGTTTCTGAAAGAGTTCATTGCTGGAAAGACAAGCGAAAATGGAAAAATTGTGGTAAACGAAAATGTCTCAGCATGTATTCGAAATATGCTTCCCGAGAAGTGCCATGATCCAGGTATGTTTACCTTGCCCTGTTTGATTAGAACTAAGATGATCCCAAAAGCCCTTTGTCATTTAGGAGCCTCTATCAACGTGATGCCTTTATCTGTGTTCAATAGCTTAGTTGGGGTTGAGTTAACCGATACTAAAGTTGTTATTCAATTAGCTGACCGATCATGCATATCCCCTAAAGGCCTTCTAGAAAATGTTCTTGTTAAAATCCATGATTTTGTATATCCTGCGGATTTTTATGTGATTAACACTTGTGAGGGAAAGAAGGGAACTTCGGGAGTTTTGCTAGGTCGACCTTTTCTTAAAACAGCTAAAGCATTAATTGATGTTTGTAAGGGTACTATCTGTTTGGACTATCATGGTGAGAAGTTTACTTATAGTATTGATGATGCTATGAAAAAACCCCTTGATTGTGAAAATGCTTATTCTATTGACGTTATTGAGCCTCTTGTCCAAGAACATCTTGAGACGACATTAATGCAGGATAAGTTAGAGTTAGCATTGACACAAAGCCTCTCTGAGATGGATGTCCAAGGGATGCTAGATGAAGAAGTAAAGGAAGCCATCTTATCTCTATATGTAGTTCCAGAAGTCGTTACCTCCAGTAGCGGCATCTGCTTGCCCAAGCAGAATGTGGAAGACAGACCAGTGCCATCACATGTCAGACCGCTCGTTCTGGAACTTAAGAAGCTGCCAACCAACTTAAAGTATGTTTACCTTGGCGAAGATCAGACTCTTCCTGTGATTATCAGCAGTGAATTATCAAAAGAACAAGAAGAGCAATTGGTCGAAATTCTGAAGAAACCTGCTCGAGCTATTGGTTGGACGTTGGCCGATATCACCGGAATCAGTCCGGATGTTTGCACATACTACATCGTATTGGAGCCGGTTAGTAAGCCAAGCCAAGATCCACAAAGGAAGTTAAATCCCAACATGCGAGAAGTTGTCTTGAAGGAGATTTTGAAGTTACTTGATTTGTGAATTATCTACCCTATCTCGAACAGCAAATGGGTCAGCCCGGTACATGTTGTACTAAAGAAATCAGGTTTTCAAGTCAATGAGAATGAAAAGAATGAGTTGGTACCAATGAGGTTAGTAACCGGATGGAGAATGTGCATCGACTATAGGAAATTGAATATGGCAACAAGAAAGGATCATTTTCCTTTACCGTTCATTGATGAGATGCTTGAGAGACTTGCCGGTCAATCCTATTTTTATTTTCTTGATGGATATAGTGGATACTTTCAAATTTATGTCAACAAGGATGATCAAGAGAAGACCACCTTCACATGTCCGTTTGGCACTTATGATTATCGCCGCATGCCTTTTGGATTGTACAACGCTCCCGGAACTTTCCAATGTTGCATGATGAGTATTTTCTCCGATCTCATTGAAAAATGCATCGAAGTATTTATGGACGATTTCACCGTCTACGGAGATTCTTTCGATCGATGTCTCAGAAATCTAGATGTGGTTCTAAGAAGATGCGTGGAGAAGAACTTGGTTCTTAATTACGAAAAGTGCCATTTCATGGTAAGGGAAGGAATTGTTCTTGGCCATATAATATCCGAAAGAGGTATCCAAGTTGATAAGGCGAAGGTTGATTTAATTGCCCAGTTGCCGTATCCAACAAATATCAAGGAGATTCGAGGATTTCTAGGCCATGCTGGATTTTACCGAAGATTCATTCGGGACTTCGCCAAGATCGCTCAACCTTTAACAAGGTTACTTCAGCAAGACATTCCGTTTGTCCTAGCTGATGACTGCAAGAAAGCTTTCGACATTCTCAAGGAAAAATTGGTCACAGCTCCTATTATGCAAGCTCCGAATTGGAAAATTCCATTTGAGCTTATGTGTGATGCAAATGACTACGCTGTTGGAGCTGTCCTTGCCCAAAAGAATGCAAAGGATAGTCATGCTATATACTACGCCTCAAAGACGCTCAATCCAGCCCAATGCAATTACACCACTACAGAAAAGGAGCTACCCGCTATTGTTTTTGCCTTCGACAAGTTCCGCTCATATCTGCTCGGGTCAAAAGTGATCGTCTCCACTGACCATGCTGCCGTGAAGTATCTACTCGCAAAGAAGGAGACCAAACCACGTCTTATACGTTGGATTTTGCTACTGCAAGAATTTGATTGGGAAGTGCGAGATAAGAAAGGAGCTGAAAATAATGTAGCTGATCATTTGAGTCGTTTAGTTCATCCAGAAGATGTTGAACTAATCATGGAACAATTTCCAAAAGAGCATCTCCATTATTCTGTGATCCTAGATGCTGACAACTTGGCCAAGCCATCTAAAGAAAATTATACTATCAGCTTGTCCAAGTGGAAGTAAGAAACTGAGGCAGAATGTTATGCAATTGAAGGAAAAGATGGTAAAACTCCGTGGTATGCCAACATTGTAAATTATCTCACTTCAAGGAGACTGCCACCAGACTTTACCATGGCTCAAAAGAGGAAATTAACGAGTGAATGCAAGTATTATTTTTAGGATAATCCTACGCTTTGGAAAGTTGGAGCCGATCAAGTTATTCGAAGGTGCGTACCCGAAGAGGAACAATTTGAGATCTTAGAGCGATGTCATTCATCCCCTTATGGAGGACATGGAGGAGTAAAGCGTATTGCACGAAAAGTTCTCGATTGTGGATTCTTTTGGTTAACTTTGAATAGAGATGCTTATGAGTTTTGCAAGAGTTGCAAACGTTGCCAAATCTTGGTAATATTGGCTTGCGAGATGAACTACCACAACATCCGATGCGCTTTTGCGAAATATTCGATGTATGGGGTATGGACTTCATGGGACCTTTCCCTAGCTCGTTCGGAAATTTATATATACTATTGGCTATGGATTATGTGTCCAAATGGATCGAGGCTAAGACAACTCGCTCCAATGATTCCAAAGTCGTTGTTGGATTTCTTAAGTCCAATATTTTTAGCCGATATGGTGTTCCTCGAGCCATAATAAGTGATAATGGTACTCATTTCTGCAATCGTACCATTGAAGCTTTGATGAAGAAATACGGATGTCAACATCGTCTATCTACTCCGTATCATCCTCAAACAAACGGCCAAGCTGAAGTATCTAATAGAGAGATCAAGAATGTTTTGGAAAAGACAGTTAATCCATCTCGAAAAGATTGGAGTACACGCGTGGAGGATTCTCTTTGGGCGTACAGAACCACATACAAAACCCCTATTGGTATGTCCCCTTATCGTTTGATCTTCGGAAAAATGTGTCACTTACCGGTTGAGCTCGAACATAAGGCATTTTGGGCCGTGAAAACAATTAATATGAACTTGTTCAAGTGTGAGGATGAACGCAAGTATCATTTGCAAGAATTAGAAGAGCTTCGACTTGAAGCTTATGATGCCTCTATGTGGTACAAGGATCGAACCAAGGCTTGGCATGATCGTAATTTGAGATCTAAACAATTTAAAGTTGGACAATTGGTGCTCTTATACCAATCTAAACTTCGACTCATGCCCGGGAAACTTCGTTCAAGATGGATAGGGCTATTTGTTATCAAGTCAGTTCGGCCAAGCGGAGTGGTCGATTTAGAGGATCCCACTTCGAAGACTACTTTCGTGGTGAATGGTCATCGGCTAAAGCTCTATCATCACTTGAACCAAATAAAAACAGTGGATGAGAGTCCATTGTACCTCCCAACATACACTTGATCAGCTTGGAAGAGTCGAGCCTGCGACTCTAACTCAAGGCGCTTGTGGGAGGCACCCCACACGTATCCTTTATTTTCCGCATTTTATTTCATACTCTAGGTTTATTTTATGTTTTTCTTATATGGTTATTAGTGTTGGTTTTTTGTGCTGACTATTTTATGCAGGAAATCTAGATATTTGTGGAAGAATTTTTGTCAAATAGGAAAAAAATATCTAGTTAAGGAAGGAGGAAATATACCTATGTTCTTGGTCGAGGACCTGATTGCAAATACTTCAAACTTTTGTGGTCCAATCGACACAAAAGTTGAAGTGTGAGGAGGTTGCAGCAAGCGGGGGTGTATTTGCACACCAAAAGAAATTGGAGAAGATTGCTGAACAGCTGGAAGGACGTGATAGCTCGCTTGGACGAGCTGAAGAACCGGTGAACTATTCCCCTAGTCAGTCAGTTTTTTTTTATTTTTATTTTTTCCGTCTTATTTGTTTTCAGTCTCTGTGTGTCTATGTTTGTTTCCTCTGCATGCTTCTATGATTTTTTTTTCTGTTACTTGCTCGAGGGCGAGCAAGGTTGAAGTGTGAGGAGGTTATTTTAGGTTTGTGTCCTTCGTCCTAGGTCGAAGCATGCTAGGTTTACATGATTTGTTGATGTGATTTTAGGATAAATCTGCCCGGATTCTGCGTGTTTTCCTTGACTGAATTCTGCATGATTGTAGTATATTTTCTCTTTCTATGGAGGATTTTGTATGTGGCTTGGGATGAGGAAATTTAAGAATGATAAAACTGAATTTTAAAACCACATCACTAAAGGGAGATTTGAGCCTTTAAAAGTGGGACACTTCCCACTATTTTCTTGAGAGTGATGTGTTGCAAAGTCTCCATTGCTTGTGGTCATGTGTGACAAAGGATTGGAGGCAAATTAGGGTTAACCAATTTGAGCTTTTAATTCTTTCAATTCCTACCTTCGCTTAACCCCTAGTTAGCCACTTTGAAGCCTTGATTTTGTTCTTTCATGAGTTATTTAAAGAAGCCAAGCCTTTCAAAGCCTTTCTCTTGACCTTACGAATGCATGTGTTTGCTGTAGATATTCATAATTTGAGGCAATTTTTATTGAAGAGATTTTATGATTAGTTGGAGATAGTATTTGAATTGATACCCCCCCTGGAGTTGTGCTGTTTTACATTCTAAACTCTACCGGCAGTCAGTTTGGCCAGGCAGAGTGTTATACTGAAAAGAAATAAATATTGAAAGGGGGCAAAAAAAAAAAAAAAAAGAGTTGAAGGTGCAGAAAAAGAAAAGGAAAAAGAAAAAAAGAGAGAGCACCCGTTGAAAAAATAAAGGGAAGGATGAAGTCTGAATGTTTATATTCTGCCTTGCCTAAGTCTGTATGCGAAAATAAATCTCCATCAGTGCTGAACTGTATATCTCTTATGCTTATTATCTGCTTGCCTAATCAAATGCCTCAGTGAATAGCATGCTGCATACTTGTACTTAATTTTCAGAAGCTTAGGACCCCTAGGATTCCCTACCATGTCATATATTTGAATGAGTCCTTAAGCCCCATTACATCCAAGAGAAAGACCTCTTTGAGTTGCTAGATTGACCACTTGCTATTGTAACTGCGTGACTATGTTGTTTAAGCGGCTTGCCCGGACTAAATTAGAGAGAGATGAGTGAATCGGTGAGCTAGTTCAGTTATGCTTATGTTTTGACCAAGCTGATATTTGAATTCATGGTTTGAGAATTATGTTGCTTGACCTGTTTGATGAAGGTTTTGATTGCATTGCATGTTTGGGCAGAGATTGAGAATCATGGACATTTCATGGCTGCTTGGTATGTTTCAATGTTTAGTCTATTGTGTTTGAGTCTTTTGATTTATTTCTCTTCCTTGAATCTGAGTCTCATGTCTTAGTGTTTTTTTTTTTTTTCGCTTGAGTCGGTTGCAGTCTTGGGGAACGGTGATTCGAGTGGGAGTATTCTTTTGTTCATCCCATACTTGAGGGCAAGTATGATTCAAGTGTGAGGATATTTGATGTGTCGATTTTATACCCCTCGAATTCACCCAGTTCTGACGCTCATCTTGTCCAAGTTGATGCTGTTTTGTGCGCAGAAATGTCTATTTTCAGCAGGTTTATGATCAGATGATGAGGTGGCGATCCGGAGCTGATTTGGAGATATTTTGGTGATTTTTTGGAGATAAAAACGGGATTTAGATCGAGAAGGAAAGATTTTCCAAAGATTTAGAGACAATTTTTATTGAAGAGATTTTATGATTAGTTGGAGATAGTGTTTGAATTGATACCCCCCTGGAGTTGTGCTGTTTTACATTCTAAACTCTGCCGGCAGTCAGTTTGGTCAGGCAGAGTGTTGTACTGAAAAGAAATAAATATTAAAGGGGGGTTAAAAAAAAAAAAAAAAGAGTTGAAGGTGCAGAAAAAGAAAAGGAAAAAGAAAAAAAGAGAGAGCACCCGTTGAAAAAATAAAGGGAAGGATGAAGTCTTAATGTTTATATTCTGCCTTGCCTAAGTCTGTATGCGAAAATAAATCTCCATCAGTGCTGAACTGTATAGCTCTTATATTTATTATCTGCTTACCTAATCAAATGCCTCAGTGAATAGCATGCTGCATACTTGTACTTAATTTTCAGAAGCTTAGGACCCCTAGGATTCCTTACCATGTCATATATTTGAATGAGTCCTTAAGCCCCATTACATCCAAGAGAAAGACCTCTTTGAGTTGCTAGATTGACCACTTGCTATTGTAACTGCGTGACTATGTTGTTTTTATGAGCGGCTTACCCGAACTAGATTAGAGAGAGATGAGTCAATCGGTGAGCTAGTTCAGTGATGCTTATGTTTTGACCAAGCTGATATCTTAATCCATGGTTTGAGAATTATGCTACTTGACTTGTTTGATGAAGGTTTTGATTGCATTGCATGTTTGGGCAGAGATTGAGAATCATGGACATTTCATGGCTGCTTGGTATGTTTCAATGTTTAGTCTATTTTGTTTGAGTCTTTTGATTTATTTCTCTTCTTTGAATCTGAGTCTCATGTCTTAGTGTTTTTTATTTTCGTTCCTTGAGTCTGTTTTGAGTCTTGGGGAATGGTGATTCGAGTGGGAATATTCTTTTGTTCATCCCATACTCTAGGGCAAGTATGATTCAAAAGTGAGGATATTTGATGTGTCGATTTTATACTCCTCGAATTTACCCAGTTTTGACGCTCATCTTGTCCAAGTTGATGCTGTTTTGTGCGCATAAATGTCTATTTTCAGCAGGTTTATGATCAGATGATGAGGTGACGATCCGGAGCCGATTAGGAGATATTTTGGTGATTTTTTGGAGATAAAAACGGGATTTAGATCGAGAAGGAGAGATTTGCCAAAGATTTAGAGCTTGAAGATATTTTAGGGCTGGAGTTATATAAGGAAAAGGAGTCTTGATGATCAAGATTTAAAAGATTTGCCCTAGATTTCTTTCCTTTGGAGAATCAAGCTCGAGATCTATATAAAGGGACTGGAGACGAACGACATTAACAACAATCTACATCACAATTCAGCGCTTCATTAGTTTAGTTTCGTCTCTAGCCATCTCGTTCTTAGTCCCGTAGTTTAGGTTAATTTTCAGCACAAGTATTCCAAACACTCTTTTATTCGCTTTCTTAGTTAGTTGCTTTTGGATTTCAACACTTCAAGACTTCGGTACTTTGTTCAGATTTCCAGTTTTAATTCAAGCTTCCGTTCAGTTTAAGGTTTCAGTATTCCTTTAAGTTTCTCGTACTTTATTTACATTGCATGCTTTTCTATTTTCACACTTAAAATTCTGTTCTGAATATGTTCGTTTCGTTCTGCTTGTCCAATTTAAGTATGCGTAGCTAAACTTTTTAGGGCTTCGGCGAGGGTGACGAATATGAGATACAAACTTTATAAGATTTAATTGTTCGTATTAATTGAAGACTAGGGTTTCGACTTAATTCGGGGCAGAAAGATTTAATTGGATTAACTTAAACCTGATCAATTTAGGTTATGAAGATTAGTGCCAGATTGTTGAACAACTTAGGTGGCGAAGCTATCGTAACGGTAGTCGAATTAAGGAGGTTAATCATCTATGTCAGCTTGTCCAACAACGGTAGAGATTAAAATTGGTGTTGGTCCCGAGTGTACGGTCAGGTGTAGAGGGGGGGGGGGGTGAATACACCTGATTCGATTTCTCGATTTCAACTCGAATAGTCCTATTCAGGATGATGTCCGATCAAACGGCTCGGACAGACCCGACAATGTTCCGAATCGAGTAAGGCTAAGAGTACGACTCCGGTGAGATTCGCTAACCGACTACGTCGAATCCGTATCTACGCAAGAGTTCAGTGCGCGGAATAGTGTAGGCCCAAATCAGTTTTTGTGAGAAAACGTTTTAAGTCTCAGTTCAGTAGATTAAGAGTTCAGTATGCTGAGACAGTTGATTGATTTTAAATGTGATGGTCGAGATGAATAGTAAAATCAATGCAAGGTTAAGAAAGCAAGAAGAGACACAGGGATTTTTAAAGTGGTTCGGATATCGCTCAAATCCTACGTCCACTGTCCCGAATGATCAGGAGGCTATTTATTATCCTGAGTTAGTCTCAGTCAGCTTGCACACTGGGCAAAGCCGCGTCTTGGTTTTTATACTGATCCAAGTCTCAGTTTACAACACTATCAAACTTAAAGTGTTTGACAAACTTCTCCAACAGTGAAGGAGTCCTTATACAATAAGGATTGGGTTCAAATGTGAACTCCTTCGTCTAAGCTATGGATATAACAAGTGAGCTTAGGGTTAGAGGGATAAGGAACGAGAATGTAGCTATCTAGAGCAACGAACAGCTGAGGGTTTAGCTATAGGTTCGTGTCAGTCGCTTGGATACTAGAAGCTTATATCGGTTCAGCTTGGTTCCTTTTGAGCTGGATGTAGTCTTTCGCCGGAGATAACTCGGTTGTTTCTTGCGGAAGACTTAGTCGTTAAGATCGCTCGTTTGAATGCTCTCTCGTGTTCTAGGTACGCGCATTCTCTTTTTTTTTAATCTTGAATGATCCCTCTATTTATAGAGCAGAGATTGAAATAGATCCGTTGGAGACGATCTTTTTCTCTCTCTCACTTTTTAGTAGCAAACGGCTCTTTTGGTGTAGGTAACAGTGTACTTTCCCACCTTTTTAGGTAAAAGGTTGACTGCAGCTTTAGCAGGTGAGAAGACACGTGTATGCTTGTCATTCGTCGAGGTGGATGGAGTGGTTGAGACAAGCACAAACTTCGAGACGGATCGAAGCCGACTTCTCTCTTCCTCGTACATGACAATGCTGATTGTCTTTCAAAAAGATTCCGACACCCCGAAGACTATCCGCCGTTGCTTGAGTCCGACCCTCGTATTCGATAGATAGACAAGTGAGATAAGTCTATCGAAGATCGGCTATGAGTTCACCGAACTACTCCCGCCGAGTTCGGTTCAACCGACTCTCTCGCATATCGCTCTCGCCGAGTCCAAGATTCACCGAGTCTTCTATACCGGTGCCGAGGCCGATGATCTACTGAGCGCCTTGACCAGAGCAGAGTGTCTACTGAGTCTGAAACCTCAGAGACAAATACGAATACAAAGGAATGGTTCACCAATCAGATAGGGTTTTGGGATCTTCAAATCTTCTCAACAGTTCAGAGCACGAGGCTACCGAGCGTGATTCGAAGATAGAAGATAGAGTCATTTCCCACCAGTATGATCATGCTGAGGATTGAATCATCACCCAACAATTTCCCCCTATTTGATAATGCCAAAACCTATCATCTATGTCCTATCAACTATGCTAAACACTAACTTACTCAGAAACAGAGCTCCTTACAAGTATTACAAGTAGGATCAGTGGAGTTGTCTGGTAAGTGCTAGACTACTGAGGGAGACAGGGCAGAACAATTTCCCCCTTTACAATAATTTCCCCCATGCAACAATTTCCCTCTAAGAGAAATAATAACTCTCCGAAAGTCTAGTCTATCAGAGATCTAACCGAGCAAAAACTGACAAGTAAATAAACAAAGTGTGTGTGTGTCAGTAATCACTTCAGTGATTCTGAGTGTTAAAGCATAAAGCAAACACGGCTATTTAGACAACAAGTAGTTGTCAATGCCAAAAGAAGATTTGTATATATATAATAAACAGTTCAGTACATTACAAATCTTGCTAAGCTAAAGGAGAACTAAGAGGGAGAACCCTTAAACTGCTGAATCCTATTCATGAAACCTTGGGATTGATCTTCAGGCAGTGGGACTCCATACATTCTGAACGTGTTCTTCCTCAGCTTCAGGTATTCGGCGAAGTCTGCTGGATCATCTTGTTCTAGTCCTCTGTTCAAGGCATCATTCTTCACTTCTTGTTCAATCATTCCGAGATGTACTGAGTCGTCTTGTCTTCTGGGTGGAGGAATGATCCTTGCTTCGAGAACGCCGAGCTACCCCTTCGCCATCTTGCTCTGTGCATATATGGGTAAAGATCGGGTTCGTGAATGGTCATCCACTCGACATAGGCATCGGCCTTAGACATTTCGAGCCGGAATCGCCGTAAATAATATCTCTTGATAAACTCTATCTTGGCCGATTCCCATCTCTCGATTGAACCGAATAGGCATCCATTCGTCCGATCTCGGCCATCTATGTGTTTTCGGATCGTTTGGCTTCCCGAACCTTCGTATCGATAAGGAATGTCGCCTTTCGAAGGAACTCTCGGCCTGGCCTCTTGTTCGATGCGCTTCCCGAGTGCCTCAAGGTCTCGCCAAATGTATCCTCGTACGCGGCCTCTATCTCGTCTAGCTTCCTCTCCTCTCGTAGAGATATCTATCCATCTCGAGCAAAGATTTCTTCAATTTCGCATCTTGCTCTTGAGGCTTCGAGGAGCTTGTTCGATTCGACAGGGGTACTAGATCTAGATTTGGATGTACCCCGCCTTTCGGACTCTTCTGCTCGCCGCTCCTTTTCTTTTTCTCTCGTCCTCTTCATCTCGTTATGATGAGCTTTCTCGGAGGCGCCTAGCGGTTCTCTTTCCTCCTCTCGGATGGGGCTTTAGTCTTTCCTTTGGCAAGCTTAGACTTTGGCTTGTTAGCCGCTTCGGCCTCTGCAATTTCTCTCGCCGCCTTCTCATCCGCAGCTATTTGGGCTTCCTCCTCGCCAGATATGTATCTTAATCTCTTTGCTTGGAGGGGTTGGAATTTTAAGCTTCGTTTGCCTCTTGCCTTCTTGAACTCGGTGGTGGAATAGGAGCCTCTTCTTCTTCTCGAGTCCTCCACCGCCCGTTCAGCCGTACTCAAGCAACCTCCTTAATAATGTCTTTGGGAGTCCGGGCTGCCCGAGTAGTCCGCTGGGGTCCCGAGCCACTTGGGCCGGTTTCATCGTGCTCGCAGCCCGAAACACCCCGGGCCTCACCCTTCGAGACCGAGTTTGAGTCGCCTTCTCGCACTCTTCTTTCCTTCCCTTTTTCCTTCACTTTCCCCCTTTTTGGCATCATCAATGAGCGGGGTAGGGACTAGGACCGACTTCTTCGAGACTTTTGTAGGAGGTTGACAGCTCATCAAGACGATCGTGGAGCTTAGTCGAGCCTCATGCAACTCGTTCCTCTCCATGGTAAGGTTTTCCTTGTATCTTGCTTGAGAGAGGTCATTGCTTCCTTGAAGTCTTTCAGCTTCTCGGTGATCTTGTCTTCCAAGGCCGCTTGGATATTCTCAAGTCTTTGTTCGGTGGCCTCGGATTGTTCGGTGATAGCGTCGGTATGAGCCGAGTTTAGAAGCCAAAAATTCATCAAGTAGCTTGGCTTGGCTCTCTCGAAGGATCTTGAGCCGAGCTTCGAATTTGACTTGCTTGCTGAGCCAACGCTTCGAAATAAGCGCGGAAACATCGGGGCGGCCGATGAAGAGACGTAAGACTTCACCCCGAAGTTCTTTAGTCGTGGCTTGAGCATGCTGCTTCCATGTCCTATGGATAGCCTTCGCAAGATCTCAATTTTTGATCCCTTGGGCAGTTAAGGCTTTTGCCACTGATCGAGATCTCTTTGCGGTCTGGCTGGGCGCTGCTTCGAAAGTCGACTGCAGCAAGAGCTGAGCGGGCTCTGCTGAGGACGAAGCACCAGCCTTGGACTTCTCAGGACCAAGGATACTGAGAGGTGGTGCAGTTTCAGTATGGGTATCCTTGTCCTGTGGATGTCCCTCATCAGGCTTTCTAGGGCTTGAATCACTGGGTGGGTCGTCATGGTCTGACCCATCTGAGGGTGCTGGGCCGGAGGCGTGCTGTCGATCATGAATCATGGCCAGCATTGCAGCCCTCAGATTGTCCATTGAGCTGAGGTCTTCAGGCTCTAAATACCCTATCTCTTCTCTCAGTCTCAATTCCTCTTCATGCAGCTGCTGACAGGAGTAGTGGAGGACAAGGCGCTGTAGACGAGGCCACTCCTGATATCGCAGCAACATGTGGAGCCTTGCTGTTTTGGCGATGAGCAACAAGTCTGAGTAGTCAGCAAGCTCCGGAACTAGTTGTAGAATTTCTCGGGATGCTCTGGATATAATCACTGAAGCTTCCATCCCGATTGATTCACCTTCAGATGCAGTCTCAGACTCCAAGTCTATGTGTGAAGTTTGCTCTTCAGTTGGAGGGACTGAGCTGAGTGGAGGGACAAAAAGGGGGCTGTCTAGGCGCTGAATATCTGCGCTCTGAGCTTCAGAAGCATCCCCTTGGTCCCTTTCAGTGGAAACAATCTTCTCCATCGACGGAGTCTTCTCGAAGACTCGGACTCATCAACCAGTTGCATGGGCCGAGTAGTCTTCTCGGGAGCCCTGTTCGGCGAGGCACTTGTGGAACCTCCTCGTAGGCCGGCACCTCAACGGCTTTCTTCGGTTTCTTTGCCGGTGCCTTAGGAGTTTTAGCGGGAGGGGTTCTTTTCTTTGTAGGCGTAGCTCTGCCGAGACTTTGATTTCGGAGAGGCCGCGAGGGTCCCGACCCTATCTGCTGAAGCGCTGCTGTCTTGTTGTGAAATCTGACCTTCTTCACATTGAAGTACTCCTTGTCACTGTAGGTGATAGGCTCAGATCCACATAAATCTTCGATCATAATGGACAGTTTGAGTCCATAAAGCAATTTGCCCTTTGCGCTCAGCATGTTCGATGCTTTGTCGAACTTAGCAGCCTGAGCCATGAATTCTCGGAGAAAGAACTCCGTCCAATTTATCTGGGCTCGGTCGTATATGGCCATCATCATCTGAATCTTAGGCCTCGACACCTGGTCAAACGACCCTGCTTGGCTTGTCAGTAGCTGCGTCACTATATAGGCAAGTGCCCTGAACTGAGGCAACATGCTGTTCTTCGGAAAGGCAGCTCTGAATGTAGTGGGCTTTCCACAGAAGACGGTAAGGTATTCATCAACTTGGTCGTCTCTCGTACCCGATCAGATCTTGGTTCCTTCGGAGGGCAGATCAAAACTCCGCTTCAAGGCATCCTTGATGGACATCTGCTTCAGCTCCATAGTGGCGTTTTGGATAGAATGGGCAACAAACCTTGCCACTACGTCTCCAGACACTGCGTCTGAGTTCAAGTACAGCTCTGCAACCTGTCTCGGGAGGAAGAACGAAGGCCTCCTAGACAGAAATTTCTCCAGCCCTGACTCGCGCAGAGCTGAGAAGATCTCATCCATGTACTCCAGATCGCATGAATAGAAATCCATGGTGGGTTCAAACCACACGCGATCCTTCTCCAGAATGTTCTGCATATCCGCTGGAGATATCATTGAGATATTGGTTTCCGCCATTGTACCGAGAATTTGATCGAGGTGAAAATAAGCAAATGAGGGTTTTTGCACAAAGGTATTCTCGGATTTTTGGAGGTAAGATATGATCGAAATGTTAAGTGCGAATATGGCGGTTCTTAAGATTTGATCTAAATATGTACATGTCTAGAAGATGAACTGTTATCGATCTAAGGTTGAGTTTAAACCTACTTTATGAGATGGACGGTTAAGATTCAATATTATAAAAGGTAATGATCACAAAAGCCGTCTAAGTCGATGCAAGTTGTAAACATGCCTAAAGAGTAACTATGATAAGACATGCATTTACTGCGCACAGAGTTCAGCAAAGTTGTGCATAGAATGTCGTGTATTAAATGTAATCTGTTATCAATAAATGACAAACTAAGAGATATTTAAATCATGCTGAATCTCCATAATAAATGCTTATCATTGTTGCATTAGATACTAGAGTGGAGATACGCAAACCTGTCAGCTGAACATAGTAGTCAGCTGATACCTCGTGTAGATGGTTTTCTGAATCTCTACGTACTGAACTTACTCAGTACTGAGAGTGATCATTCCCCCTCACTGGAATGTTCCTCTCCTGAAACCTCTTATTACTGACTGCGGTCAGTAGGGTCCAGCAGACCTAGCTCTACTGAAAGTTCTCTAAATCTGGATTCAGCTAGAGGCTTGGTCAGTATATCAGCCCTTTGTTTGTCAGTATGGATCTTTTCCATTCTGATATCCTTCTTTTCGACATGGTCACGAATGAAGTGATGTCTGATGTCCACGTGCTTGCATCTTGTGTGAAGAACATGATTCTGAGTGATTGCAATAGCACTGGTACTGTCGCAGAAGATCGGCACTTCATTCTGAATGACGTCATAGTCTCTCAGCTGCTGTCTCAGCCAAAGGATTTGAGCGCAACAACTTCCAGCAGCCATGTATTCAGCTTCAGTAGTCGACGTGGCCACTGAGTGCTGTTTCTTTGAAAACCATGAGATCAGCTTGCTGCCAAGGAATTGACACGTTCCTGAAGTTGATTTTCGGTCTATTCTACATCCTGCATAGTCAGCATCAGAATAACCAGTTAGTTCAATATTATCATCAGCTGGATACCATAAACCCATGTCAGGTGTTCCTCGTAGATAGCGGAGAATCTTCTTTGCTGAGTCCATATGACTCTGCTTGGGATTCGCCTGAAATCGAGCACAGACACCTATAGCATAAGTTATGTCAGGACGAGTAGCTGTTAGATATAATAAAGAACCAATTATAGCACGGTATTCAGTTTGGTCTACTGATACTCCCTCTTTATGAAGATCTATCTTCATATTCGTGTTCATCGGGATCTTGATAGGTTTGCCGGATGTGCAGCCGAATCTTTTGATGAGGTCTCGAGTGTATTTACCTTGGTTGATGAACGTTCCCTTTTCGGATTGCTTGACTTGAAAACCAAGGAAGTAGTTCATTTCACCCATCATTGACATCTCGAACTTATCCTTCATCATCTTTTCAAATTGCTGACACATAATGACATTCTTCGAACCGAAGATAATGTCATCCACGTAGATCTGCACAAGTAACAAGTCTTCTTCCGGTCGAATGCTTTGAATAGAGTGCGGTCTCATCGTGCCTTTCGAAAACCTTTACGAAGAAGAAACTCAGACAGGGTATCGTACCAAGCCCTGGGTGCCTGTTTTAACCCGTATAGAGCCTTCCTGAGTCTATATACTTGATGTCCCTGCTGAAAGCCGAGCGGTTGTTCCACATAGACTTCTTCTTTCAGCACGCCGTTCAGGAACGCAGACTTCACATCCATTTGATAAACTCGAATCGTTGATGTGTTGCGTAGGCCAGGAATAGTCTCGATTGCCTCCAATCTTGCAACCGGAGCGAACGTCTCATCGAAATCTATCCCTTCGGCTTGACAAGTAGCCTTTAGCCATGAGTCTTGCTTTGTTCCTTACTATAACGTTGTTTTCATCTCGCTTGTTTTTGAAGACCCATTTGGTTCCAATGACATGTTGATGCCGGGTCTCGTCTACAAGCTCCCATACTTCGTTTCTCGTGAACCGATTCGGCTCCTCCCGCATAGCAATAATCCGAGCCAAGATCTTTAAGTGCATCCTCAATATTCTCGAGGCTCTTCATAGACAAGAAGCGGGAAAATAATGCGCTTTCTCCTTGGCGAATCCGGATCTTGTCTTGACATGTGCTTGAAGGATCTCCAATTATAAGATCAGCGGTGTGAGCATCTAGCCACGATCTACGATGTTTTAACTCTTGATCCGAAATTTTTCAACACGGATAGTAGGTGAGTTAGGCATTTCGGTTGTACTATTCCGAGATTGAAGAATTTCGGTGGTAAGAGTATGATCTACTGAGTCACCAGGTTCAGGGGCATTCAGCTCAGGAACATTACTAGACGTTCCCCTTGAGTTGTTATTCTCAGTAGTGTTGGTCTCAGTTACCTCTACGGTTTCCTCATCGACCCGAGTTACCCGGGATTGATTCTGCTCGGGAGAATCAATCCGCTCGCCTACTTGCTCACCGGTTGAGATTCGGTAGAGTTGTCTTCGGTTTCTTCGTCCGAATCATCATCCCAACATAGCCGGATCTTTTCGATTTGTCTTTTAAGCTTAGATCCCGTAGCCGCTTACCGATGTCCTCGGATTCGAATTTGAGTTATTGCTCCTGTCTTCGTAGCAAACTCGTTAAAAACAACATGAGGGCTTTCCTCCACGCAAAGAGTCCGATAGTTGAATACTCAAAGCTTTGTTGACCCGAGAGTATCCTAAGAATACTCCCCGATCCGACTTGCTATCAAAAGTCTTGACTGATCTTTCCCATTATTGTGGATAAAGCATGAACAACCAAAAATATGGAAATAAGATAGAGAAGGCTTCCCGCCGTTCCATAGTTCATATGGTGTCCGCTTATGCCGCTTTGTCGGTAGAGATCTATTCCGAGTATAACATGCGTATCGGTAGCTTCGCCCGAATTTGGTTGGGAGTCCCGAGTCCGCGAGTAGAGTCCTAGCCGCCTCTTTTAGAGTTCTGTTCTTTCGTTCAAAGCAACTCCATTCTCGCCGAGGTGTGCATGCAAATGAAGTCTCATGCTCTATTCCTTCGCTTTGCGTAACTCCTTTACCATGGAATTAAGGAACTCGGTTCCTCTATCCGAACGTATTTTTCTCGATCTTGGTGTTCTTTTCGACACCGAGCTTTTTCGAAGCATTGGTAACTCTGTTTTGACGTCGACTTGTTGGCAATGAATATGACCCATGTGTAGCGCGAGTAGTCATCTATGACCACTAATGCATATTTTCTCGCCTCCGATCGTCACCGGGGAGACTGGACCGAACAAATCCATATGTAGCGGTACCGAAGAATTCCATTCGTGGAAGGCGATGGAACCGGAGGATTTTGATTCCTTGTTTGCTTTCCCTTCGGACATGCTTCACACCGAGTGTCTTTGCTTTGAATACTTCATTCGGCGCCCCTTTGCTAGAGTGTTTCTTGCAAGCTTGTTGAGCGTCTTAAAGTTGAGATGGCCGAGTCTTCGTGCCATAGCCACCCCGTGCGGTTGTCATTCTTCGCCAATAAGCAAGCTTCGTGTTCACTGAGTTCCGGTCGGCCACATATATGTTCTTTCACGCGAACCCGATAACACTGTTTTCCCCCGTGGATTTATCAATAACATCACGAAACCACCGTCAAAAATCACTCTATTTGAGTTATCACAAAATTGACTAACAGAGAGAAGATTATGCTGAAGTCCTTCAATATATGATACTCTTGGAACTTTGGCAGTTCCTATGCTGAGTGTTCCATATCCTCTCGTGTAGCCTTTGGCATTGTCTCCAAACTCAATTCTGGGTCCTTCTTCAGTGATATAATTCTTCAGTAGACTCCTTTGGTATGTCATGTGTCTTGAGCATCCGCTGTCCACATACCATGGGTCTTTACGCACCTGCAAAAAAAATTATATTCAGGTACCCTTTATTTTTGATTTTGGGTCCTTAGATGTTAGTTTTCATAACCCAAATCTGTCTAACAACCCTGGTGGTTTCAGACATCTTCTTTCCACTAGAGTCAACATATCCGACCACCGGATCGGTCAAAGGTGACTTCGAGGCTTCGAGGTTCGGGAGTCCTGATCTTCTGAGTTGGTGGACTGCTGACCTTAGCCTTCTGTGTGGCTTTCTTTTTCTTCTGACCTTTGGAGCCTCTTCTGACTATAGGTTCATAATAGTATGACCCATACCGAGCCGGATGTATCGGCTTTGGAGGTCCATCTTGATCCGCCAATTTTGATTTCTTGGTTCCCCCTTGACCGAACCGGGGTTTCTTGGCACCGATCTTCTTGTCGAATGCCGATGTGTGGGATGAGGTGCTTTCATCTTCTCGTTTGTTCTTTGCTAGGGGGGTTCAAGTATATTTGCGTTCATAGTCTCCCCTTGAACAAACCTATCGCAAGCCGTACTTCCGAGTGTATCGGGGCGGATGAGGAAGCTCCCCGGCCGAATCCAAGTCCTTCCTTGCAGTGCTTTGGCTTATTGCTTGCTAGCATAGCTTCTATTTTCTTCTCAGCACCCATGTACCTCTCGGTCATCGGCTCCTCCGCACATCATCACTCTTCTTCAGTGTGTCGTGCTCGGCCTCAAGTCCCGACATTTCTTGCTTGACAGACTCGGTTCAGTATCTTTCTGAGTCAAGTCATTGGTCAAAACTGAAATTCGATCTTCTTGATGCTGAGACTTGGCCATCAGAGAGTTTATTTCCTCCCTGAGTCTCAACACAAGTCCTTCGGCCTCAATAGCAACCTGACTCTCCTGAGAAAGTCTCTGATTTTCTATTTTCAGGGTATCCAACTCCTGAAGAGTCTTGCTGAGCTACAGACTCATCTGAATTTGTTCGTCGAGCAGTTCTTCGTATGCGGTTGCGACGTCCAAATTCTCATCTGCACCTGAAATAGTGTCGTGTGTGCCGTGTGAAGAGGAGTTAAGTGGTTCATGAGAATTTACCTCATCCTCTTCGCCTGCCATCATGCACTTTTCAGCTGATTCTTCAGCTTCAAGCTCTAAGGCCATGAAAGCTGCTTCATCGTTAGATGAATCCATAAAGGAGTCGACCTCTTCTGAGTCGTCTGAGATTTCGCCAGCTATGTAGGATTGTCTTTTCCGGGCGAATTTCTCTCTCCCTTGCCTTACGTGCTTGCGCGTTCGAAGACTACCGAGCTCGGGACAATCATACTGATAGTGTCCCGGCTTCTTGCATTTATAACAAGCGATGACTCTTTCTTCCTTGCTTTCGCTATTCTTTGATGGTTCTGAGTCATCTTTCTTTACGCATTCGGAAGATTGTGAGTCGGGAGTGTGTTTCGACATATAATTTGACTTACCTTTCGTTTCCCGATAGGCTTTAGTCACTTTTCTCGCGTCGCTCCTTCTCCTTCCGATACTTTACGGCGAGCAGCATACTTCGAGCGAGACTTCCTTCTTGTAGATCATTGAGTGAAGGTTCGCCTTACTCGTCGTTTTGCTCGTTCTTTGGAGATGCTTTGTCTGACCGATGCTTTGAAAGCATGGTCGATTTTTGTGTCGGCCTTCACTCTCTGCTTTCTTTGAGGTCTGTCGAACTCAAACTCCTCTCGCCTGTAATTACGAAAAAGATATGGTCGGGAGACACAAGCATCTAAGTCGAATGTCGCAATAGAGTGGCAAAAGGTGTCCAAGTGTCCATCCGGCAGTGCCCTCGAATCTTCGATTCATCTCTCGGTTCTTGAATGTCTTTCCCAGCCCATTGATAGAGTTCATCAGATTGGTAAATCTGACGTTCAGATCTTCGATTTTGTCACCGGGCATGAGAGACAAGCTTTCCAGCTTTTGGAGTTCCAGCGCTAATTTGTTGGCTTTAATCTTCTGAGTCCCTCGACTCAGTAGCGCAAGAGCATCCCGTGAGTTCTTTAGCGGCTCTTGCATTCCCGAACCCCGCCAAGATAAGAATCACTAAGGGTGGTCAGTATGGCGTTTCTGGCAACACGGTCTAAGTTGTGAAGCTTCTTCTCCTCAGCAGTGAAGAGACTTTTGTCTTTGGGAATCTTCTTCCCGGTCACCATTCCTCCTCCTTGAGCTTGATCCTGAGTTACGACACTATCAATCATAGGAATGATAGGTCCATCTTCAAGCACTTCAGTCATACTGTCATGGAGGGATGTCAGATGTGCTTCCATTCTGACTCGCCATACTCCATAATTCTCCACCGAGAACATGGGTACCATCCTTATACCTGACATATCAGCCATGAAGAATATAGATATGAATGTAGAGTGATATGCAGTGAAAAAACGTTTTCCCTCGGATCCGTTCGAATAGACCAGTCTCAAAGATAACAAGAGTCAAAGAACTCCTGCTCTGATACCAATCGTTGGTCCCGAGTGTACGGTCAGGTGTAGAGGGGGGGGGGGTGAATACACCTGATTCGATTTCTCGATTTCGAGCTCGAACAGTCCTATTCAGGATGATATCCGATCAAATAGTTCGGCAGACCGCACAACCGTTCGAATCGAGTAAGGCTAAGAGTACGACTCGGCCGAGATTCGCTAACCGACTACGTCGAGCCGGTATCTACGGTAAGAGTTCGGTGCGCGGAATAGTGTAGGCCCAAATCAGTTTTTGTGAGAAAACGTTTTAAGTCTCAGTTCAGTAGATTAAGAGTTCAGTATGCTGAGACAGTTGATTGATTTTAAATGTGATGGTCAGTATGAATAGTAAAATCAATGCAGCAGTTAAGAAAGCAGTAAGAGACACAGGATTTTTAAAGTGGTTCGGATATCGCTCAAATCCTACGTCCACTGTCCCGAATGATCAGGAGGCTATTTATTATCCTGAGTTAGTCTCAGTCAGCTTGCACACTGGGCAAAGCCGCGTCTTGGTTTTTATACTGATCCAAGTCTCAGTTTACAACACTATCAAACTTAAAGTGTTTGACAAACTTCTCCAACAGTGAAGGAGTCCTTATACAATAAGGATTGGGTTCAAATATGAACTCCTTCGTCTAAGCTATGGATATAACAAGTGAGCTTAGGGTTAGAGGGATAAGGAACGAGAATGTAGCTATCTAGAGCGACGAACAGCTGAGGGTTTAGCTATAGGTTCGTGTCGCCGCTTGGATACTAGAAGCTTATATCGGTTCGCCTTGGTTCCTTTTGAGCTGGATGTAGTCTTTCGCCGGAGATAACTCGGTTGTTTCTTACGGAAGACTTAGTCGTTAATATCGCTCGTTTGAATGCTCTCTCGTGTTCTAGGTACGCGCATTCTCTTTTTTTTAATCTTGAATGATCCCTCTATTTATAGAGCCGAGATTGAAATAGATCCGTTGGAGACGATCTTTTTCTCTCTCTCTCTTTTTAGTAGCAAACGGCTCTTTTGGTGTAGGTAACAGTGTACTTTCCCACCTTTTTAGGTAAAAGGTTGACTGCAGCTTTAGCAGGTGAGAAGACACGTGTATGCTTGTCATTCGTCGAGGTGGATGGAGTGGTTGAGATAGCACAAACTTCGAGACAGACTGAAGCTGACTTCTCTCTTCCTCGTACATGACAATGCTGATTGTCTTTCAAAAAGATTCTGACAGTCCTGAAGACTATCTGCCGTTGCTAAGTCTGACCTTGTATTCAGTAGATAGACAGCTGAGATAAGTCTACTGAAGATCAGCTCTGAGTTCAGTGAACTACTCCTGCTGAGTTCAGTTCAACTGACTCTCTCGCATATCTTGCTCTCGCCGAGTCCAAGTATTCACTGAGTCTTCTATACTGGTGCTGAGGCTGATGATCTACTGAGCGCCTTGACCAGAGCAGAGTGTCTACTGAGTCTGAAACCTCAGAGACAAATACGAATACAAAGGAATGGTTCACCAATCAGATAGGGTTTTGGGATCTTCAAATCTTCTCAACAGTTCAGAGCACGAGGCTACTGAGCGTGATTCAGTATAGAAGATAGAGTCATTTCCCACAAGTATGATCATGCTGAGGATTGAATCATCACCCAACAATTGGGTTCCTTCCTCGTAATGCTATCTAAACATTAAATCTAGGTTTGTTCAACAAGCTAGGTTGTGGTTAGGTTAGGGAGTAGTGGAAATTTGTTCAACAAGCCATTACCGACTAAATAAGTAGGAATTGGGGTATGTACGTGACCAACACTGTATCCTATAACTGGTTGATCTTAGGAATTAATTCAATCTATGCATCCATGATCGAAGTAGTTATCTCATACAAGTTACCCGAAGCCGAGTCCGCCTTTCTCTACTTGTTTATTTCTATCTACTTTCCTGTTATTTACTTTTCTTTGCCTAGGTAGTAAACCCAAAATTTATGCGTGGTGGTATCACCAAAACTCTGATCAAAAGGATAAATATTGTTGATTTTCACTGTTCCCTGAGTTCGACACTGTTCTATACTAATTATAAAATTCTAAGTGTGTGCAGGAATTTTATTTGGTGTGAAAACAGCGACCACCAGAGAGCTATAAGCGCAAGTTGATCAGTAGCGGGTGTCTCGGAAGACTTAGCATCTGACGCTGCTACTGTCTGGCTAGAAGAAACGGGGTTGGCTCCAGTTTTGCTGACTGTTGCTATGTAGGCATGATCTATCTGGGTGTCAGCTGGGAGCACTGGAACATCTTTGGGGTAGGCTGTGCTCGAACTCCTCCGTCTTTAATTCTGAAAATATAACATCAGGAGTTAAGGTATTAAGATCTGAGCGACGTAAATAAGTAGCAAAAGGAAGCCACTTCAGTCGAGGCAACGCTCTCAAGATCTTGGTGTTCATCTCTTTGTTGGTGAACGCCCTCCCCAGCCCGTTGATCATATTAATCTGGTTTGTAAATCTGACACTAAGTTCGTCAATGGTCTCGTTGGGCTCCATGGCAAATGTTTCGAACTTTTGAAGCTCTAGCTCGAGCTTGTTCTCTTTAATCTGTGGGGTTCCTTGGCTCAGTACAGCCAGGGCATCCCAAAGTTCATTTGCCGTCTTGCAATCTTGCACCCTCCCGAGGTGTGAATCGCTGAGCGTAGTCAGGATTACATTCCGCGTAACTCGGTCGAGGTTGTACAGCTTTTTCTCTTCAGGCGTGAAGGCTGATTTTTCTTTCGCAACATTAGCACCAGTCTGTGCTCCTACACCTCCCACAACGGCATATTGAACGCTGTCGATCATGGGAATGATAGGTCCTGTCTCTAGGACATTAGTCATGCTGTCGTACAGCAATATAAGGTGCGCCTCCATTCTCAAGCGCCATACCGTGTAATTCTCCAAAGAGAACATCGGCACCATCCGTATACCTGACATATCAGACATTATGGGAGAGAGTATCAGGATGTATGAAGAGATGCTTGTGCAGTGAAAAACCTTTTCAGGATCTGTTCGAGTAAACCAGTAGTTTCAGAACCGATGATCAGGAGAACACCGATGCTCTGATACCAATTGTTGGTCCGGAGACGAGTGTCAGGTGTAGAGGGGGGTGGGGGGGTGAATACACCTGAGTACAAGTTCTTTTTCTCAAACGCGACGGACAGCTGATCTGTAGGTTGCAACTGATGAACAGTGCTAAAGAGTAATTTTCTGATCGCGGGTCAGAGTGACTCAACTACTGAGTTTCTCCTACTGACTTTTGTCAGTATTAGATTCTCAGTCAGAGAGTTAGTGCGGATAAGTGTGTAGGGCTCGATAGACTTCGTCTCGATTTGAAAACGTATTTTTCGCAAACCAAATAATTTTGGCTAGTGCACTTTTAAATACGTTTTATGCAAAGTATGAGTTTGTAAGATAGTTTGAATTATTTGCAATAAAACAGTAAATGACACAAGCGATTTTTAACGTGATTCGTATACGCAAGATCCTACGTCGACGGTCCTGCTGAACAGGAGGTCTTGTTGATTAATCTGAGCAAGCCTCAGCAAGGTATCTGTGCACTGGACAGACCCTTCTAAGTTATAGTCCTTAACGACTTTACAATCCAAACCGAAGTTTGAAGGGATGTTCTCCAACTATGAAGGAGTTCTTACAATAAGAAAAGTCACGAAATGTGAACTCCTTTGAAGGTTCTAAGCTATGGATATAACAATGGAGCTTAGATAGAGAAGAGGGATCTAAAGAAAGAAACTCTAGAGAGAAGAACTAGAAATATTCTAATGAGCAAGTTCTTCCCTGGATCTTCGTGAAAGCGCTAGAGTGTTTTGAAAGCTTAAGCGTATAATCCCTTTGATATCCCATGCGTGGAGCTCGGAAAGGCTTCTCTATTTATAGTTGTGACCCAGACATTTGTCCGTTGGAGGGGACGATGCAACGTGTCACAAACGTCCAAGGAAAATGGCCATATGTTCGAAATGTTGTCGCAGAGTAGTTGGTTACTGTGCATGAGAGAAACTTTAGTTGGTCAGAGCAGGTAGAGCTTAGATTGCTTCTCATTGGCCGAGTTTTGTGGTAGGTGAGACTTGTCAGACATCAGTCTTCATCTGAGTTGACTCTCACTCATCCTCGTATGATCTTCTGCTGACTTTCGAATGATGTTAAAACTCGGGTCGTTTCCTATCGGATACAGTAGATCTGATTCGATCTCTGTCTTCTTCGTCTGAGTCTGCTAATAAGGATCTTCTACTGAGCGAAGTCAGCTGATGACTTTGAAGGCACGAAGCTTAATTCTGTGTTCTTCTACTGATGTGGGTCAGCTGGTGAGAAATTTTCTAGTAATCGGAGTCAGCTGATGACTTGAGAACACGAGCTCTTACAACTGATGACGCGGGGTTCTGGAAAGTAACTTTCTACTGAAGTTCAGACCAACACTTACCCTTTACAGGACTTAGACAAAAGCAGATAATGAAAATACAATCAGTCTAGCCTATTACATCATCTAGTCCTAACGACACTACAGTAAGGATACAAGACGGGTTTTGGGATCTTCAATTCCATAGCATCAAATCACTATGATTTCCCCCAAATTTCCCCCAACAGATAAGTCCTATTACAATTCCATAGTTATTCTCTCTAGAGATACCTTGTACCCAATCTTTATTCTATGCTATCCTTGTTAGATCATATGCTAGAAACAGAAGGAGTTCATATTTATTGAACTGTTCATATTGTAAGAACTCCTTCTTAGTTGGAGAAACTTAAACCCTGTGTTTGAAACCTTGTAAAGTCATTAAGACTATAACTATAGATGTGTAAGATGAACAGATCGACTGAGACTTGCTCGGTATAATCAATACAAGACCTCCTGCCTTGTTCAGGATAGTGGACGAAAGATCTTGCGTATCCGAACAACTTTAAAAACTACATGTGCATTTACTATTTTATTATTTTACTGTTCACTCTGCATAAAACTGATTTGCAAAACTCACTAAGTCGGATTTTCAGTAAAGCTGAATTCACGCACAAACATAACTTGAATTTTTTTTCAGTAATAACGTTTTTCAACAAGAGATGATAAAACCGGGCCTACACATTCTGCACAACATTCTGATACTGAGTCTACTATACACTGATCGAAGTTAGTAGACAGTGTTTAGTATTCTGAATCACTCTACCCATGCAATCTGAAAGTTAACTTAGCGAGTTGAATCTATCAACGAGCAAACTCAGTAGTATACTAGCTTTCGCGTTTCAGTTGAAACTTGGATTCAGGTATATTCACCCCTCCCCCTCCTCCCCCCCCCACACACACCTGAAGATTTGTCTCTGGACCAACATCTTGGATACTTGTCTATTCTGGTACACTTAGTTGATGTATTGACGGATCACAGTAAGAAGAGTTTGTTGGGATTTTGTATACTGGAAGCTATTTTTATGCTTGTATATAACTTGCTTTGTCCTTATCATTGTGTTGGTCCAGAGACGAGCCTTCAGGTGTTGGGGGGGGAGAGTGAATACACCTGAGTGCAAATTTCAACTCAAACACGAAAGTCAATATCTACTGAGTTGTGCTACTGAATGAGTCAGTTGGCAAAATTAGCTTTCTAGATCGCGTGGGCAAAGTATTTGTCTACTGAGTGCAGTCAGTGAACAATAATTTAATATAAGTTGTGGTGCGGAATTGTAGGCCCAAAATAATTTTCGTCTCAGTTTGAAAACATGTTTTATGTTGTGTGATTTTAAAGTTCAGTTTTATGTAGTATGAATAGTTAACCATGGAACAGTAAATCAACACAAACAATTTTTAGGATTTTGTGCATATATTCCCTTTTAATGTGCTAGGAGAAGGAAGAGTTTTGAATTCAGGTGCCTTGAGGGGGAGACCTGATTGTTCGAGAGCGATCATTTTTGCATACACTTCAGGATCTGAGATCATCAATAATTCTCTGAAGACTTTGTCTAGATCTGATGACTCGCTTGTTGTCTTCTAGATATAGTGGCTCTTAATGAAGTCGATCTTGATATGCTCTCATTTCTAAATGATTTCCCAAGGTACCCATTGGTCAGTCCTTGGATGGATTATCCTCTTAAGATTATTATTTTGCTCTGTGCGTCTGAAGAATTTAAACATGGTCGGGACGCTCCTATTCTTTTAGGGATTCCTTCCCTAGTTTCCTTTTTAGTTCTCTGCCTAGTCCCTCAAGATCTGCTAACTTTACTCTTTCTTTTGCAGCTTGAATTTGACGGGCCTCAGCAGTTATGTCTAAGCCTCTTTCACTGGCATCCCATATAGCCTTCATTTCTGCTTCTTGCTCTTTAGTTGTCTTTGTTGTGGGAATGTTCTGCTCTCTGCTTCAGTATCAGCTTCAGCTTCGTTGGGTTCAGCTGACTTAGACTTAGAAGCTTCAGGAGCTTTTTCAACAAATTTAGACTTGGAAGATTGAGCTCTTGATTGCCTAGGCAAAACAGATGTGGATTTCTTAGGCACTGGAGTTCTGATTTGAATACCTTTCTTCTTGGCCTTGGCCTTGCCTTCCTTCAATGCTTGGAATTCTTTGGCCATTTGCTCATCATAAGCGATCTGCTCTTCGGGCGAGCGAAACTTGAGCTTTTTACATTTGTGAGGACTATCAGCTGCTATTGCTTTTCCCTTGGCAGCTAAGAGTATAACCTCATCTTCAGTTAGCTCCTCAACAAATTAAGCCACTTCAGTAATTGCTGCTTCAGTCGATTCTCCTGAACCTTCCCTTTTTGCTTCTTCTCTCTTGGTCTTATCTACAGCAGTTGCCTCTTCAGCTTTAATGAGGTTCAGTAGTTATTTCCTTCTACTTCTTTCCCCCTTTTTGGCATCATTTAGAAGAGTGGACATGGCTGTGACCTTTTGAGTAAGGCCTGAGACTGAGAGGCCTATTATCTCAACCTTAGCTTCAACGTCCCTGATGGCGTATGTGTACTTATCCCAGTGTTTGTCATGTTCAGTCTAGGCGACTCTGAGTACTTCTGCTTTTGCCGTTTCATTCCTTTTCAGACATGTCTCAACTAGCTCAATGGATTCATTCTTAATTGCACAACCATTGTTAACTTGTTCCACAAGTGCTCAAGAGACACTTTCAGTGGTTAGTCTATTTCACTCTTCGACGACCTTTAGGACATCGGACAATACAGTGACCATCTTCACAGAAAATGTTTCGGCCTGAGACTGCAAGATCTATTGGAATTGAGAATTCAGATCAATCCTCGGTGTTTGAGTTCCTTGTAGTGGATCTCATTAGTATCAAGAATGATAGGCGTACTAATCCTCTGCAATTTAGCAGTTAGGTCACTCAGTTGTTGAGTTTGAGCCTTCGTGGATTGGCTCCATATGAGATTGACGTCTTTGGCAAGACGATGGTTCTTGTGACCCTGACGCTTAATGCATTTGTTGAGTGTTGCCACTGAAGCGTCCTTTTTCTCAGCAGCCTGATAGCTGGATTTACTGATCTTTTCAGTGTGCTGAGATGTAGAAGGCGTTGCGATGATAGCACCAGATGAAGGCGGTGGAGGTGGTGAATCATCATCATCTCTGGGAGATTTTCCCTTGTTAGATCCTCCCTGGTCTGTGTCATTGGGTGCTGACTCATCATGTTCAGAGTCAGGTTGAGTCTGGGGCTGAGAAAGTTGTTCAGGTGTGCCCTTCAGACTCAGGAGCATCAACATAGCTGAACGAAGATCATCCATCGAGGCGATCTCAGCTGGATCTCCATAGCCAATCTCCTCCTTGAGAGTCTGCTCCTCATTAATCAGTACTGGAACTGTCCTGAGGTCGATGGTCTCCACTAAGATATCCCATTCAAAGGAATCGAAGACGCATCTGGACCCTAGCCTTACTGCAATGTATACTAGATCTGAATGATCTAGTATCTCAGGAATCTGTTCAGTGATTACTTCAGTAGCGCTGAGCTGAGCTGTCTGTATTGAAGTCTGTACTAAAGTGGAGACCTCAGTCTGAGGTAAGTCAGTATGAATATTTGACTGAGTCTCCTCTGAATATATCCTTTTGATTTTATCTATCAGAGTTACATCCTCTTTCCCGGACTATGAATCTTGTATGGATACATGCTCAGGGATAACTTTTGTCTCAGCTTTCTTCAATAGTTTCCTTTTCTTCTACTGAGGTGGGCGTGGGTCCTATGTGGACGGTGCTGAGCGCTTATCATAAATGCCACGCCCAATAGACTTCTCAACTGCCGCTGCATTTTGAGACTTGATATTTTTCTTGTCGAAAGAGAATGAGTAAGTGAATGTTACTCTTCCTTGGCAGAAGTCCTCGATCAGAATTGACACCTTGCTGCCATATAGTAGCTTCCCCTTAGGGATCAGTGGAGAGAAACTTTGATCGGATCTACCACGTACTTTTGGAACTGAGCCTTGAATTCAGTCACGAAGAACTCAGTCCAGTTCACCTAGACTCCATCCATGATAGCCATCATGATTTGGATCCTGACCCTGGATAGTTGGTCGAAAGATCCGGCGGAGCTTGTGGGATGTGGTTGACAATATACGTTAATCCCTTGTATTCAGGGAGCAACCTACTCTTCGAGAACGCTGTTTTGAATACGATATCTTTCTGCACGCTGAATTGGCAAAGATATCTATTGATGGAAGTCTCCTTGTTGCCAATCGAAAAAATCCCTTCGTTCGGAAGATCGAAACTTCTGTGAAGTCAGTCCGTGATGTCAAGATCTGCAATCTTGGCTTCTAAAACGTTGTTGGTACCTTCCTGCTGATAGGATATGCACGAGATATCCTTGAGATCTTCATTCCGACGCAAGTTCATGTAGAACTCAGTCACCTGCCTTGAAAGGTACAGGTGAGGAACCCTAAACAGAATAGTCTGAAGGCCCGATGATTAAAGATCATTAAAGATTGGCTCCATGCAATCAATCTCACACGATCCGAACGCAAGGACTGGCTCAAACCAGACCCTCTTGTTGCTAATTATCTCCTCCATGTCAGAAGGAATTGACACTTTGTTGTTAGGAGAGCTCGCCATTGAAATAATGAATTTGCAAAATAAAGGTTAACACTTGAAAGTAGAGTAAGTCAGTTATTGCAAATTAAGTTATGAATTATACCGAAAGATTAGTACTGTGGAGGTAGTAGATTTTGAATCTAGTGATTTTGCAAAGCACTAATTTGTTCGATAATGGCGGAAAGTAAGATATCAGACCATGGATGCGAGTATATATATCATATACGAATATGAATGGTTTATTCAGTATGCGGTTGAGATTAAACTGAATATGAAAGATGGACGACAGAGATTTAATGTTATAAGAGGTCATGTTTACATTGCCGCCTATAATCTCGACCTACGTATCTATCATCTAAAAGGTAAGGTGAGATGACATGCATTTAATGCGCCGCAGTCAGTATATGGAATGTCGTGTTTTTAACGAAAATGATTTTATTATTGATATCCTTAAGAGATAAATGACGGAAAATAAATGCAATGAATTGCTGAAAAAAGTATGCTGAATAAATACTCAAACCCATCAGCTAAACATTGCAGTCAGCTAATACCACTGTGTCGTCACTGAGTAGTTCAGCTTTACTGAGAGTAAGTTCCCCCTTACTCAGTACTTCTGGGATCGTCTTACTGAACTGAGTCAGTAAGATCCACTAGACCTAGTTCTACTGAGAGTTCATTGAATCCGGCCTTAGCTAGAGGTTTGGTCAGTATGTTGGCCCTCTATTTATCAGTGTGGATTTTCTTCATTCTGATGTCCTTCTTTTCGACTTGATCTCTGATGAAGTGATATCTTATATCCACGTGCTTGCATCTCATGTGTAGAACCGAATTCTGGGTAGTTGCAATAGCACTAGTACTGTCGCAGTAGATTGGCAATTTATCTTGATAGATATCATAATCTCGCAGCTGTTGTCGAAGCCATAGAATCTGGGCACAATAGCTTTCAGCAGCCATATATTCAGCTCAGTAGTGGACGTTGCTACCGAATGCTATTTCTTTGAAAACCATGATATGGGCTTACAGCCGAGGAACTGACAAATTCCTGGGGTTGATTTTCTGTCAATTCGACATCATGTATAATCAGCATCAGAATATCCAGTTAGTTAAAGATTATCATCAGTAGGATACATAACCCAACATCAGGTGTCCCTTTCAGGTATCGGAGAATCTTCGTTGCTGAGTCTACACGACTTCACTTGGGATTCGCTTGAAATCTCGCGCGCACACCTACAACATAGGTTATAACAGATCTGTTGGCAGTTAAGTAAAATAAATATCCAATCATAGCACGATAATCAATTGAGTTAAAAGATACTCCTCTTTGTCAAGATCAATCTTCAGATTTGTATTCATGGGAATCTTGACTGATTTGCTTGATTCACATCCGAATTTCTTGATGAGATCTCTGGTATATTTCCTTTGATTTACAAATATTCCTTTCTTTGATTATTTCCCTTGAAGACCGAGGAAATAATCCATTTCGCCCATCATTGACATCTCAAAATTTTCTTTCATCATTTGTTCGAATTTCTGACATATGATCAGATTCTTAGATCCAAAAATCATGAGGTCTACATAGATATGCACCACTAAGATATCATTTCCTGACTTGATGCTGAATAGGGTCCGATCTACGGTTCCTTTCTAAAAACCTTTCTGAAGTAGAAAGTCTGAGAGGGTATCATACCAAGCCCTGAGTGCTTGGTTTAACCCATACAGAGCTTTCTTGAGTGTGTATACTTGATGTCCCTACTGAAAGTCGGGCGGTTGTTCTATATAGACTTCTTCCTTCAGTACACCATTCAAGAAAGCTGACATTACATCCATCTGATAGACAGTGAACTGTTGATGAGTTGCAGATGCTAGGAATAGGTGAATTGCTTCCAATCTTGCAACTGGAGCGACGTTTCATCAAAATCTATTCTTTCAGCTTCACAATATCCTTTGGCAACTAGTCGAGCTTTATTTTTTACAATAATGTTGTTTTCATCTTGCTTGTTCTTGAAGACCCATTTGGTTTCGATCACATGTTGGTGTTTGTGCTGTCGACAAGCTCCCAAACATCATTTCTAGTGAATTGGTTGAGCTCTTCTTACATTTCAGTAATCCTATCAGCATCATTTAGCGCATCCTCAATCGACTGAGGTTCTCCAGTAGACAAGAAGTAGGAGTATAGTGTGATTTCTCCTTGACAAAATCTTGATCTTGTCTTAACGCTTGCTAATGGATCTCTGATAATAAGATCTGAAGTATGAGCATCTAACCATGAACGACGTCTTCTTGTTACCACTTCTGAAGTTGATTCTGCACAGATAGTTGGATTATCTGGAATTTCAGTAGTACTATTTTGTGATTGAAGTAGTTTAGTAACAAGATCAGGGTCTACTGAGTCACCAGGTTCAAGGGCATTCAGCTCAGGAACGTTAGTAGTTCCCCCCTGAGTTGTTATTCTCAGCAAAGGTCTCAGTTACCACTGGGGTTTCTTCTTCGATGTGAGTTACCTGAGATCGACTCTATTCAAAGGAATCAATCGTTTCAGCTACATTTCTTGTTGGTTGGTTCTGAACTTCCTCATCTGAATCATCATCCCAACAATGTTGGATCTTCTCTATATCATCGTTTGAGTTTACATAGCTTGCAGTTGACCCCTTCAGCATCCTACTGAGAACTTTGTTTCTTGATCTCAGTAGTGAACTCATTAAATACTACATGAGGGTTTTCCTCCATGCAAAGTGTGCGGTAGTTAAAGACCCTGCAAGCTTTGCTGACCCTGGAGTATCCTAAGAATACTCCTTGGTCTGACTTGTTATCGAAGACCTTTAACTGATCCTTTTCATTATTGTGGATAAAGCATGAGCAACCAAAAATTTGAAAATGAAAAATTGAAGGTGTTCTCCCTTTCCATAGTTCGTAAGGTGTTCTCATGTGCAGTTGAGTCAGTAGTGAGCAATTCTGAGTGTAACAAGCTGTGTCAGTAGTTTCTACCCAAAACTTTGATAGTAGACCTAAATCTACGAGTAATGTTCCTGCTGCTTCTTTGATTGTTCTGTTCTTTCTTTCAACAAGGTCGTTCTACTGAGGTGTGCGTGCCGCTGAGGTTTCGTGCTGGATCCCTTCAACTTCTTAGTAGTGTTTCATCATTGAGTTCATAAATTATGTTCCTCGTTTGAGCATATTCTTTGAATCTTGATTTCCTTTTCGACGCTCACTCTTTTCAGTAGCTTTGGCAGTTCAGTTTTGACGTCAAACTTGTTGGCGATGAAAATCACCCACATGTACCTTGAATATTTATCTATGACTACAAGAGTATATTTCTTGCCTCTGGTCGTCACTGGAGAGATCGTCCCGAATAAGTCCTTGTGGAGCAGCTGAAGGATTACATCAGTAGAAGGTGACGGAATTGGAGGATTGTTTGATCTGGTCTGCTTTTCCTTCATGCATACTTCACAATTCTTATGCCGTTCGAAGATTTCATTGGGCAGTCCTCTAACTTTAGCATCTCTTGCTAGCTTGTTCATAGTTTTGAAGTTCAGATGGCTTAGTCTTCTGTGCCACAACCACGCTTTTTGATCATTTGAATTTGTATGTGCTAGGAAGCAGGCTTCAAGTTCAGCGGTATTCCAATCTACATAATAGATATTTTTCCTCCGCGAGCCTGATAAAATAGTTTTTCCTGTAGTTTTATCAAGAACATCATAAAAACCTGCGTCACAAGTCACTTTATTGGAGTTGTCACAGAATTGACTGACTGGAAGGAGATTATGTTGAAGTCCTTCAACATATGATACTCTGGGAACTGTTGCAGTTCCTATCTTCAATGTTTTGTATCCCCTTGTGTATCCTTTGGAATTGTCACCAAAATCAATTCTTGCTCCTTCTTGCTGAACATAGTCAGTCAGCAGACTCTTTTGATGCGTTATGTGTCTTAAGCATCCGTTGTCCATGATTCAAGGGTTATCATCTGCAAAACAAGGTTTTGGAACCCAAATCTATCTACAACCCTGGAAGTTTCAAATAGTTTCTTTCTCTTGTTGTCAACAAATCTCTTTGCTGAACTAGGAGATGCTGACTTTTTTTATCTTCTGAGGTTCAAGTTTGTTCTTCTTCTGAACCTTGGGGCTACTCATTCTGGGCTCATAGTAGTATGATCCATATTGAGCTGGATGAGTCCACTGAGGATGACCATGCTGTTCGGCCCATTTGACCTTCTTGGTTCCCCATGAGTTTGATCTGGGTGTTCTGGGGCTTGAGCCTTTGGTCATCTTTTGGTAGCTGGGCTGATGTGCTTTCATCTTATGTTTGATCTTTGTCTAAGGGCTTCTTGGTTCGCTATTGAGTTACCCCTAGACAAATCTGTCAGCCAGCTGATCTGAGTTTTTCTATCTAGAGGTAGTTGCTTCATATATATAGCCAAGTCCTTCCTTCATAGAACATGGTCTCCGTGATCTCAACAACTTCTCAAGCTTTTCTTTGGCTCATAGGTATTTCTCAGTCATTAAGGTTCTCTAAACCTCATTAGTTTTTCTCGTAGTTTCGTACTCACTCTGGGTTGTGTAAGCTTGTCCTTTAGACTGACGGTTTAAGTATATCTCTCTGAGTTATCCTTGGTCAGAACTGAGATTTAAGATTCTTGTAGTTGAGACTTAGTCATTAGAGAATTGATCTCTTCCTTCTGTCTCAAGACATGTCCTTCAGACTCAGTAGTCCTGACTTCTCATTGAAAGTCTCTGATTTTTAGCTCTTAGGAGTTCCAGCTCCTGAAGTGTTCTACTAAACTAAGTGCTCATCTGAATCTGTTCCTCTAGCAGATCTTCATAGGCTAGAACAACATCTAGAGATCTCCTGCAACATAACACTTGTTATGTGTGCGAGGTGAAGAGGGACATATGTTAGGATTAGAGTTTACCTCAACCTCTTTTGCAGCCATGAGACATAGTTCAATATCTTCTTCAGCTTTAATTGCCATAAATGCGGGTTCCTCATCTGAAGAGTCCATGAACAATTCTTCATTGCTCGTGCAATCGGATAGTTCTCCGGCTATTTAGGCTTGCCTTTTCTGATAAACATGTTTCTTCTGGCTTGTCTTTCAGCTCTTTCAGCAGCCAAGAGCTCTGGACATTCATATTGGTAATGTCCTGAATTTTTGCAGTTGTAACATGTTGAGCTCTTGCCTTCCTTTCTTGGTGTCTCATTGTTTCCAGTGGAGGCAATCTCAGTGTTCCTGCATTCAGGTAGAGAATTAGATTCACCTTTCGGGTGATTATTTTCTCTCTTACCTTAGTAGTTTTTGGAACCTCTTTTCATCTTCCTGAGTTTGTCCTTCTCCTTTTGATACTTTACTGCAAGGAGGGCATATTTCTCAGCTAGATTATCAGCGAGTGGGATTGTCAGTGAGCTTCCAGCTGATTGACTAGTGATTGAGGGACTTGCTCCAGGTGTACTGATTGTTGCATTATATGCATGATCCATTGACATATCAGTATCAACACTAGGATTATGTGGAAGAATGAACTCAAACTCCTCCGCTTTTAATTCTGAAAAGATATAGTCCTGCACCGCCAGCGAAATCAAAGGCATTAGTTGATCTCTCCAATTGAGCTGTAGTCATGAGCAGTCATGAGCTTAAGTCAGTTCTTCGCAAACATTTAGCAAAGGAGTACCACTTAGGCCTAGCCTAGTAAGAGCCCTTAAGATTTTGATATTTATCTCCTAATTGCTGAAGGTTTTCCCGAGTCTGTTGATGATGTTGATTTGATTCGTAAATCTGACGCTAAAATCATCAATTGACTCTCCGAGAATCATTGCAAATGCTTCGAGCTTCTGTAGCTCCAACTCGAGTTTGTTTTTCTTGATTTGTGGAGTTCCTTTACTCAGTACATCGAGAGCATCCCAGAGCTCCTTTGCAGTTTTGCAGTCATGCACTTTTTCGAGGTATGAATCACTGAGTGTAGTTAGTATTGCATTGCGTGCGACTCGACCAAGGTTGTGTAAATTTCTGTCTTCTGGTATAAAGAGGCTCTTTGTTGGGTTATGAGTTAGTGATTGATTAGATCATCACTTAGAGGGTACTTTATATTATCATCAGTAGTTCTTGTATTAGGACTTACTTATTTCGGTAATAGAGGAAATCATAGTGATTTACTGCTATGGAATTGAAGATCCCAAAACCTGTCTTGTACCCTTAATGTGTTGTCTTTCGGACTAGATGATGTAATAGGCTAGACTATTCTTATTTTCATTACCTGTCTTTTGTCTAAGTCCTATAAGGGGTATTATGTTGGTCTGAACTTCAGTAGGAAGTTAAATTCCAGAACCCCACGCCATCAGTATGTAAGAGCTCGTGTTTTCAGGTCTCCAGCTGACCCCATCAGTAGGAGATTATTCATCAGCGACCTTCGCAAAGAACACAAGATGCAGAGTCGGATCTTCGTAGTCATCAGTGACCGCACTCGCAGAAGACCTGTTATCAGTCGACTCGAAGAAGAAAACCAGTATGATCGTGCCAGATCTACTATATCTGACAGGAAATGACCCGACTTTTAATGACATTCGAAGTCAGCAGAAGATCATACGAGGATGAGTGAGAGTCAACTCAGATGAAGACTGATGTCTGACAAGTCTCACCTACCACAAACCTCGACCAATGAGAAGCGGTCTAAGCCTTACCTGCTCTGACTAACTAAAGCTACTCTCATGCACAGTGACCAACTACTCTGCGACACTATTTCAAACTTATGGCCGTTTTCCTTGGACGGTTGTGACACGTGGCATCGTTTTCTCCAACGGACAAATGCCTGGGTCACGACTATAAATAGAGAAGCCTTTCCTAGCTCAACACACGGGATATCAAAGGGATTACACGCTCAAGCATCCAAAACTCTCTAGCGCATTCAAGAAGATCCAACGAAGAACTTGCCTAGTTGAATATTTTTTAGTTCTTCTCTCTAGAGTTTTCTTTAGATCCCTCTTCTCTATCTAAGCTCCACTGTTATATCCATAGCTTAGAATCTTCGAAGGAGTTCATCTTTTGGTGATTGTTCTTATTGTAAGAACTCCTTCATAGTTGGAGAAAATCCCCTCCCTTTCAAAATTCGGTTTGATTTGTAAAGTCGCTAAGGACTATAACTTAGAAGGGTCTGTCCAACGTACAGATACCTTGCTGAGGCTTGCTCAGATTAATCAACAGGACCTCCTGTTCAGCAGGACCGTGGACGTAGGATCTTGCGTATCCGAACCACGTTAAAAATCACTTATGTCATTTACTGTTTTATTGCATCGTTCTCAAATCATTTTACAAACTCATACTTTGCATAATACGTATTCAAAAGTGCACTAGCCAAAACTATTTTGGCTTGCGAAAACACGTTTTCAAATCGAGACAAAGTCTATTCGAGCCCTACACTTATCCGTACAAACTCTCCGCCTGAGGCTTTAATACTGACAAAAGTCAGTCGAAGAAACTCAGTAGTTGAGTCACTCTGACACGCGATCAGAAGGTTACTATTTGGCACTGTTCATCAGTTGCAACCTATAGCTCAGCTGTCCTTCGCATTTGAGAAAAGAAACTTGTACTCAGGTGTATTCACCCCCCGCCCCTCTACACCTAACACTCGTCTCCGGACCAATAATTTGTATTAGAGTATCGATGTTCTCCTGATCATCGGTTCTGAACTACTATTCTTCTCGAACAGATCCCGAAAATATTTTTCACTGCACAAGCATCTCTTCATACATCCTTATACTCTCATCAACAATGTCTGATATGTCAGGTATTCGGATGGTGTCGATGTTCTCTATAGAGAACTATACGGTATGTCGCGTGAGAATGGAGGCACACCTTACATCGCTGCACGACAGCATGACTGATGTCCTTGAGACAGGACCCATCATTCCCATGATCGACATCGTTCAATATGCCGTTGTGGGAGGTGTAGGAGCACAGACTGGTGCTAAGGTTGCTAAAGATAAATCTGCCTTCACGCCAGAAGAGAAAAAGCTACACAACCTCGACCGAGTAGCGCGGAATGCAATCCTGACTACGCTCAGCGATTCACATCTTGGGAGGGTGCAAGACTGTAAGACAGCAAAAGAACTTTGGGATGCCTTGACTGTACTGAGCCAAGGAACCCCGCAGATCAAAGAGAACAAGCTCAAACTAGAGGTTCAAAAGTTCAACACCTTTGCCATGGAACCCAACAAGACCATTGACGAGCTTAGCGTCAGATTCACAAATCAAATCAATGTGATCAACGGGTTGGGGAGGACGTTCCTCAACAAAGAGATGGACACCAAGATCTTGAGAGCGTTGCCTCGACTGAAGTGGCTTCCTTTTGCTACTTATTTACGTCGCTCAGATCTTAACGCTTTAACTCCTGATGTTATCTTTTCAGAATTAAAGACGGATGAGTTCGAGCATGGCCTACCCCAAAGATGCTCAAGTGCTCCAGCTGACACCCAAATAGACCATTCTTTCAAAGAAACAGTCAGCAAATCTGGAGCCAACCCAATTTCTTCCAGCAAGACAGTAGTTGCTTCAGATGCTAAGTCTTTCGAGACTCCCACCACTGATCAGCTTGCACTTATGGCTCTCAAATATCAAAGAGAGAAGGAAAGAGTCAGAAAGCTGAAGAAATACCACCGAGATTCTCCCTCAGGTAAGAAAGATCATCGAACAAGGGAAGAATCTAAACCATCTCCTGATTGTAGGAACGCAGAACCTGCTACTAGTCTATCTAATAGCTCAACTAGAAAAGGTGGCAGAGTAACTATGTGTTACAACTGCAAGAAAGAGGGACATTTCTAGTACGATTGTCCCGAGCTCTCAGCTGCTCAGGGAGCAGAACGGCAGGCCAGACGTTAGAAATTTACCGGAAGTAGGCAGGCCTACATCGCCGGAGAGCTATCCGATGACTCAATCGAGGAAGATATATTTATGTATTCTTCTAAAGACAAAGATGCATTTATTGCAGTTGAGGTCGGAGAAACAGATCCTGAATCAACGACTGAATATTGTCTGATGGCCGAAGAACTGATGGTCAGAGAAGCGGATGAGGTAAATTCGAAACTCATTATAACCTCCTCTTCACAGAGCACACACGACACGTGCTCATCCACAGATGATCCTCTAGATGTGGTGCAAGCATATGACGATCTACTAGAGGAGCAGATTCAGTTAAGTAGAGAGTTCAGCAAAACTATTCAGGAACTGGAACAGGTAAAGGCTGAAAATCAGAGACTTTCTTCTGATTGTCAGGTCTCTACTGATTCAGAGAATCTAGTTGCGAGACTGAAGGAAGAGATTGAATCTCTTATGACTAAGTCTCAACTCTAAGAAAATCAGATATCAGTTATGACTAAGGACAATTCTGAGAAAGATATTGAAATAGCCCGACTCAGTCAGAAACTCACAGAGGTTGAGAAAGATTATGAATCACTTCGGAAAAGTGATGAGGTTTGGCGAGGACTGATGACTGAAAGTACCTAGGAGCCAAAGAGAAGTTGGAAAGCATGCTCAGAGCTCAAAGGCCACCAGTCATGAAAGAAGGACTTGGCTACACTCACGAAGCTCCCACCTCTACTTCAAAAGGCTGAGAAATGTTGGTTGATAGGTTCGTCAAAGGTAAAGTTCAGATTTCTGAACCACCAACTCAGGCGAAAAACAAACAGAAGATGACTCCACCTCAGCCGAGCAACAAGAAGCAATTGACCAAAGGTTCTAGCCCTAGAACACCACGATCAAATTCATGGGGAACTAAGAAGGTCAGGTGGGCAGAGCAGTATGGCGAGCCACTATATGAGCATCTAGCACAGTTTGGTTCGTACTATTATGAGCCCAAGGTCAGGAGGATTACAAAACCTTAGAAGAAGAAAGCTCCTGAACCCAAAACTGCCAAGAAGTTAGTATCTCCAGGTCCAGTGGAGAAAAAGACTGACAAGGTTCAAAAAAAGAAGTCTCGGACTCCTGAGGTCGCAAGACAGATCTGGGTCGCGAAATCACCAACTAACACTTAAGGACCCAAACTGAACCAAAGGGTACCTAAAAATGTTTCTATTTTGCAGGTGCATAAGGACCCTTGGATTGTGGACAGCGGCTGCTCGAGACATATGACTTATCAGAAGAGCTTGCTGACAAATTACGTGCAAGAAGATAGTCCCAGAATTGAGTTTGGTGACAACTCTAAAGGCTATACAAGGGGATACGAAACACTGAACATTGGGACTACTTCAGTTCCAAGAGTAACATATGTTGAAGGACTTCAACATAATCTCCTTTCTGTCAGTCAATTCTGTGATAATCTGAATAGAGTTATATTTGAGGCTGGTTTTTGTGATGTTGTTGAAAAATCTATAAGGAAAACAGTGTTATCAGGTTTGCGAAAGAAGAATATCTACGTTGCAAACTGGAACACCGCTGAACCTGAGGCTTGCTTGCTTGCTCAGACAAAATCCAGTGATAAAACAGGATGGCTGTGGCACAAGAGACTCAGTCACCTGAATTTCAAGGCAATGAACAAGCTAGCCAAGAACTCTAAAGTCAGAGGACTGCCCAATGAAGCTTTTATCAAAGATAGAAATTGTGAAGCGTGTTTGAAGGGAAAGCAGACAAAGAAAGGCAATCCACCAATTCCGTCACCTTCCACTAATGGAATCCTTCAACTGCTACAAATGGACTTGTTTGGGGCAGTTTCTCCAGTGACTATAAGAGGCAAGAAGTATGCCCTTATCGTTGTTGACGATTATTCGAGATATACGTGGGTCATCTTCATAGCCAACAAATTTGATGTCAAGACTGATCTACCGATACTGCTGAAGAAACTTAGTGTGGAGAAAGACATCAAGATTCAGAGAATTCGCTCAGACAGAGGGACATAATTCCTCTACTCATTAGTTAAAGAGTACTTCGACAAGGAGGGGATTCAGCACGAGACTTCAGCAGCTCGCACCCCCCCTCAGCAGAGCGGACTTGCTGAACGAAAGAACATAACACTAAAAGAAGCAGCAAGAATGCTCATAGCAGACTCTGGACTACCCTCAAAGTTCTGAGCTGATGCTACTGACACAGCCTGTTACACTCAGAACCGCTCACTACTTACAAAGCAACACATGAAGACGCCATACGAACTGTGGAAAGGGAGGATTCCTTCTATTACTCATTTCCATATTTTTGGATGTCCTTGCTTTATTCACAATAAAGAAAAGGATCAGTTAAAGGTTTTTGATAGCAAATCTGATCAAGGAGTATTCTCAGGATACTCTCGAGTCAGTAAAGCCTTCAGGGTCTTTAACTACCAGACCCTTTGCGTTGAGGAAAGCCATCATGTTATTTTTGAAGAGTTTGTTACTGAGTACAGGAGACCAAAGAAGACAAATCCTGAAGATGTCAGCAGCAAGCTGCAGGATCTCACACTGAACGACAAAGCTGAGAAGATCCAGCATTGTTGGGATGATGAGTCAGACGATGAAGAAATTCAGACCCATCCCGCAAGCACTGTAGCTGACCTGGTTGATTCTACTGAACATACTCAACATCAGGTAACAATGGTCGATGAGGAAGCCCCAGTGGTAACTAAGACCTCTACTGAGAATATAAACTCAGGGGGAACGACTAATGTACCTGAGCTAAATGCCCCTGAATTTTGAAAAACTCAGTAGATCCGAACCTTCTTACTGAATTGCTTCAGTCATAGAACAACACTACTGAAATGCCTAACACTCTTGTAGACTGTACAGAAGTAATCTCAGAAGAAGAAGCCAAACTCAGACGTTCGTGGCTAGACGCTCACTCTTCTGATTTAATCATTGGAGATCCATTAGCAACAGTAAGAACAAGATCCAGATTAAGCCAAGGAGAAAGTGCTCCCTACTCTTGCTTCTTGTCTGCTGAAGAACCTCGGACGATAGAGGATGCTCTCAACGATGCTGACTGGATCATTGCCATGCAAGAGGAGCTGAACCAATTTGTCTGTAATGAAGTTTGGGAGCTTGTTGACAGATCAAGACATCAACACGTGATCGGTACTAAGTGGGTCTTCAAAAACAAGCAAGACAAAAACAACTTCATCGTCAGAAATAAGGCTCGACTTGTTGCCAGACGATAGACTTTGACGAAACGTTCGCTCCAGTCGCCAGATTGGAAGCTATTCGTCTATTCCTGGCCTATGTAACGCATCAAAGATTCAAAGTATATCAAATGGATGTGAAGTCAGCGTTTCTGAATGGCGTGCTGAAGGAAGAAGTCTAGTGGAACAACCGCCCGGCTTTCAGTAGGGACATCAGGTGTACAGACTTCGCAAAGCTTTGTATGGGTTAAAACAAACACCCAGGGCATGGTATGATACCCTATCATACTTTCTGCTTCAGAAAGGTTTTCAGAAGGGGACATTAGGTCGCACTCTGTTCAACATCAAGTTAGGCGATGACATTATACTGGTGTAGATCTACGTGGACGACATCATTTTCGGTTGCAGGAATGTGACGATATGTCAACAATTCGAGAAAATGATGAAGGAGAAGTTCGAGATATCGATGATGGGGGAGATGAACTACTTCCTTGGATTTCAAGTACAACAATCACCTGAGGGAATATTCATCAACCAAGCCAAATATACTCGAGACCTCCTAAAAAGATTCGGCTGCAACTCAAGCAAGCCAGTCAAGATCCCCATGAACCCGAATTTTAAAATCGATCTAGACAAAGAGGGAGCTTTTGTTAACTCTACTGATTATAGAGCTATTATTGGTTCTTTACTATATTTAACAGCAAGCAGACCTGACATAACTTATGCTGTAGGTGTATGTGCAAGATTTCAGGCGAATCCCAAGCGAAGTCATCTCGACTCAACGAAGAAGATTCTGCAATGCCTGAAGGGAACACTTGATGCAGGGTTATGGTATCCTGCTGATGATAATCTGACTCTAACGGGTTATTCTGATGCTAATTATGCAGGATGCAGGATAAAACGAAAGTCGACTTTCGGAACATGTCAGTTCCTAGGCTGCAAGCTGATATCATGGTTCTCAAAGAAACAGCATTTAGTGCAACGTCCACTATTGAAGCTGAGTATATGGCTGTGGGAAGTTGCTGTACCCAGATACTTTAGCTTCGACAACAACTGCGAGATTATGGAATTACACAAAATGAAGTGCCCATGTACTGCGACTCCACCAGTGCGAATGCAATAACTCATAATCCAGTTCTTCATACGAGATGCAAGCACGTGGACATTCGACACCACTTCATCAGAGACCATGTCGATAAGAAGGATATCAGGATGGAGGAAATCCATACTGACAAGCAAAGGGCAGACATACTGACCAAACCGCTAGCTGAGAACAGATTCAGAGAACTATCAGTCGAGGTAGGTCTACTGGATCCTACTGACTCGAGTCAGTGAGAGAATTTAGTACGACAGATCAGAAGTTAGACTTAATACTTTGATTCAGTAGGGTGAATCATACAGTACACAGTAAGGGGGAACATAGTATCATCAGTACCACGAAGGTCCTCCTGAGTCATTACAATAACTAGCTGAATCGTAAAACTTCAGCTGAAGAGGTTTGCGTAGTTACATTCTTTTAATATTCTCAAAAGCATGCTCGCATTTAATAACTTAGTTTCTTGCATTCAATAGCATGACTTGCATTTATTTCCCGCCATAAATATCTAAGGTTTAAGTCAGTAGAAAACCGTTCTCATTTAAAATGCTTATCCTTTAATGCTGCCTGCAACGCATTTAATGCATGTCTTCTCACCTTACTCTATCTGCGCTTATCTTACGTGGGTCTAGATTAGAGGCGGCTAAGTAATCATTCCTTTTATAACATCAAATCTGAGCCGTCCCAGAAAAGCGAGATTTTATAAAAACCGTCCGATCGAAAAGCCTTGATATTCAAAATCTTATAAAATCTTACCCTTTTCACTCTAATCTCACCTTTTCGCCATTTACGCAATCTTCGAGCTTTCAAGCATTTCCGATTACTGCATTCTCTCATCTTCTTTTAATTCTCTAAGGTCTTTGATTACGGTAAACTTCCTATCTATCGGCAACCTTGATCTAACTTACTCTATTTTCAAGTGCTAACGTGCTTTTTGCAGATTTCTGATTCTATGGAGATCGTCTTGACCCTACCCAACATTTAAGAGATCATACTCTCTAGGGTTCTCTTCGAACCCACGATGGTCTTCCATCAGGCGGAGCTTCCTTTCATGGAGCCAATCTTCTTAGCTCTCGAAGCGTCCGGCCTAAAGCTTCTGGTAACGAAGCACCCCAAGGCGTATCTACCCCGGCAGGTGGCCGAATTCTTCTATAACTGGCGTTCCGTGGAGGATACGGACGTGGAGGTAACCTTGATCGGTTACATGAGGGAAGTTTCTCACCAGAAGTGGGAAGCAAGCCAAGCCGACATCAGCGTGATGGAGGCCTTGAAGTCCACGTTCGATCTACTGGACTTTGGGATTTCTCCGGTGGGCTAGAAGGAGACCGAGCTCAACGATTACGTCCATCGCTTCTGTGGACAAGATGATATCTCCTTCAAGTCCGCCCTGCCGAAGAACCAACTCCTTCCGGAGACAAGGGCCTCGCCTACATCGTCATACACATCTTGACGAGCGCCGCCGGTTCACTCGATCAGCTGTCCAAACCTTGACTCCAACTTATGATAACCATTGTTGACGGAGTCACCAAGTTCTTTCTGGCTGACCTGAAGGCTTAGGCGTAGAAGTTCACATCCACTGAGTCAGGAGAGAGAAGACTGATCAGTGTGGGAAAGCTGTTGTACGGGACAAAGGTGTCCGTACTAATTGAGGATTCAGTGGCGAATCATGCGTCATTCGCTAATTCCAACTACTTCGACCGCAAGCTGGTCAAGTTCAAGACTAGAGTAGCGGTCGAAAAGTCTATCGGATGTGGAGTTACTGAGCTCAAAAGATCATCCGCTGATCTGCCTCCACAGGCCGATCAGCCGAAGCGAAAGAAGCTATCCAAGCCTGGAGCTTCTAAGGTTCCCGCCAAGCCTGCTTCGCATCCACAACCTCAGGAGGAGGAACTACTGGACGCTGATACCGAGATTGAAGTTGCTGAAGGAAATAGGAGATGAAGAATCGATACCTTCCTCCTACGTATGTTGTTGCAGCTCTGATTGTTGCTCGCGTGTCAGATCTTCTGATCTGTGTCCCGACCTTTTTCTCCCTCTAGGTGGTCAGAGAACTAGAGAAAATATGATTATCGTCTCTCTTATTATTCACGCCGTGCGTGTATCTTATGTGTGTATATATTCTGTTTATGAACATAATACTAATATATATATAGGCTTCAAAAGCCAATATAATATTAATATATTTGTAGCCCATTAATTTAATTATATTCCTAATGGGCTTCCACATAATTAGCTCAGAATATAATGAATTAATCCATTGGGCTACTACTATTTATCAATTAATTGGCCCAGCCAATTAATTCCAGATAAATAACATTATTAAATAATGTAAAAATACATTAATCCATTAATAATGATTTCTGAGAGACAATAAATAACTAGACCAATAATTGGGCCAGATCAGGGATCTAATACAGCTTAAATTAATTAACATCTTATATTCCTGAGTAGTACCACTCGACCTTATTAACACACCTGAACTTAATCAACCGGCCGGGTTTAGTGTGCTAATCCTTTCGAGTTCCTCAGGGGATATTATCAACCGATTTTACTAGGATACGGTTGCAAGATACAGACAACTAGCTTGAGCCACAAATGACTACTAGCACCCAAGATACGTAGATCCGGTCGCGATGACGTTCACCATAGTAGGTCAAAGTGATAGATAGCCAAATGTACTCAGCTGAAGTCTTACCAAGCTTAAGACCAGCTAAGTCACCGAGATCTTTGTTCTCAACTAAGGGAGAACACATCTCACTGTGATCCATCAATACACCACCTTTAAGTGTACCAGTAAAGACAAGAAGCTAAGACAAGCCACTTCTTATCTAAACTGCAGCTTAAACCAACAACTTGTCCTTAAGTTGTCTCAGCTGTGATAACTGTTTATATCTTGTCAGTTCAACCAATTTGTGTTGTCTTCTGTGATCTCCGACACACTACACAAATCTAACTTTTATACAAGATAAAGGATAATGTGTGCAAATATATATATTTATCAGACAGGAGAATAAAATAGTGGTAGGGACAAAATACATTGTATACAAGCATAAAATTTGCTTCTAGTATACAAAATCCCAACAATTCTCCCACTTATACTAAAGTAAACTTTTAGTCTACAATGTGTCAGTTCTAGGTACAAACTAGTACTAAACTATCTCTCAGCTATCTATCCTATCTATCTGTGCATCTTCTCCCACTTATACAAAAGTTTCTGCAGTCCTAAGTGGGGGGCATCTCTACCACTCCTAAACCACGAACATGCTTCTCGTAAGCCGGGAGTGGTAGGCTCTTTGTGAAAGGATTAGATAGGTTGAATTCAGTTCCAATGTAGTCAATCACCACGTCTTCTCGATTTACGAATACTCGTATAATATGGTACTTCCTGTCTATGTGTTTAGACACCTTGTGAGATCTAGGTTCCTTAGAATTTGTCACTGCACTCGCATTATCACAATAAATCGTGATCGTCTTAGGCAAATTCTGAACAATATCAAGATCTAGGAGGAAATTCTTCAGCCAAACTGCCTCTTTCAAAGCTTCGGGCAAACTACATACTCTGCTTCCATGGTTGAGTCCGCAATGCATTTCTTCTTTGCACTCCTCCATTAAATGGCTCCACCTCCCAAGGTAAACACATAACCTGAGGTAAACTTCTCCTCGTCTCTATCAGCCTGGAAATTCGAGTCTGTATAACCCAAAGTCACTAGACAGTCTGACAGGTAAACAAGCCTATAATCTCTAGTCCTTTTAAGGTACTTGAGAATATGCTTGACCGTAGTCAAGTGTTCTTTTCCAGGGTTAGACTGATATCTTGAGACCATGCCTACAATATATGAGATATCTTGTCTCATACAAAGCATCGCATACGTGAGGCTACCGACAACGGAAGAATATGGTACTAGCCTCATACTTTCTATCTCTTTAGGTGTTTTAGGGCACTGATTCTTGGATAGAAAAATGCAATGTCTGAAAGGTACTGAACCTCTCTTGGCATTTTGCATGCTAAAACGAGCAATAACAGTGTCAATGTAGGACGCTTGTGACAAGCTTAACATCCTTTTCAGGCGATCTCGGATCACCTTGATCCCAAGGATGTAAGCAGCTTCACCTAAGTCCTTCATTTGAAACTGTTCGGATAACCATGTCTTTACATCTGATAACACTTCAACATTATTGCCAATGAGAAGGATGTCATCTACGTAAAATGCAAGAAACACCACTGATCCATTAATACGGATACGGTACACACACCTCATCAGGACAGGATACAAATCTGTAGGATTTGACTACCTCGTCGAAAACGCTGGTGCCATAACCTGAAAGCTTACTTAAGTCAATGAATAGACTTCTTAAGCTTCCAAACTAGATGCTCTTCGCCCTTCTTCACATAACCATCTGGCTGTTTCTTGTAGATGTCCCTACCTTTTTCAAGGTGATCGTTTAGGAATACGATTTTGACATACATTTGTCAGATCTCTAGGTTCATGTGAGCTGCTACGGCAAGGAGAATCCGAACGGACTTGATCATTGCTACAGGCGAGAAGGTCTCTTCGTAATCGATACCTTTTTTCTGGGTAAAACCCTTCGCCACTAGCATGGCCTTAAACGACATGATCTCTCCATTCAATCCTCTCTTTCTCTTGTATACCCACTTACTACTAATAACCTTGCAGCCCTCAGGTAGTTCAGTGATCTCGTATACATCCATATCAATTATGGACTCAAATTCCGAGTCCATCGCGATTCGCCATGAATCTGCATCTATATTTCCCACTGCTTCATTGTAAGTCCCAGGATCCACGGTGTCTTGTTCATCTACCGAGAGATGGTCAGACATCTCCCCAGTGAACATATACTGATCAGGTGTAAATATCACCCTCCCACTACGTCGAACAGTGTCAGGCGCTGTGTTAACAGATTGTGCAGTTACTCGTAGAGTACTATCTTGCACAACTGGCTGTTCAAGTGGAACTCGACCACCTTGTAATTCCTCAAGGATGATGTCGACTTGAGATTTATGGTTACTAATGTAATCCTCTTCTAAGAACTGAGAGTTAGTGCTAACAATGATCTTTTGTTCTTTAGGTTCATAAAAGTATCCACCCTTCGTTTCCTTCGGATACCCTATGAACAACATCACTTCTGAATGTGAATCCAATTTGTCGGCCTGCTTATTTAGCACATAAGCAGGATAACCCCAAATCCTTAAGTGGTGCATACTGGGTTTGTGCCCGCTCCATATTTCGAAAGGGATCTTTTGTACCGACTTGGAAGACACACGGTTCAGCAAGTATGCTGCAGTCTCTAGGGCATATCCCCAAAAGAAACTGGCAAAGTTGCATAACTCATCATCAACCGAACCATCTCTAAGAGAGTTCGGTTCCTTCTCTCTAACACACCATTCTGCTAAGGCGTGCACGGTGCTGTCAGCTAGGATATAATCCCACATTCTGTCAAGTAGTCCTTGAACTCGTTGGATAGGTATTCCCTACCATGATCAGATCGTAGTGTTTTAATTTCTTTACCTAGCTTCTTCTCCACTTCTGCCTTGAATTCCTTAAAGGTTTCAAAGTAATCTAACTTGTGGCGAATAAGGTAAACATATCCATACCTCGAGTAACAGTCAGTAAATGTAACGAAGTACTTATACCCTCCACGAGCTTGTGTAGACATAGACCCACACAAGTCAGAATGTATCAAACTTAATACTTCTGTGGCTTTATAACCCTTTGCCTTGAAAGGCATAGTCATCATCTTTCCTTCCAAACAGGTTTCGCAAGTTGGAAATGGTTCAACTTGGAGAGACTCCAATGATCCATATTCCACCAATCTTTGAGTCCTATTAAGATTGATGTGACCTACTCTTAAGTGCCACATTTAAGTTTGGTTTACCTTAGAAGACTCTTTCCTCTTCTTAGGATTTGATGATGAGGAAGCAATATTAACAGAACTACGCGGTTTTACAAGTAATAGTATATAAAGATCCGTTTAATGGTCCACTACAAATAAAATCATCGTCTTTCATGATAGAAACTTCACTATCAAAACTTGATTTATAGCCATCCGTGGTGCAGAGTTTTGAAACAGAAATAATGTTTCGCCTAAACTCAGACACATATTAAATCTCCAATGGCAATTGCAGGAACTTTCGATCCATTGCCTATTGAGACTTCCACCTTGCCATTGCTCAATTGCCTTTTCTGCAAGAAACCTTGCAAGGTGTAACAAACATGATCAGTTTCCCTCGAATCCACTACCCATTCGTGGGTAAAAGAGGCAACCAGAACAGTTTCAGTTACAAGAGCTACTCGCGTCTCTTTTTGTTTTGCCTTGTCATCTGGATAATAACTCTTCCAGTGTCCTTTTTTACCATAATTGAAGAACTTTCCTTTCTTCTTTGGCATTCGCATGCCGCCGATAAGGACCGTCTTCTTACTCCCACTGCTCTTCTTGAATTGTCCACCCTTTCTGCTCTTATTCTGGTTTCCGCCTTTCGGAGGATTCCTTGAACTACTAGGGATATTCAAGACTTAAGCACTCTTGCCCTTTCCTATAACCTCTTTGACCGCTACCAAAGATTTGAGTAACATACTCATAGTAAGCTCGTTCTTAGACATAGCGGTCCTAAAATAGAAGTTCTTATAGGACCTTTGCAGAGCATCTATTGGGAAGGTAATATATCTCTTCCCCTCTATGAAATTATTTAAAATATGTTAAACCCGTTAGGGTTTGGTTGGTGAGACTGTTTAGGAACTCGAAAAATATTCCAACAAACATATCTGAAAAATATAATTTAAAGGCATGTATGAAATTAATATTTGCACGTAATTCGTAATTACTAATCATCGTAACCTTTTGTAAAAACAATGACATTAAAAACCTCGAACAGCTTTAGGAATTCTACTAGCAAGCCACGTAGGTGGACGTTTACTAGCATAACCCTAAACCAAGCTATTTACCTAGCTCTTTAATTCCAATCAACATCTAGGTTCTTAAGACGAATGGAATTAATAGTTCGATATTCTAGACCATGTCACTATTAAAACGCGGGAAGGGACTTCGAGGGAAGTGAATTGTACCTGCGATGACATCTAAGCATTGACCATTAATTTGACCAAAATAGAATCAAATTCTCGAAATTGACATACTTACTCGAACCATGCTGCATTCAATTTGATCTAATTAGCCATCCTATTTAATTATTATCTTCTAGAGTACTCGTGTTTACTAGGCACGCAAGCCACGCAGGTGGACGTTTACGGCTTCGCTCTCACTACTCAATAATAATATAATATAGTTTTGGAAAACTCATCTCACAAAACTTGTAGATCAAAGATGCAAGCAAGCCACGCAGGTGGGCGTTTACTCACATAATCTTATTATTTTGTAGAGAATCTAATTAATGGAGGTCCAATTAAGTGTTTAATATCCAAATTAATGGAATCTAATTAAACATTTAATTTAAAGTTGCTTAGTCTTTTTATTCAAAAGGTTTGTTTCGAATCATGCATCATCACATTGTTGGGTGACTATTCTATCCTCAGCAGTATTAGATGTAGTGGGAAATGATTCTATCTTCTTTACTGATCGATACTCAGTAGCCTTGTGCTCTGAATTAGTCTGAAGATTTGAAGATCCCAAAACCATATCTTGATCGATGAACCTTTAAGTTGTAACCTATTTTTGTCTCTGAGGTTTCAGACTCAGTAGACCCTCCGCTCTGGTTCAGGCATTCAGTTGCTTATCCGCCTCAGTAGCAGAAGTAGAAGACTCAGTAAATACTGGACTCAGCAGGAGCAGTATACTGAAAGGAGTCAGTGAAACTGAACTCAGCAGGAGTAGTTCACTGTACTCAGAGTTGATCTTCAGTAAAGCAGACTCAGCAGGAGTTCACTACTGAATCAAAGATCGAGACTCAAGAGAACGGCCGAGGCATCGTCCGAACGCTGCCGATCTTTCAAAGACAATCAGCATAGTCAAGTACGAGGAAGAGAGAAGTCAGCTTCTAATCTCCTTGAAGTCTGTTCTGTCTCAACCACTTTCTGAACCTCGACCAATGACAAGCAGACACCTGTCCTACACCTACTAAAGCTGCAAGTCAACAACTTTCCGGAAAAGAGGGAAAAGACTCTGCAAATGCTACAAAAGAGCCGTTAGCTACCCAAAAGAGAGAGACAAAGGATCATCGTCTCCAACGGATCTTTCGTAGTCTCTTCTCTATAAATAGAGGGATAAATTAAATTTGAAGCTCATACGAATACGAAAAAAAGAGGTCGAACATACGAGAAACAAAAGAAAAAGAAAAACTACATACACAGAGCATTCAAACGAGCAAACTCGAAAAACCTAAGTTCTCCGCAAGAAGTTCGAAGAATTCATCTCTGGCGAAGAACTATATTCTAGCTCTTAGGGAACCAAGCTGAACTGTTAAATACAGCTTCTATTATCCAAACGACGATACACGAACCCAAAGTCATACTCAGCTGTTCGTCGTTCTAGAAGCCACTTCATTGTTCCCTATCCCTCTAACATAAGCTCAATAGAATATATCCATATCTTAGACAAATGAGTTCATCTTTGAACTGTTCTTTACTGTAAAGAACTCCTTCATAGTTGGAGAGTTTTTCAAACACTCAGTTTGATAACCTTGTAAACTGAGACTTGCTCAGTATAAATCTCAATACCAGAGTTTGTCCAGCGTACAAACCAACTGTTGGTCCGGAGACGAAAAGTCAGGTGTAGAGGGGGGGGGTTAATACACCTGAGCTCTGTTTCTTTTTTCTCAGTGAAGGTCAGCTGAAGCTGATGTTTGCAACTGATGAACAGTACCAAGTAAGCCTTCGATCACTGGGGTCAAAGTGAGTCAGCTTCTGAGCTCTTCTACTGACTGATGTCAGTATTACAAAACTCAGTCGGAGACTATAGTGCGGATAAGTGTTAGGCCCGGAGTCGTCTCTTTTGAAAACATGTTTTCGCAATGTAAAGTCTTTTGGCTGTGCGCTTTTTAAGATACGTTTTATGCAAGCTGATGATTTAAAACAGGGTTAAATACAATGCGATAAAATAGTAAATAACACAAGCGATTTTTAACATGGTTCGGATAACAGATCCTACGTCCACGGTCCTGAACTCAGCAGGAGAAACTTGTTGATTAATCTGAGCAAGTCTCAGCAAGGAAACTGTACGCAGGACATATCCTTCTAAGTTATAGTCCTTAGCGACTTTTACAATCCAAACCTAAGTTTAGAAGGGAGGGAATATTCTCCAACTGAGAAGGAGTTCTTACAACAAGAACGATTCACTAAATGTGAACTCCTTCGAATCTAAGCTATGAATCTGGCAATGAGCTTAGTTTAGAGAAGAAAGGGATCAAAGAGCTCTAGAGAGATGAACTACAAGAAGTGTTCTATGAAAACTAGTTCGTCTCTGGATAAGCTTGAATGTTCTAGAGCGTTGTGAGCTTGAATGCTTTCCCTTGATTTCGCGTATATTCCTCTATTTTTCGAAATCTTCAAATCCTTCTCTATTTATAGCTGTGAGTTGTGGCATATGTCCGTTGGAGACGACGATACCACGTGTCACAAGCCTCCAAAGAAAACGGCCATAAATTCGAGCTAGTTGCGGCGGGCGCTTAATGCACCGTTCATGAGAGCAACTTTCTTGTAGAGTAGGTAAGCGTTGTCGGCTTCACATTGGTCGAGGTTTGTAGTTGGTGAGAGTGTCGAGTTGACCGTTCAAACAACCTCGTATGTCTTCTCGCTGAACTATTCGAAAAGACTTCGGAGTGCGGGGTCGCTTTTACGTCGGGTGCAGATGGGCGAATACGTCTCTGTCTTCTTCGGTCGAGTCGTCCGACCGATGAAGTTAGCTTCGATAGTCGGTTGGTCGATCGCGAAGGTATTATGCTTGCATAGGTTCTTCCGCCGATGACAATCAGCCGATAATGTCTTCTACCGAGATCGGGTAAGGCGATGCGCCTGTCTCCACTGAAGTTTAGCATTCGGCTTCGACGAAGAACGCAAGCGATTGCAGACGATGACATGGGGTTCTGAAAAGTACCTTCAGCAGAAGATCAGTTCAACAACTACCCCGTACAGTACTTAGACAAAAACAATAAACAAAACATCAAGTCTAACCTATACATCAGCTAATCCTATCGACACACTAATCTACTGATATCAGCTCGGTTTTAGGATCTTCAATTCCATAGTACTACTATGATTTCCCCCAATTTCTTTTAACCCTAGAACAGCTGAGTATCAATCTACTGACTCATATCCAACAATTTCCTCCTAATTGATGATGCCAAAACCTGGATTTCCTCTTGATCTTCTGGTCTATGCGGATGTAACTCATGCTGATAGGCTGCAGATTCGATTTCTTCTTCGATAGACTTTGTGATGATAATGCCTTTAGCAGTCATGGGAGGAGGATATCTTCGAATGCGAGTGCTTTCACGGGAATGTTCGGTTCTTTCATGATAGGCGGCAACCGTTCTCCGAGTTCTGGAAAGACTTCATTAAAACACTCTTCGAACAGTTGATCAGCCGGAATGTCTTTCGGATAGAAGCCCCATACATACAGATTTTTAACAAACATTTCTTTGAGAGTCTCCCATTGATCATTCAGATCAGCAGGTACCTATTTGTCCACATGAGGTGCAGGAATCAGCTTCATACGAGGAGTTCTGATAGTAGTCCTCCTGTTCCTCGATCTTCTGGGTATCTGTTTTCTCGGATCGGCCGCTGGCTTATGAGATAGGCTCTTCATTCTTGCCAGGTCAGCCATCCTTTTCTTCTCACGGAGAGCGGCTGCTCTAGTGTCTCCTCGTCTGAGACTCAGTCCTTACAGCGTCGCTTCCCAGGTCGCTTGATCTTCTGCTATCTGCTCAGGTGTAAGAGTAGATATGGGAATACTCTGAGCAGTAGCTTTGATTTCAGTCGGAAGAGCCTTAGCAAAATCTTCTTGGGCTTTCTTCTTTTGCTCTTCGACTGTATTAATGACCTTTCTTTTTCCTTTGCCCCTGACAGCTTTGCCCTTAGGCTTTTTCGCTGCTTTAGCTGCCTCCTCTAGCTGACGCTCTTGGTCCAGCTTGTCTTGCAGCTCTTGGGCTATTCTGAGGTCGAATGCCTCTTGCTCCGCGTTTGATTTAAACTTCTTGACCGGGGAGGAAGGAGTAGTGGATTCAGTAGCGATTTCCTTCCCCGACCTCTGCGGCAGCTGTTGAGACTCTTCTTCTTCAGCTGGCTCTTCAAGGAATTGAGCGATTTCGTCTATGTGTGCAGCTGAAGAGGAGATGGGGGTGGCTTGTAGTGGGAAATCAAGGAGAAGGACCTCGATAGATGTACCTTTCGAGTAGATGGTCCCGCCTCCGGAGCCTGTTCCCCCCCGAATCTCTGCGGCCGAGGGCTCTGCTGCTGAGGAGGGTCCTGCCTCCTGAGCCTGTCCCTCAAGGATCTGGACGTCAGCTGTATCCGTATCAGGTTCATCTTTCACAATATCTTCCCCCTTTTTGGCATCAGCAATATTTGCCAGGGAGGTGCGGATAGCTTTTACTTCCTGCTCCAGATTGTGCACAGAATCTTTGATCTTGGTAACTGTGTTATCAAAATCACTGACCAAGTTGCAGTAGTTTTCCCAGTCTTTCTCCTGATCGGCTCTAGATTTCTTCAATCGAGCGGCCGACTCTCGACGGAGTTTCGGCAGAGCTTGATCATTTGATTCTATTATTTCGTTCTGAATGGCTTTTAAGGCCTCAGCCTATTGCTTGATGGCTGTTTGAAGAGAACCGGTTGCTATCTTGTTTCTCTCATCTATGAAGCCTTGAACTGTTTTTATGCTGAGCGGCAAGCAGTTGCTGACTCTGTGCTGTTAAATCGGCCTTTTGAGCACTTAGGGCCTGCTCAACTATCTCCTTGAAATCTGGCTGAGAAGCCTCTTTAGGAATTGAGATGTCGGCGGCCAACTTACTTAGAGCTTCGTTTTGAGCCTTGGTGTACTTCTCCCATTTGAAATGAACATCTTTTGCTAGGAGTCGATTTTTCTCACCTTGGCGTTTGATAGCCCTGTTGACAGAACGTGAGGACACGGAACCGATGGGTTGCATCCGATAAGAGCTGGTTCCGAGCCTCTGCTCAGAGAACGAGATCAACTGCTCCCTACTGTACTTCGGAGCAGTTGTAGCCTCACCGGATGTGACTATGGGTGGTGTTGGGCTCTTCTCTTGGGGAGTTTGTCCCTCTGCAGATTCTCCCCTGTGCCCGCTTCCTTGGGTTTGCCATCCATCTCCTCATCTTGATCATCATTATCACCTTTATCGGAAGGTGGAGATGGGGGGCGGAGGCTGTTTTCGATCGGAGCTCTCAAGCTCGGTAAATAGAGCATTGCGGCTCTCAAATCTTTGAAGGATGCCACATCGGTCGGCTCTCCGAATCCAATCTTGGCTTGGAGCTCTTTCTCCTCTCGTCGTAGCTCATCTGGTGACTGCTGGGATTTGGCAAAATCGATCAGTATGTCCCAGTTCAGAAATCTTAAGAGCATCTGTGCTCTTGTCCTTACTGCAATCTCAACGAGATCTGCATGCTCAGCTATTTCTGGTATCTCTCGCTGAATCTCGAGTTTGCAGACGCGCGATCGAGTGGTATCAGTTTTTGTCCACTCATTAGCAGTCTCCGCAGTCGGTTCCCTATCTTCCGACTCGGTCTCTTCTGAGCTGATCACTTGGACCTTGTCCTTGATCGTAGCTCCTTCTATTCCAGTATCGGAGTCCAAGGGTGGCTCTTCTTGAGGTGGAGGAGGAGTTGGCTCTACAACCGTCGGTGGGCGAGCCACGCGTGACCTCGGCAGGTCAGCGGCTTATTTAGCCTCCTCCTCTTGGGAATTTCAACGTGAGCGGGCAAGGCAGGAGCTGCTCTCTTCGGCTCCGGCGGCCCTTTGCCAATTGACTTCTCCGTTGCTGCTTTAGTTTGGAATTTTATCAGCTTGGTGTCGAACAACTTGGAGTCCTCAAATGCTGAGTTCCTTTGAACCACGCTTTCTATCAGCACCGACATCTTCGTGCCGAATAGAAGCTTGCCTGTACTGGCCATCCGCCTCTCACCAGTAGGCAAAGTCGTGAACTTCTGTGACTGGGCTTTCAGCTGAGTAGTATAATAATCTGCCCAGTTCACTTGTACCCCATCATCGATAGCCATCATGAGTTGTATCCTCGGCTTAGAAAGCTGATCGTACGATCCAGCTGAGCTCGTCAGGATGTGGGATACCACATACGCTAAACCTCTGTACTGAGGTAGCAACAGATTCCTCGGCAGCGCAGTCTTGAATACAAGGTCGCTGCGTCCACATAATTTCTTCACGTAGTTATTTATCTCCCTCTCCTTATAACCAATGGGAGAAATACCAACTGAAGGGAGGTTGAAGGTGAGGACCAAAGCCTCTGATATATTAAAAGAAATCGAACTTCTGAAGCTCTAGTTCGAGCTTGTTCTCCTTAATCTGAGGGGTTCCCTGGCTCAATACAGCCAGAGCATCCCATAGCTCTTTTGCTGTTTTACTATCTTGCACTCTGCCGAGGTGTGAGTCACTGAGCGTAGTCAGTATAGCGTTTCGTGCCACTCGGTCTAGATTGTGCAGCTTTTTCTCTTCAGGTGTGAAGGCAGATTTGTCTTTGGGAATCTTTGCACCTGTCTGTGCTCCTACGCCTTCTCCAGCAGCAAATACGATGCTGTCGATCATGGGGATTATAGGTCATGTTTCAAGAACATCCGCCATGCTGTCGTGGAGTGACGTAAGATGTGCCTCCATACGCACGCGCCAAACCGTATAATTTTCAACAGAGAACATCGGCACCATCCAAATACCTGACATATCAGACATGTTGCAACGAGTATAGGGATGAGATGAAGAGATGCTTGTGTAGAGAAAATGTTTTCGGGATCAGTTCGAGAGGACCAGTATTACAGAACCGGCGATCAGTTGAACACCGTGCGCTCTGATACCAATTGTTGGTCCGGAGATGAAAAGTCAGGTGTAGAGGGGGGGTGAATACACCTGAGCTCGTTTCTTTTTTTTCTCAGTGAAGGTCAGCTGAAGCTGATGTTTGCAACTGATGAACAGTGCCAAGTAAGCCTTCGATCACTGGGGTCAAAGTGAGTCAGCTTCTGAGCTCTTCTACTGACTGATGTCATTATTATGAAACTCAGTCAGAGACTGTAGTGCGGATAAGTGTTAGGCCCGGAGTCGTCTCTTTTGAAAACGTGTTTTCACAATGTAAAGTCTTTTGGCTGTGCGCTTTTTAAGATACGTTTTATGCAAGTCGATGATTTAAAACGGGGTTAAATGCAATGCGATAAAACATAGAATAACACAAGCAATTTTTAACGTGGTTCGGATAACGGATCCTACGTCCACGGTCCCGAACTCAGGCGAGAAACTTGTTGATTAATCCGAGCAAGTCTCGGCAAGAGAAACCGTACGCGGGGCGGATCCTTCTAAGTTATAGTCCTTAGCGACTTTTATAATCCAAACCTAAGTTTAGAAGGGAGGGAATATTCTCCAACTGAGAAGGAGTTCTTACAACAAGAACGATTCACTAAATGTGAACTCCTTCGAATCTAAGCTATGAATCTGGCAATGAGCTTAGTTTAGAGAAGAAAGGGATCAAAGAGCTCTAGAGAGATGAACTACAAGAAGTGTTCTATGAAAACTAGTTCGTCTCTGGATAAGCTTGAATGTTCTAGAGCGTTGTGAGCTTGAATGCTTTCCCTTGATTTCGCGTATATTCCTCTATTTTTTGAAATCTTCAAATCCTTCTCTATTTATAGCTGTGAGTTGTGGCATATGTCCGTTGGAGATGACGATACCACGTGTCACAAGCCTCCAAAGAAAACGGCCATAAATTCGAGCTAGTTGCAGCAGGGCGGTTAATGCGCTCATGAGAGCAAACTTTTACTTGTAGAGTAGGCAAGCGTTGTCGGCTTCTCATTGGTTGAGGTTTGTAGTTGGTGAGAGTGTCAGAGTTGACCGTTCAAACAACCTCGTATGTCTTCTGCTGAACTATTCGAAAAGACTTCAGGTGCAGGGTCGCTTTCTGTTGGGTACGATGGGCGAATACGTCTCTGTCTTCTTCGGTCGAGTCGTCTGACCGACGAAGTTAGCTTCGATAGTCGGTTGGTCGATCGCGAAGGTATTGTGCTTGCATAGGTTCTTCCGCTGATGACCATCGGCGATAATGTCTTCTACCGAGATCGGGTAAGGCGATGCGCCTGTCTCCACTGAGTTTAGCATTCGGCTTCGACGAAGAACGCAAGCGATTACACTGATGACATGGGGTTCTGAAAAGTATCTTTAGCAGAAGATCAGTTCAACAACTACCCCGTACAGGACTTAGACAAAAGCAATAAACAAAACATCAAGTCTAACCTATACATCAGCTAATCCTATCGACACACTAATCTACTGATATCAGCTCGGTTTTGGGATCTTCAATTCCATAGTACTACTATGATTTCCCCCAATTTCTTTTAACCCTAGAACAGCTGAGTATCAATCTACTGACTCATATCCAACACCAACTGAGACTACCTCAGTATAATAAATAGCTTCCTGATCATTCGAGACAGTAGACGTAGGATTTTTGTGTCCGTACCACTTTAAAAATCTCTGTGTCTTGTGTCTCGTATTCTTTTTCACTGTTGCATTGATTTAACTGTTCATACTGAAAAGCCTTCTTAAATCATTCAACCGAGTTTCGAATAACTTAACGGATTGCACTAATCTCTTGAAACTATTTTATTAAAAACGTTTTCCAACTCAACTGAATTGGGCCTACACTATTCCGCACCACTAAACTCTATCTGCAAGATACTGAATTCTGACTCTCAGTCAGCGAGCAGATCTCAGTAGAGTCAGTCACTCTGCCAACACGATTTAAAACAGCTTATCTGGTCTGCTGCACCTGTTCAGCACGACACTATCCTGAAAAGGATTGTTCGTGTTTAAGTTGTGAAATCGGTTTTCAGGTATATTCACCCCCCCCTCTATGCCTGAACATGCTCTCGGGACCAACAATTGGTATCAGAGCAGGATTTCTCTAAGACTCTTATTATTCTGAAACTGGTCTACTTGAACGGATCCGAAAAACGTTTTCACTGCATATCATTCTTCATTCATATCATTATGAAATATGTCTGATATGTCAGGTATAAGGATGGTGCCCATGTTCTCAGTAGAGAACTACGGCGTATGGCGAGTCAGAATGGAAGCCCATCTGACCTCTCTCCACGACAGCATGACAGAATTTCTTGAGGATGGACCTATCGTCCCCATGATAGATAGTGTCGTAACCCAGGATCCAGCAGATGGAGGTGGAATGGTGACCGGGAAGAAGATTCCCAAGGATAGAAGTCTCTTCACCCCAGAGGAGAAGAAGCTTCACAACTTAGACCGCGTCGCCAGAAACGCCATACTGACCACCTTAAATGATTCCTACCTCGGAAGAGTTCAGGACTGCAAGTCCGTGAAGGAACTCTGGGATGCTCTAGTGCTACTGAGTCGGGGGACTCAGAAGATCAAAGCAAATAAACTTGCGCTGGAACTCCAAAAGCTGGAAAGATTGTCGCTCATGCCTGATGACACCATTGAAGATCTCAACGTCAGATTCACGAATCTGATGAACTCCATCAACGGGCTGGGAAAGACATTCTCCAACCGAGAAATGAATCTCAAGATTTTGAGGGCGCTGCCAAATGGTCACTGGACTCCTTTTGCTACATTACTACGTCATTTTGATTTAGATATTGTTACTCCTGACCATATCTTTTCAGAACTCAAAGCAGAGGAATTCGAGTTTGGCTTACCTCAAAGGAAGCAGCGAGCTGAAGCTGATACCAAAATCGACCATGCATTCAAAGCATCAGTCAGCTCAGCAGCTCCAGCTTCTAGCAAGGCTGAACCTTCACTCACTGACATACAAGAAGGCAATCTAGCCAAGAAATACGCACTGCTTGCTGTAAAATACCAGAAGGAGAAAGAGAGGCGCAGAAAGCTCTCAAGAGTTGTCAGAGACTCTGAGGGTAAGAATGAATACACACCCAAGCGCACTCCTGACTCACATACTTCTGAATGCAGGAAACAGGATGACTCAATACAGTCAAAAGACAGTGAATGTAAGGAAGAAAGAGTCACCACCTGCTACAACTGCAAAAAGCCAGGACATTATCAGTATGATTGTCCTGAGCTCAGCACTGCTGAACGAGCAGCTCGCAAAGCTCGAAGGGAGAAGTTCATCAAGAAGAGACAAGCATACATTGCTGGTGAACTCTTAGACGACTCAGATGAAGTCGATTCCTTCATGGATTCATCGGATGATGAAGCCGCCTTCATGGCCTTAGAGCTTGAAAATGAAGAAGATACTGAAAAGTGCCTCATGGCGGGAGAAGAGGATGAGGTAAATTCTCATGAACCATTTAATTCCTCTTCACATTGCACACACGACACTCTTTCAGGTGCAGATGAGAATTTGGACGTCGCGATCGCATATGAAGAACTACTCGACGAACAAATTCAGATGAGTCTGCAGCTCAGTAAGACTCTTTAGGATTGGATACCCTGAAAGTGGAGAATCAGAGACTTTCTCAGAAGAGTCAGATTGCTACTGAGTCTGAAGGACTTGTGTTGAGACTCAGGGAAGAGATAAACTCTCTGATGGCCAAGTCTCAGCATCAAGAAGATCGGATCTCAGTTCTGACCAACGACTTAACTCGAAAGATGCGGGACCGAGCTCCATGAAGCAAGAACTGTCAGGACTTCAGACCGAGCATGAAACGCTATAGAAAACTGATGATGTCTGGAGAAACCTGATGACTGAGCGTTATATGGGCGCTAAAAAGAAGCTAGAGGCTATGCTAGCAAGCAACAAGCCCAAGCATTGTAAGGAAGGACTTGGATTCAGCCAGGGAACTTCCTCATTTGCCCCGGTACACTCAGAAGACCGGCTTGCTGATAGGTTTGTTCAAGGGGAGACAATCAATGCGGATATACTGAACCCCCTAGCCAAGAACAAACAAAAGATGAAGGCACCTCATCCTACACATCAGCACCCTGACAAGAAGATCAGCACCAAAGCACCCCAGTTCAGTCAAGTGGGAACTAGCAAATCAAAATGGGCTGATCAGTATGGACCTCCTCAGCTGACACATCCAGCTCAGTATGGGTCATATTATTATGATCCTATAGTCAGGAGAGGATCTAAAAGTCAGAAGAAGAAGAAGAAAGCCGCACAAAAGGCAAAGGTCAGCAGTCCACCCACTCAGAAGATCAGGACTCCTGAACCTGAAAAGCCTAAAAAGTCAGCATCGACCAGTCCGGTGGTCAGATACGTTGATGCAAGTGGAAAGAAGTTGTCTGAGACCACCAGGGTCGTAAGACAAATATGGGTTACCAAAACTAACATCTAAGGACCCAAAATAAAAAGTAAAGGGTACCTAAATATAATTCTGTTTTGCAGGTGCACAAAGATCCTTGGTATATGGACAGCGGATGCTCAAGACACATGACTTACCAAAAGGACTTGCTGAAGAATTATACAACTGAAGAAGGACCCCGAATCGAGTTTGGAGACAATGCCAAAGGCTATACCAGAGGCTATGGAACACTCAGCATTGGAACTGCCAAAGTTCCAAGAGTATCACATGTTGAAGGACTTCAGCATAACCTTCTCTCTGTTAGTCAATTCTGTGATAACTCGAATAGAGTGATATTTGACGCTGGTTTCTGTGATGTTATTGATAAATCCACAGGGAAAATAGTGTTATCAGGTTCGCGCAAGAAGAATATCTATGTAGCTGACTGGAACTCAGCTGAACCTGAAGCTTGTCTGTTGGCGAAGAATGACAGCAGAACGGGTTGGCTTTGGCACAGGAGACTCAGCCATCTCAACTTCAAGACTCTCAACAAATTAGCAAGAAACACTCTAGCAAGAGGACTGCCGAATGAAGTATTCAGCAAAGACACTCAGTGTGAAGCATGTCTGAAGGGAAAGCAAACAAAGAAACAAAATCCACCTGTTCCATCTCCTTCCACTGATGGAATCCTTCAGCTGCTACATATGGATTTGTTCGGTGCAGTCTCTCCGTTGACGATCAGAGGTAAGAAGTATGCATTAGTGGTCATTGATGACTACTCGCGCTACACATGGGTCATATTTATTGCCAACAACTCTGACGTCAAAACAGAGTCACCAACGCTTCATTAATCAAGGCAAATATACTCGAGACCTCATCAAAAGATTTGGTTGCACATCCGGCAAACCTATCAAGATCCCGATGAACACGAATATGAAGATTGATGTTGATAAAGAGAGAGTATCAGTAGACCAAACTGAATTTCGTGCTATAATTGGTTCTTTATTATACGTAACAGCTACTCGTCCTGACATAACTTATGCTGTAGGTGTCTGTGCTCGATTTCAGGCAAATCCAAAGCAGAGCCACATGGACTCAGCAAAGAAGATTCTCTACTATCTCAGAGGAACACCTGACATGGGTTTATGGTATCCAGCTGATGATAATATAGAACTAACTGGTTATTCTGATGTTGACTATGCAGGGTGTAGAATTGACCGAAAATCAACTTCAGGAACGTGTCAGTTCCTTGGCAGTAAGCTGATCTCATGGTTTTCAAAGAAACAACACTCAGTAGCCATGTCAACTACTGAAACTGAATACATGGCTGCCGGAAGTTGCTGCGCCCAAATCCTTTGGTTGAGACAGCAGCTACGCGACTATGACGTCATTCAGAATGAAGTGCCGATCTTCTGCGACAGTACCAGTGCCATTGCAATCACTCAAAATCCTGTACTTCATACAAGATGCAAGCACGTGGACATCAGACATCACTTCATTCGTGACCATGTCGAGAAAAAGGATATCAGGATGGAAAAGATCCATACTGACCGACAAAGGGCCGATATATCGACCAAGCCTCTAGCCGAAGCCGATTCGAGAGAACTTTCGGTAGAGCTAGGTCTGGCTGGACCCTACTTACTCCGGGCCAAGAAGAGGATTCGGAGAGGAGCATTCAATAAGGGGGGGAATATTCACTCTCGCATCGAGTAAAATCAGTGCGTAGAGACTCAGCAACCATCTACACGAGGTATCAGCTGACTACGATGTTCAGCTGACAGGTTTGTGTATCTCTACTCAGTAGTAGCCAATAGAACAGTTCTATGCATTTATGATTCATATTCAGCACCGTATTTAATGCCTTAAGAATTGTCATTTAATATTAATGGTTTACATTTAATGCACGACATTCTATGTATAAGCTTCCTGAACTCTGCCACGCATTTAATGCATGTCGTATCATAGTTACTTCTTAGGCTAATACAACTGTCTTTGACTTAGGCGGCTAATTTGATCATTGCCTATTTTATAATACTTAATCTTAGCCGTCCATCTCAAAAAGCGGGTTTTGAACTGAACCATTGATCGTTAACCGTTCACATTCTCTTAGATATATGTTTACAATCAAATCTTTGAAACCGCCATTTGCGAACTATCAAATCTTTAACTCCGAAATTTCTGAGATCTCATTACTTGCAAACCTTACTTGCAATCTCTTTCAAATCTTCAAAAAATTTCTCAAAAATTTCAGTGGTATTATATCAAATCTTTCTGACAACTTATATGATTACTCAGCATCGCTATATTTTTTATATATATCCATTCGATATTGATAATCTTGTTTGTTACAGATAAAATGTCAGGAAATGTTGTTTATGCTCCAGAGAATATGCAAGAAATCCTAGAGAAAGACCGTGTCTGGTGCGAGCCAGTCTTGGAGTTTGACGTCTGCGATCTGAACTACATGGAGGAGATTTTCTCAGCTCTCAGAGAAACCAATCTAGAAGGCTTTCTGACAAAGAAGCCCACATTCTTCCTTCCCCGACAGGTTGCAGAGATCTACTTGAATTCCGATTCAGTAGACGGAGATATCCGAGGGAGATTCATCGTCCACACAGTTGGCGATCCCTCGAGGACGGATATAGAGGAAAAGCATATGTCAATCAGAGAGGCTCTTCGGAGAAGCTTCAATCTGCCAAGCGAAGGCGTCAGCACCGTGGGATAAAATGATGATCAAATGGATGACTACTTATCCATTTTCTGCGGGAAGCCCACAGTCTTCAGAGCTGCATTTCCCAAGAATACTATGCTACCTCAATATAGAGCTCTTGCATATATCGTGACTCAGCTGCTAACGAGTCAAGCAGGATCATTCGATTAGGTGTCCAGGCCAAAGCTACAACTGATGATGGCCATCTATGACAGGGCCAAGATCAACTGGACAGAGTTCTTTCTACGGGAATTTATGGTACAGTCCGCAAAATTTGACAAAGCATCCAACAGGCTGAGCGCCAAAGGGAAGCTACTTTATGGACTGAAGATCTCAGTGATGATCGAAGACTAATGCACTTCTGACCAGATCACATTTGCTGACAAGCAGTATTTCAACGTTAAAAAGGTCAGGTTTCAAAACAGGGCAGCAGCCCTTCAGTAGATTGGCTCCGGGCCTGCAACTCTGCAAACAACGCCTCAGAAGACCGCGCCTTCAAAGAAAAGGTCTCCTCAAGCTAAAACGCCTAAGGCACCGGCGAAAAGGCTGAAGAAGGTCAGCACAGCGTTGCCTACTAAGACGAGAGGCGAGCCGAGAGAGCGAGCCACCGAACCGCCTCCGTAGCTCGGGAGATGAATCCGAGTCTTCTGAGAAGACTCCGTCAGTGGAGAAAGCCGTCTCCACTGAACATGAAGAAGCAGTGGACCAAGGGGTCCCAGTTGAAGAAGTCCAGGTCGAAGATGTTCAAACCCTGGAGAGCCCCTTGGATGTCCCTCCTCTCAGCAGTCTCCCCTCACTTGAGAAACAGGTGTCTCATATAGAGATAGAGAAATTAGAGACAGCCTCAGAAGAAGAGTCTATCGGGATGGAAGCTTCAGCTCTTCAATCCAGAGCATCCCGAGAGATCACAGAGCACATACCGGAGATCTCAGGCCACAGCGATCTAGTTCTCATTGCGAGACAGGCGAGATTTCACATGCTGCTCAGGTTCCAGTAGTGGCACAATTTGCAACGTCTCATCATACATCACTCCTGCGAACAACTCCACGAAGAGGAACTGAGGATCAGAGAGCAGATCGGCTACTCCGAGCCAGCCGATCTCGGAACCTTGGAGGATTTGAGGGCTGCCATGCTGGCAATGCTGAATGACCATCAGCCAGCGTCAGCTTCAGCACCCATTGATGGGTCTGACCCCGATGGTCAGGACCCGCCCCATGATTCAGGCCCTGAGAAGCCTGATGAGGGAACTCAACCGGACAAGGATACTCCCGCGCCTACTGAACTTCCTCTCAGTATCCTTGCTCCTGGGAAGTCAGCGGCTGGTACTTTGACTTCTGCAGAGCCTGCTCAACTCTTGCTAGAATCGATGTTCAAAGTAGCACCCAGCCCCAAAAGCCGACGATCGAAGTCAATGGCGAAGGCTCTTAGAAGCCAGGGTACTCAGAACAGGCTTCTTGCCCGTGCAGTCCACAAGACATGGCGACAGACTACCCAAGCCACAAGCGCAGAGATTCAGGGACTCAGAACCACATTGTCAGAATCTTCTGTCCCTGACTTCTCCAACATCATATCTCAAGTGCCAGACACTCGCCGAGGCGACTTCGAGGCTCGGCTCGGATTGATTCAGGAAGGCCAGGATAAGTTAATTGAAAATCTCAAGGCCTCTCAGATTTCTCATACTGAGTCAGTCACAACCATCTCTCAGGCCAACGAGCTCAGACTCAACTCAATTCAGAAGGCCCTGGAAGAGACTGTTGAACAAAAGCTGAACGAGTTCAAGGCTGCAGCAGATCAGTCTCATAAAGAGTACAAACTTGAGATGATCTATGAGAAGAACGAGCTGCACGAGGAGCTGACCAAGATCCACACCAAACTAAACGAATTGTCAACCTCGTACTCCAGCCTGAACAAGAAGGTATCCGCTCCACCTCCTATTATCATTGATGATGCCAAAAAGGGGGAAAGGATGGCTAAGCAGACAAAAGTTGATACTGAAAAATCAACTAAGGGGGAAGCCACCAAGGAGCTGGTATTGAAGACTCCCAAGAAGGTAAGGTCAGTAGCAGGAGCAAGCTCAGCTCAGACATCTGCTCCTACTGAACCTACCACAACTGGTGAGGCCCAGGGTGTCTCAGCTGCAGTTGCAGCATCAACTGAGACTGGCCCAAGTGGCTCAGGAACTAGAGAAGTAGCGACTCAGGCAACTCAGACTCCATTTGACATCATTAAGGAAGTTGCTGAGTACGCAAACGAGGAGGACTCAGAAGAGGAAGAAGCTCCTCTTCCACCTCCAATTACTGGAAAAGGAAAGAAAATCCTTAAGCTCCCGACCCCTCCCTCCAAGAAATCTAAGAGATATATTAATCCGGAGGAGGAGGCTTAGATAGCCGCAGATGAGAAACTGGTTAGGGAGATAGCCGAAGCTGAAGCAGCCAACAAACCGAAAGCTAAGCCTGCTAAAGGTAAGACAAAGGCTCCAACTCGTGGCGGGAAAAGACCATCTACTACAAGACTGCCTCCTAGAAAGCTCAAACTCAGCGATGAAGCTGACAAGGAAAAGGAGAAGCAACAGTAGCAGTCTACTGAGAAGCAGGGTAGTTCAAAAGAGAAATCATCAACTCCTGCTAACTCAGAGGAAGAGCCGCCTCACAGGACCTCCTATACTGCCTCTAAGGCACAGGATGCTGAAATGGATGCAATCTGGGCTCAAATAGACAGATATCTTTATAGAGGAGAAGAGGCCAGGCAAATAGAAGCTGCCAGAGAACGGATCAGAATGGCAGATCTTGAGGCACTCATAATCAGAACTGAAAAAGAAGCCAGTCAGAGGATTCCTTCAAAAGCTGATATTCCTTACAAATACAGGAAATTCAGGAAGCCTACTGATCTGAAGATTTACAGATGGCCGAGAACTGATGAATGGATGCCAGTAGAATACACTCAGAGATGGGAAGCACTAAAGATAGAGTTCATCAAAAGGAACTACTTCTGGAGATTCTGGTCTGAAAAGCGTAAAGCTGAAGCTTATACTGAATGGACTATGAGAACAGACTTAGACATGTACGCCTGGATGCGTAAAGTTGTCAAAGAGAATGTCGAAGTCGAGTCCCGAATCTGAATCTTGCCACCCCCATGAAGACTGGATGGATCTATTCACTATGGTATCATTGAGAAAGAAGTGAAGGCCGTTGCTGAAGCTAAATTCCTTGATGAAGAAGACCCAGCGGACTTTGCTAAGATACTGAAGCTGAGGAAGATCACATATAGGATATATAGAGTGCCCCTTCCCCGAATCTCAATCGCAAGATTTCAAAGACAGGATTAGGCAATTTAAATGATTCCTTGCTTCTGTACTCTTTTTTTTTTCAGTATAGCCAGAGATGTATTTGTACTGAATTTTCTTACATTATATATGATATCTCTGTTTTTGGCTTTGACAATATCTTATTGTCTGAATAGCCGTGTTCTTTTATGCTTAACACTCGTAATCACCGAAGTGATTACTGACTCACACATCTCGTTGGGTGATGATTCAATCCTCAGGCATGACCATACTTGTGGGAAATGACTCTTATCTTCCATCTTGAATCATACTCGGTAGCCTCGTGCTCCGAACCGTTGAGAAGATTTGAAGATCCCAAAACCCTATCTCGATTGGTGAACCATTCCTTTGTATTTGTATTTGTCTCCGAGGTTTCGGACTCGGTAGACACTCTGCTCCGGTCAAGGCGCTCGGAGCTTATTTGCCTCGGCACCGCATGTAAGACTCGGTGATACTTTGGACTCGCAGAGCAAAGATATCTGAAAGACTCATGATATTGGACTCAGCCAGAGCAAGATATCGAGAGAGTCGGTTGAACCGAACTCAGCAGGAGTAGTTCATCGAACTCGAGCTGATCTTCGCAGACTTATCTCGGCCAGCCTATCTACCGAATACAAGGTCGGACTCAAGAACGGCGTATAGTCTTCGGGGATCGTCGACCTTTTGAAAGACAATCGGCATTGTCATGTACGAGGAAGAGAGAAGTCGGCTTGATGCGTCTCAAAGTTTGTCTTTGTCTCAACCACTTCATTCACCTCAACGAATGACAAACATACACGTGTCTTCTCACCTGCTAAAGTCTGCGACAACCTTTTACCTAAAAAGGTGGGAAAGTACACTGTTACCTACACCAAAAGAGCCGTTTGCTACCAAAAAGAGAGAGAGAGAAGAAGATCGTCTCCAACGGATCTATTTCAATCTCTGCTCTATAAATAGAGGGATCATTCAAGATTTAAGAGAGAATGCGCGCTTAGAACACGAGAAAGCATTCAAATGAGCGAAATTAACGACTAAGTCCTCCGCAAGAAACAACCGAGTTATCTCCGGCGAAAGACTACATCCAATCTCAAAAGGAACCAAGCCGAACCGACATAAGCTTCTAGTATCCAAGCGACTGACACGAACCTATAGCTAAACCCTCAGCTGTTCGTCGCTCTAGATAGCTACATTCTCGTTCCTTGTCCCTCTAACCCTAAGCTCACTTGTTATATCCATAGCTTAGACGAAGGAGTTCACATTTGAACCCAATCCTTATTGTACAAGGACTCCTTCACTGTTGGAGAAGTTTGTCAAACACTTTAAGTTTGATAGTGTTGTAAACCGAGACTTGGATCGCATAAAAACCAAGACGCGGCTTTGCCCAAGGTGTGCAAGCCGATCGAGACTAACTCGGGGATAATAAATAGCCTCCCGATCATTCGGGACAGTGGACGTAGGATTTGAGCGATATCCGAACCACTTTAAAAATCCCGTGTCTCTATCGCTTTCTTAATCGTTGCATTGATTTTACTATTCATACCGAACATCATATTTAAATCAATCAACCGTCTCAAAGATACCGAACTTTTAAATCTACCGAACCGAGACTTAAAACGTTTTCTCACAAAAATTGATTTGGGCCTACACAATTCCGCACACCGAACTCTCACCGAACGATACCGAATTCCGACCTAGTCGGTTAGCGAGATCTCACTCGAGTCGAGTACTCTTTTAGCCTTTAACTCGATTCGTAACAGTTGTCCGGTCTCGCCGAACTCAGCTTTGCATGCACACCATCCCGAATAGGGACTGTCTCAAGTTCGAAATTGAGAAATCGAATCGGGTGTATTCACCCCCCCTCTACACCCGACCGTACACTCGGGATCAACAATTGGTATCGAGCAGGAGTTCTTTGACTCTTGTTATCTTTGAGACCGGTCTATTCGAACGGATCCGAGGGAAAACGTTTTCACTGCATATCACTCTACATTCATATCTATATTCTTCATGGCTGATATGTCAGGTATAAGGATGGTACCCATGTTTTCGGTGGAGAATTATGGAGTATGGCGAGTCGAATGGAAGCACATCCGACATCCCTCCATGACAAGATGATCGAAGTGCTTGAAGATGGACCTATCGTTCCTATGATTGATAGTGTCGTGACTCAGGACCAAGCTCAAGGAGGAGGAATGGTGACCGGGAAGAAGTTTCCCAAAGACAGAAGTCTCTTCACTCTTGAGGAGAAGAAGCTTCACAACTTAGACCGTGTTGCCAGAAACGCTATACTGACCACTCTTAGTGATTCTTATCTTGGCAGGTTCGTGAATGCAAGACCGCTAAAGAACTGCGGGATGCTCTTGCGCTACCGAGTCGAGGGACTCGAAGATTAAAGCCAACAAATTAGCATTTGGAACTCCAAAAGCCGGGAAAGCTTGTCTCTCATGCCCGGTGACAAAATCGAAGATTCGAACGTCGATTTACCAACTCGATGAACTCTATCAATGGGCCGGGAAAGACATTCACCAACCGAGAGATGAATCGAAGATTCCCGAGGGCACCGCCGGACGGACACCGGACACCTTTTGCCACTCTATTGCGACATTCCGACTTAGATGATGTGTCTCCCGACCATATCTTTTCGTAACTACAAGTGCAGAGGAGTTTGAGTTCGATGCACCTCAAAGAAAGCAGAGCCGAAGCCGACACAAAAATCGACCATGCTTTCAAAGCATCGGTCCAGACAAAGATCTCCAAAGAACGAGCAAAACGACGAGTAAGACCGAACCTTCACTCAATGATCTACAAGAAGGAAGTCTCGCTCAAGTATGCGCTGCTTCGCCGTAAAGTATCGAAGGAGAAGGAGCGACGCGAAAAGTGACTAAAGCCTATCGGGAAACGAAAGGTAAGTCAAATTATATGTCGAAACACACTCCCGACTCACAATCTTCCGAATGCGTAAAGAAAGATGACTCGGGAACCATCAAAGAATAGCGAAAGCAAAGAAGAAAGAGTCATCGCTTGTTACAACCGCAAGAAGCCGGGACATTATCGGTATGATTGTCCTCGAGCTCAATAGTGCTTGAACGCGCAAGCACGTAAGGCAAGGAGAGAGAAATTCGACCGTAAAAGACAATCCTACATAGCCGGTGAAATCTCGAGCGACTCGAAGAGGTCGACTCTTTTATGAATTCATCGGACGATGAAGCAGCTTTCATGGCCTTAGAGATTGAAGCTAAAGAATCGGCTGAAAAGTGCATGATGGCAGGGCGAAGAGGATGAGGTAAATTCTCATGAACCACTTAACTTCTCTTCACACTCGCACACACGACACTATTTCAAGTGCGATGAGAATTTGGACGTCGCAACCGCATACGAAGAACTGCTCGACGAACAAATTCGGGATGAGTTCGCAGCTCAAGAAGACTCTTCGGGGAGTTGGATACCCCGAAAGTAGAGAATCGAGACTTTCTCGGGAGAGTCGCCGCTACCGAGGCCGAAGGACTTGTGTTGAGACTCGGGGGAGGAAATAAACTCTCCGATGGCCAAGTCTCAAGCATCAAGAAGATCGGATTTCAGTTTTGACCAATGACTTGACTCGAAAGATACCGAACTAAGTCTGCTGAAGCAAGAAAATGTCAGGACTTCAACCGAGCACGACACACCGAAGAAGAGTGATGATGTCTCGGAGGAGCTTGATGACCGAGAGGTACATGGGTGCTTGAAAAGAAATTAGAGGCTATGCTAGCATGCAATAAGTCAAAGCACCGCAAGGAAGGACTTGGATTCACCGGGGAGCTTCCACATCCGCCCCAAGACACTCGGGTACGGCTTGGCCGATAGATTTGTTCGAGGGGAGACTATGAACGCAAATACACTGAACCCCCTAGCAAAGAACAAACAGAAGATGAAAGCACCTCATCCCACACGTCAAGATTCCGACAAGAAGATCGGTGCCAAGAAACCCCAAAGACACGGTCAAGGGGGAACCAAAGAAATTAAAATTGGCGGATCGGTATAGACCTCCAAAGCCGACACATCCAGATTCAGTATGGGTCATACTATTATGAACCTATAGTCGAAGAGGCTCCAAATGTCGAAGAAAAGGAAAGCCACACGTAAGGCTAAGGTCGAGCGATCCACCAACTCGGAAGATCGGGACTCCCGAACCTCGAAGCCTCGTAAGTCACCTTTGACCATCCAAAGGGTCGATATGTTGACTCTAGTGGAAAGAAGATGTCCGAAACCACCGGGGTTGTTAGACAGATTTGGGTTATGAAAACTAACATCTAAGGACCCAAAATCAAAAATAAAGGGTACCTGAATATAATTCTGTTTTGCAGGTGCGTAAAGACCCATGGTATGTGGACAGCGGATGCTCAAGACACATGACATACCAAAGGAGTCTGCCAAGAATTATATCACCGAAGAAGGACCCGACTGAGTTTGGAGATAATGCCAAAGGCTACACGAGAGGATATGGGACACTCGGTATAGGAACTACCAAAGTTCCAAGAGTATCATATGTTGAAGGACTTCAAGATAATCTTCTCTCCGTTAGTCAATTTTGTGATAACTTAAATAGAGTGATTTTTGACGCTGGTTTCTATGATGTTATTGATAAATCCACAGGGAAAACAAGGTTTATCGAGTTCGCGCAGAAAGAACATATATGTGGCCGATCGGAACTCAATGAACCTCGAAGCTTGCTTATTGGCGAAGAATGACAACCGCACGGGGTGGCTATGGCACAGAAGACTCAGCCATCTCAACTTTAAGACGCTCAACAAGCTTGCAAGAAACACTCTAGCAAGGGGACTGCCGAATGAAGTATTCAGGAAAGACACTCAGTGTGAAGCATGTCTGAAGGGAAAGCAAACAAGGAATCAAAATCCTCCGGGTTCCATCGCCTTCCACGTATGGAATCCTTCATTTGCTACATATGGATTTGTTCGGTCCAGCCTCCCAGTTGACGATCGAGAGGCGTAAAAATATGCATTAGTGGTCATAGATGACTACTCGCTACACATGGGTCATATTCATTGCCAACAAGTCTGACGTCAAAACAGAGTTACCAACGCTTCTGAAAAAGCTCAGTGTCGAAAAGAACACCAAGATCAGAAAAATACGTTCGTACGGCAGGAACCGAGTTCCTTAATTCCATGGTAAAGGAGTTCTCGCAGCGTAAGGAATAGAGCATGAGACTTCACCGCACGCACACCTCGGCGAGAATGGAGTTGCTGAACGAAAGAACGAACTCTAAAAGAGGCAGCTAGGACTCTACTCGCAGACTCAGGACTCCCAACCAAATTCTGGGCAGAAGCTACTGATACTGCATGTTATACTCAGAATAGATCTCTACTGACAAAGCAGCATAAGAGAACACCATATGAACTATGGAACGACAGGAAGCCTTCTCTATCTTATTTCCATATTTTTGGTTGTTCATGCTTTATCCACAATAATGGGAAAGATCAGCTGAAGACTTTTGATAGCAAGTCAGATCAGGGAGTATTCTTAGGATATTCTCGGGTCAGCAAAGCTTTCAGAGTATTCAACTATCGGACTCTTTGCGTGGAGGAAAGCCCTCATGTTGTCTTTAACGAGTTTGCTACTGAAGACAGGAGCAATAACTCAAATTCTGAATCTGAGGACATCAGTAAGCAGCTACAGGATCTAAGCTTAAAAGACAAATCTGAAAAGATCCAGCTATGTTGGGATGATGATTCAGACGAAGAAACTGAAGACAAATCTACTGAATCTCAACCAGCTGAGCAAGTAGCTGAGCAGATTGATTCTCCCGAACGTAATCAATCCCGTGTAACTCAGTGTCGATGAGGAAACCGTAGAGGTAACCGAGACCAACACTACCGAGAATAACAACTCGGGGGAACGCCTAGTAATGTTCCCGAGCCGAATGCCCCCGAACCTTGTGACTCAAGAGATCATACTCTTGTTACTTGAATTACTTCAATCTCGTGAATAGTACAACCTGAAATGCCTAACTCACCTACTATACGTGTTGAACAAATTTCGGATGAAGAGTTAAAACATCGTAGATCGTGGCTAGATGCTCACACTGCTGATCTTATAATTGGAGATCCTTCAGCACATGTCAAGACAAGATCCAGATTCTGTCAAGGAGAAAGCGCATTATTTTCCTGCTTCTTGTCTACCGAAGAGCCTCGGGAATATTGAGGATGCACTTAAAGATGCTGACTGGATCATTGCTATGCAGGAAGAGCTAAATCAGTTCACGAGAAACGAAGTATGGGAGCTTGTAGACAGACCCCAGCATCAACATGTCATAGGAACCAAATGGGTCTTCAAAAACAAGCGAGATGAAAACAACGTTATAGTAAGGAACAAAGCAAGACTCGTGGCTAAAGGCTACTGTCAGCCGAAGGGATAGATTTCGATGAGACGTTCGCTCCAGCTTGCAAGATTGGAGGCAATTAGACTATTCCTAGCCTACGCAACACATCAAAGATTCGGAGTTTATCAAATGGATGTGAAGTCTCGCGTTCTCGAATGGCGTGCTGAAAGAAGAAGTCTATGTGGAACAACCGCCCGGCTTTCAGCAGGGACATCAAGTATATAGGACTCGAAAAGGCTCGACGCGGTTAAAACAAGCACCCGTGGCTTGGTACGATACCGTCTACGAGTTTCTTCTTCGTAAAGGTTTTCGTAAAGGCACAAGAGACCGCACTCTATTCAGCATTCGACCGGAAGAAGACTTATTACTTGTGCAGATCTACGTGGATGACATTATCTTCGGTTCGAAGAATGTCATCATGTGTCACAATTTGAAAAGATGATGAAGGATAAGTTCGAGATGTCGATGATGGGTGAAATGAACTACTTCCTTGGTTTTCAAGTCAAGCAATCCGAAAAGGGAACATTCATCAACCAAGGCAAATACACTCGAGACCTCATCAAAAGATTCGATGCACATCCCAAGCAAACCTATCAAGATCCCGATGAACACGAATATGAAGATAGATCTTGATAAAGAGGGAGTATCGATGAGACCAAACTCGAATACCGTGCTATAATTGGTTCTTTATTATATCTAACGGCTACTCGTCCCGACATAACTTATGCCGTAGGTGTTCGTGCTCGATTTCAGGCGAATCCCAAGCGAGTCATATGGACTCAAAGAAAGAAGATTCTCCGCTATCTACGAGGAACACCGACATGGGTTTATGGTATCCAACTGATGATAATATTGAACTAATTGGTTATTCCGATGCGACTATGCAGGATGTAGAATCGACCGAAAATCAACTTCGGGAACATGTCGGTTCCTTGGCGGCAAGCCGATCTCATGGTTTCCAAAGAAACAAGGACTCAGGGCCACGTCGACTACCGAAGCCGAATACATGGCTGCCGGAAGTTGTTGCGCCCGCATCCTTTGGCCGAGACAAGCAATGAGAGACTATGACGTCATTCGTAATGAAGTGCCGATTTTCTGCGACGATGCACGGTGCTTATTGCAATCACCGTAATCCTCGTTTCTTCACACAAGATGCAAGCACGTGGACATCGAGACATCACTTCATTCGTGACCATGTCGAAAAGAAGGATATCGAATGGAAAAGATCCATACCGACAAGCAAAGGGCCGATATACTGACTAAGCCTCTAGCCGAATCCGTATTCGTAGAACTTTCGCAGAGCTAGGTCTCTGCTGGACCCTACCGACCCTAGTCGGTAATAAGGTTTCAGGAGAGGAACATTCCAGTGAGGGGGAATGATCACTCTCGATCGAGTAAGTTCGGCACATAGAGATTCGTAAAACCATCTACACGAGGTATCACTGACTACTATGTTCAGTGACGGGTTTGCGTATCTCTACTCGGTAGTAATTTAATACTACAAGACTTTGCATTTATGGCAAAGATTCAAAGATGACATTAATATCTTTTGGTTTGTCTTTATTATTAACGACTCACATTTATTGCACGACATTCCATACATAAGCTTGCCGAACTCGCACGCATTTAACGCATGTCTTTTCACGGTTACTACTTAGGCTATTTTACAACCGGCTTTGACTTAGGTGCCTTTTTGTGATCATTGCCTATTGTTTTAACTTCTAATCTTAACCGTCCATATCATAAAAGCAAGTTTACATTCAGCCTTCGATCGAAAACCGTTCACCTTCATAGTTGATATATATTCGATCAAATCTTAAGAACCGCCATTAGCATACTTCATAACTTTCAAATTCCGAAAAATCCGAGATCTGCATTCGCAATCCTTACTTGCTATTACACTCTCAATCTTATCTCGAATTTTATCCATTGGTATGCTTATATCTATTAATGTATTTGTTATATGTTTCAGTATCGCATTGCACAGCACTGTTCTATCCAAAAATAGTACTGATTCATTTCTTGTCACAGGTACAATGGCGGAAACCAATATCTCTATGATATCTCCAGCAGATAGGATCGCGTGTGGTTTGAACCCACCATGGATTTCTATTCATGCGATCTGGAGTATATGGATGAGATCTTCTCAGCTCTGCGCGAGTCAGGGCTGGAGAAATTTCTGTCTAGGAGGCCTTCGTTCTTCCTCCCGAGACAGGTTGCAGAGCTGTATTTGAATTCAGACGCAGTGTCTGGAGATATAGTGGCGAGATTCGTTGCCCATTCTATCCAAAACGCTACTATGGAGCTGAAGCAAATGTCCATCAAGGATGCCTTGAAGCGGAGTTTTGATCTGCCCTCCGAAGGGACCAGTACAGTCGGGTACAGAGACGACCAAGTTGATGAATACCTTACCGTCTTTTGTGGAAAGCCCACTACATTCGTAGCCGCTTTCCGAAGAACAACATGTTGCCTCAGCCTCAGTGGCACTTGCCTATATAGTGACGCAGCTACCGACAAGCCAAGCGTGGTCGTTTGACCGGTGTCGAGGCCTAAGATTCGGATAATGATGGCCATATACGACCGAGCCCGTATAAATTTGACGGAGTTCTTTCTCCGAGAATTTATGGCTCAGCCGCTAAGTTCGACAAAGCATCGAACACGCCGAGCGCCAAGGGCAAATTGCCGTATGGACTCAAACCGGCCCATCATGATCGAAGATTTATGTGGATCTCGAGCCTATCACCTACAAGGACAAGGAGTACTTCAATGTGAAGAAGGTCGATTTCACAACAAGACAAAGCGCTTAGCCAGATAGGGTCGGGACCCTCAGCCAGCCTCTCCAAAATCAAAGTCTCAAAGAAGCTACGCCTACAAAGAAAAGAACTCCTCCCGCTAAAACTCCTAAGGCACCGGCAAAGAAACCGAAGAAAGCCGTTGAGGTGCCGGGCCACGAGGAGGTTCCACAAGTGCCCGCCGAACATGCTCCCGAGAAGACTACTCACCCATGCAAACTGGTTGATGAGTCCGAGTCTTCCGAGAAGACTCGCCAATGGAAAAGATTGTTTCCACCGAAAGGGACCAAGGGGATGCTTCCGCAGCTCGAGCGCAGATATTCGGGCGCCTAGACAGCCCCCTTCGTCCCTCCTCCACTCGCCTCGGCCCCTCCAACCGAAGAGCGGACTTCACACATGGACTTGGAGTCTCGAGACTGCATCTCGAAGGTGAATCAATCGGGATGGAAGCTTCAAAGTGATTATATCCAGAGCATCCCGAGAAATTCTACAACTAGTTCCCGGAGCTTGCCGACTACTCGTGACTTGTTGCTCATCGCCAAAACAAGCCAGGCTCCACATGTTGCTGCGACATCGGGAGTGGCCTCGTCTACGCCGCCTTGTCCTACACTACTCCTGCGCGCAGCAATGCATGAAGAGGAATTGAGACCGAGAGAGGAGATAGGCTATTCGAGCCCGAAGACCTCACCTCAATGGACAATCCGAGGGCTGCAATGCCGGCCATGATTCATGATCGGCAAGACGCTCCGGCCCAAAGACACCCTCGACGGGTCGAGACCATGACAACCCACCCGGTGATTCAGCCCCGGAAAGCCCGATGAGGGACATCCACAGGACAAGGATACCCATATCGAAACGCCCCCACCTCTCGCATCCTTGGTCCCGAGAAGTCCAAGGCCGGTGCTCGTCCCTCGCCAGAGCCCGCTCGCCTCTTGCTGCAGCCGACTTTCGGCAAAGGCCCAGCCGTATCCGCAAAGCGATCTCGATCGTGGCCAAAGCCTTAACCGCCCAAGGGATCAAAAATCGAGATCTTGCGAAGGCTATCCATAGGACATGGAAGCAGCATCGCTCAAGCCACGACTAAAGAAATTCGGGGCCGAAGTCCTCTGTCTCTTCATCGCCCGCCCTTGATGTTTCCACGCTTATTTCGAAGCGTTGGCTCGGCAGCCAAGTCAAATTCGAAGCTCAACTCAAGATCTTTCAGGAGAGCCAAGCCAAGCTACTAGATGAATTTTGGCTTCTAAACTCGGCTCATACCGACGCTATCACCGAACAATCCGAGGCCACCGAACAAAGACTCGAGAATATCCAACTGGCCTTAGAAGACAAGATCACCGAGAAGCCGAAAGACTTCAAGGAAGCAAACACCTCTCTCACAAGCAAGACAAGGAACACCTTACCATGGAGAGGAACGAGTTGCATGAGGCTCGACTAAGCTCCACGATCGTCTTGATGAGCCGTCAACCTCCTACAAAAATCTGAAGAAGTCGGGCTCCTAGTCCCCTACCCCTGTGCTCATTGATGATGCCAAAAAGGGGGAAAGTGAAGGAAAAAGGGAAGGAAAGAAGAGTACCGAGAAGTCGCCTCAAACTCGGTCCTCGAAGGGTGAGGCCCAGTGGTGTTTCGGCTGCGAGCACAGCCTAAAACCGGCCCAAGTGGCTCAGACTCCAGCAGACTACTCGGACAACCCGGACTCCCAAAGACATTATTAAGGAGGTTGCCGAGTACGCCGAACAAGCGAGGGAGGACTCGAAGAAGAAGAAGCTCCCATTCCACCACCAGCTCAAGAAGGTAAGGGCAAACGGGAAGCTTAAAATTCCAACCCCTCCAAAGAAAGAGATTAAGATACATATCTCGAGGAGGAAGCCCAAATAGCTGCGGATGAGAAGTCGGCCGAGAAATTGCGAGCCGAAGCGGCCTAACAAGCCAAAGTCTAAGCCTCGCCAAAGGAAAGACTAAAGCTCCATCCGAGAGGGAGGAAAGAGAACCGCTAGATCGCTTCCGAGAAAGCTCATCATAACGTATGAAGAGGACAGAGAAAAAGAAAAGGAGCAAGCAGCTAAGAATACCGAAAGGCAGGTACATCCAAATCTAGATCTAGTACCCTAAGCTAAATCGTAACAAGCTCCTCGTAAGCCTCAAGAGCAAGATGCGTAAATTGAAGAAATATTTGCTCGATGGATAGATATCTCTACAGAGGAGAGGAAGCTAGATGCGATAGAGGCCGCTGAAGCAGAGGATACATTTGGCGCACCTTGAGGCACTCAGGAAACGTGCCTGAACAAGAGGCCAGCCGAGAGTTCCCTCGAAAGCCGACATTCCTTATCGATACGTAAGGTTCAAGAAGCCAAACGATCCGAAAACACATAGATGGCCAAGATCGAGGAATGGATGCCTATTCAGTTCAATCGAGATGGGAATCGGCCAAGATAGAGTTTATCAAGAGAAATTATTTCCGCGATTCCCGGCTCCGAAATGTCTAAGGCCGATGCCTATGTCGAGTGGATGACCATTACCGAACCCGATCTTTACCGATATATGCACGGAGCAAGAATCGAAGGGGTAGTAGTCGAGTTCTCGAAGCAAGGATCATTCCTCCACCCAGAAGACAAGACGACTCAAGACATCTCGGAATGATTGAACAAGAAGTGAAGAATGTTAGCGTTGAACGGAGGACTAGAACAAGATGATCCAGACAGATTTCGCCGAATATATGATGCCGAGGAAGAACACGTTCGTGAATGTATGGAGTTCCACTGCCCGAAGATAAATCCCAAGGTTTCATGAATAGGATTCAAATAGCTTTAAGGGTTCTCCTCTTAGTTCTTCTTTTAGCTTAGCAAGATTTGTAATGTACCGAACCGTGTATTATATATATACAAATCTTCTTTTGGCTCGACAACTACTTGTTGTCTAAATAGCCGTGTTTGCTTTATGCTTTAACACTCGTAATCACTCAAGTGATTACCGACACACACGTTGATTATTTACTTGTCGCTTTTTGCTCTGTTAGATCTCCGATAGACTAGACTTTCGGAGAGTTATTATTTCTCTTAAGGGAAATTGTTGCATGGGGGAAATTATTGTAAAAGGGAAAATTGTTCGCCCCTGTCTCCCTCGAGTAGTCTAGCACTCTACCGCACAACTCCACCGATCCTACTTGTAATATTTGTAAGGAGCTCGTTCCTCGAGTAAGTTAGTGTTTAGCATAGTTGATAGGACATAGATGATAGGTTTTGGCATCATCAAATAGGGGGAAATTGTTGGGTGATGATTCAATCCTCAGCATGACCATACTTGTGGGAAATGACTCTTATCTTCCATCTTGAATCATGCCTCGCAGCCTCGTGCTCGAACTCGTTGAGAAGATTTGAAGATCCCAAAACCCTATCCGATTGGTGAACCATTCCTTTGTATTTGTATTTGTCTCCCGAGGTTTCGGACTCGGTAGACACTCGCTCTGGTCAAGGCGCCGCAGCTTATTTGCCTCAAAGACCGAGTACGACTCAGCTGATCTTGGACTCAGCAGGAGCGTATACCGAAAGACTCCAGTGATATTGGACTCAGCGGAGCAAGATATCGAGAGAGTCGCTTGAACCGAACTCACGGAGAGTAGTTCATTGAACTCGTAGCCGATCTTCGCAGACTTATCTCAGCCAGCCTATCTACCGAATACAAGGTCGACTCAAGAACGCGGATAGTCTTCGGGATCGCCGAATCTTTTGAAAGACAATCGCATTGTCATGTACGAGGAAGAGAGAAGTCGCCTTGAGCCTGTCTCGAAGTTTGTGCCGTCTCAACCACTTCATTCACCTCAACGAATGACAAACATACACGTGTCTTCTCACTGCTAAAGTCGCAGTCAACCTTTTACCTAAAAAAAGGTGGGAAAGTACACTGTTACCTACACCAAAAGAGCCGTTTGCTACCAAAAAGAGAGAGAGAGAAGAAGATCGTCTCCAACGGATCTATTTCAATCTCTCGCTCTATAAATAGAGGGATCATTCAAGATTTAAGAGAGAATGCGCGCCTAGAACACGAGAAAGCATTCAAACGAGCGAAATTAACGACTAAGTCCTCCGCAAGAAACAACCGAGTTATCTCCGACGAAAGACTACATCCAATTCAAAAAGGAACCAAGCCGAACCGACATAACCTTCTAGTATCCAAGCGACCGACATGAACCTATAGCTAAACCCTCACCGTTCGTCGCTCTGGATAGCTACATTCTCGTTCCTTATCCCTCTAACCCTAAGCTCACTTGTTATATCCATAGCTTAGACGAAGGAGTTCACATTTGAACCCAATCCTTATCAGATAAGGACTCCTTCACCGTTGGAGAAGTTTGTCAAACACTTTAAGTTTGATAGTGTTGTAAATTGAGACTTGGATCAGTATAAAAAACCAAGACGCGGCTTTGCTCGGTGTGCAAGCCGACCGAGACTAACTCAGATAATAATAAATAGCCTCCCGATCATTCGGGACAGTTGGGACGTGGGATTTGAGCGATATCCGAACCACTTTAAAAATCCCGTGTCTCTATCGCTTTCTTAACTGTTGCATTGATTTTACTATTCATACCGAACATCATATTTAAATCAATCAACTGTCTCAAGATATCTGAACTTTTAAATCTCTTTAACCGAGACTTAAAACGCTTTTCTCACAAAAATTGATTTGGGGCCTACACAATTCCGCACACTA
>CM054811.1:16530004-16650814 GCA_028984105.1 Lavandula angustifolia
TTGCCCGAGATTCTATGGTTGCGACAATAGTTAAGGGTACGATGTATATCAAGAGATGAAGTGTCGATCTTATTGCGACGGTACGGTGCCATTGCAATCACTCGAGATAAAGTTCCTCGCAAAAAGATGGAAGCACGTGGACATATGACATCACTTCATACGAGACCATGTCGAAAAGTTAGATATCGAGAATCGGGAAAATCTATACGTAAGCAAATGGCCGTATCTTGTGAGCCTCTCGGCGGGGCCCAGGGTTGACGAACTCTCGGTAAAGCCAGGTCTCTTGGATCCCACTTATTGATTCGGTAAGACGATCTTGATGCGAGTAGGGGGAACTTACTTTGTTGCGAGTAAGGTGAATGAGGAGGTCTTGACATACTCGGCATCTCTGCGGTGGTATCGATTGACTACTATGTTCGGTGACGGGTTATGAATATTTATTGACATATTACATTCGACATGTCGTTGCATTTACTCCCCCGCCGTTAATAGACTGGGATGTCATTAATCAAGCGTTTTCATTAAAGCGCTGACATTCCGTATCTTATTGCGTGAATTAAATGCGTACCATCTCACCTTACCTTTTAAACGGTAGTATACTTAGGTCGAGATTATAAGCGACGCGTGTAATCATAACATATTATATCATTTTATCTGAGTCGTCCGTATGCAAGTTTAATTTTAATCCTCGACCGTCCATTGATAAAATCGTTCGTATTCATTAGATATGTATGCGCGGCGTATTAAATATTCATAAGTTACTCTTTTAGCCATTTCGATCAAACTTTGTGCTTTGCATATTAAGCGCATTAGATATCTATAATCTTCAAGCCGCAGTCGCTTTACGATAAATTTCTTTACTTTAATCGGCTAAAGCGTTTTACTCTATTTTCGAGTGCTAACGTTTGTTTTCTGCGAGATTGATTCGCTCAGATAGCGGCTTGATAGTTAAGAGATGCGATGTATATCAAGATGAAGTGTCGATCTGTTGCGGCCGGTACCGGTGCCGTTGCGTCACCAGTCCCATTCCTGCGAAAGATGAAGCACGTGGACATACGACATCACTTCATCAGAGACCATGTCGAAAAGTAAGATATCGAGAATGGAAAAATCCCATCGCCCGATAGCCGAAATGGCCAGACTTATCACGACAAACCTCTCTTTGAGAACCGGGTTGACGAACTCTCGGTAGAACTGGAGTCTACTTGGATCCCTTATTCAAATTCAGTAAGACGATCTTGGAAATGCGAGTAAGGGGAACTTACTCGGTATTGCGAAGTAAGGTGGACGGAGTGCGGCATACCAGCGTCACACAGTGGTATCGATTGGCTCTATGTTCGGATGACGGAGTTATGAATATTTATTCGGCATATTACATTCAACATCATCGTTGCATTTACTCCCTTCCGTTAATAGTCCTAGGATGTCATTAATAAAAACGTTTTCATTAAAAGCACGACATTCCATTATCTTTATTGCGGCAAATTAAATGCATGTCGTCTACTTACCTTTTAAACGGTAGTATACGTGAGGTGGAGATTATAAGCGGCACGATTAATCATAACACTATTATCTCATTTTATGCAATTCGTCCATGTATACAATTCAATTTTAATCTCAACCTTGCATTGATAAAATCGTTCCTTATTCATTAGATATGTATATGCGCACGTATTCGTAATCGTAAGTTACTCTTTCTCGCCCGATTCGATCAAACTTTGTGCTTTGTATATCAATCGCATTAGATATCTATAATCTTCAAGCACAATACTTTACGATAAATTTCTTTACTTTAATCTTACATAGAAGCTGATTTACTCTATTTTTGAGTGCTAACGTTTGTTTTGAGTGAGGCGAGTCGAGAGAAGGACTTGTGTTGAGGCTCGGAGAGGAGATTAACTCTTTGATGACAGAGTCTCAGAGCATCAAGAAGATCAAATCCTGATGCTTGGCCAACGACTTGGCTTGACCCGAGGAAAGATCTTGGGGCTAGTCTGCGGGCGAGAGTTGGCCGGGACTTCGGTAGCAGAAGCATAGAAATGCTTTAAGAAGAGTGATGATATGTGGAGGAATACAGTGGCGCAAGTGATGCATGGCGGCGAAGAAGAAGCTTGAGACAGAAACCTTGGCCAACTGACAGCAAGCTTTAGCGGCTTGCAAGGAGGGACTTGGATCGATCGTGGAGCACCTCATCTGCCCAGTGTGCTCGGAAGAAGCAGAAGCAATGTAGCTGATAGATTTGTTCGAGGAGACTATCGAGTGTTGAGATCCCGAACCTCTGGCAAAAGAACAAACAAAAGATGAAAGCCACCTCATCCACAGCTATCAGCATTCGACAAGAAAGATTAGCTCAAAAGCGCCCGGCTCGATCGGCGAGGGAACCGGCGAGTTAAGGTGGGCGTCGGTATGAGACCTCCGCCAATGGCTTACATCCGTCTCGGTATGGGTGTATTATTATAATCCCCCATAGTCGGGGAGAAAATCCCGAGGAAGTCGGGGAAAAGGAGAAGAAAGAAAGCCGTTCGAGAAAGCTAGGGTCCAACAAGTCCGCCCAACTCGGGAAGCCGGCATCGACCGATCCGGTGGTGAAATATGTTGATCGGAAGTGGAAAGAAAGCGTGCAGAGACCCCTTAGGTTCGTAGAGGCAGATTTGGGATTTCCAAAAGCCCAGCATCTAAAGACGAAATCGAAAATAAGAGAATGCATAGAATATAAGTATGTTTTGAAGGTGCACAAGGACCGCTTGGTATGTGGACCGGAGTGGATGCTCAAGACTATGACATACCGAAAGGACCTGCGAAGAATTATACTGCGAAGAAGGACCCGGAATCGGAGGTTTGGAGACAATGCAAGGCTATACCGGTATGGAACGATCGGCATTGGAACCGCCACGGTTCAGTATCATATGTTGAAGGACTTGACATAATCTTCTCTCTATTAGTCAATTTTGTGATAACTCGAATAGGGTGATTTTTACGGTTGGTTTACGTGATGTCATTGGTAAATCTACGGGGAAAATAGTGTTATCGAGGTTAACGCAAAGAATATCTATGTAGCGGCTGGAACTCGAGGTGGAGCAGAAGGCGTGCTTGCTAGCGAAGCGGCCAGCGAACGGGGGTGGCTCAGCAGCGAGAGAGCCTCGGTCCATCTCAACTTCAAGACGCTCAACAAGCTGGCTAGAAACGCTCTAGCAAGAGGCCTACTCGAATGAAGTATTCGATGCAAAGACACTCGGTGTGAAGCATGTACGAAGGAAACCCGAACAAAGAAACGAAATCCACCTTTATTCCATACGCCTTCCACTTGATGGAATCCTTCGGTTGCTATATATAGAATTTATTCGGTCGATCTCTCCGGTGCGATCGAGAGGCGAAAAGTATGCTTTAGTGATCATTGATGACTACTGGAAGTGCTACACATGGTGTGCATATTTATTGCCCAACAAATCGACGTCGAAAATAGAGTTGCCTGCGAGCTTACGCAAAAGCTCGGTGTCGAGAAGAACACCAAGGTTATAAAGATACGTTCGAGACGGAGGGGCGAGTTCCACGAATTCGTTAGTGGAGGAGTTACGCAAAGGCGAAGGCATAGAGCATGAGATATGCTGCCGCGCTTGCCGCTTACCAACAAAATGGGGTTCTTTGAATGGAAGAGCGAGAACACTCGAAGAAGCTGACAAGAACCTGCTCGTAGACTCGAGGACTCCCATCGAGTGCAGGCCGAAGCAACTAACACTACATGTTACACATGGAGAATTGATCTCTCTTTTGACTAAGCGGCATAAGAAGATACCATATGAATTATGGAACGGCGGGGAAGCCTTTCTTATCTTATTTCCATATATTTGGGTGTTCGTGCTTTATTGGTGGTATTTGTTTTCACACCAAATAAAATTCTACACACACTTAGAATTTTATAATTAGTATAGAACGGGGTCGAACTCGGGGAGCGGTGAAAATCAACAATATTTATCCTTTTGATCGAGTTTTGGTGATGCCACCACGCATAAATTTTAGGTTTACTACCAGAGCAGAAAGAAAAGTAAATAATAGGAAAATAGATAGAAATAAACAAGTAGAGAAAGGCGAACTTCGGCCGGGTAACTCGTATGAGACAACTACTTCGATCATCGATGCATAGATTTAATTAATTCCTAAGATCAACCCGATTATAGGATACGGTGTTGGTCGCGTACATACCAATTCCTACTTACTTAGTAGGTAAGGCTTGTTGAACAAATTTCCACTACTCCTAACCTAACTACAACCTAGCTTGTTGAACAAACCTAGATTTAATGTTTAGATAGCATTACGAGGAAGGAACCCAATTTTAATCTCTACCGTTGTTGGACAAGTGACATAGATGATTAACCTCCTTAATTCGACTAAGATTCACGATAGCCGCCCGCCCTAAGTTGTTGAACAATACGCGCTAATCTTCACTAACCTAAATTGATCGGGTTTAAGTTAATCGATTAAATCTTTACTTGAATGAAATCGAAATCCTAGACTTCAATTACTACGTACAATTAGATCTCACAAAGTTTGTATCTCATATTCGTCACCCTCCGTCGAAGCCCTAAAAAGTTTAGCTACTCATTATTAACTTGGACAAGCTAAGTGAAACGAACATAGTAAGAACAGAAAGTAAAGTGCGAAAGATTTGGAAACATAAGGCCGAATTTAAGAGCAGAAATTAAATACGGAAGACCCCGAAATTAAAATCTTTGAACGTAAGTCTTGAATCGGGGAACGGACAAGTTGAATGACTTAAACTGCTGAATAAACTTCAAGTGTTGAATCAAAGTTAACTAAACTAAGAAAGCGATAATGAAGGTGTTTAAATTCTTGTGCGAGAGAGAAATAAACCTAAACTCGGGACTAAGAAGCGAAGATGGGCGGGAAGAAAACTAAACTAATGAAAGCGCTGAGAGAATTTATTATATGATCGTTGTTCGTCTCCATCCCTTTATATAGATCTTGAGCTTGATCTTCAAAGGAAAGAAATGCAGGGCAAATCTTTTGAATCTTGATCTTCAAGACTCCTTTTCCTTGTATAACTCCAGCCACTAAAATATCTTCAAGCTCAGAATCTTTAGCAAATCTTTTCTTCTCGATCTAAATCCGTTTTATCTCCAAAATTCACCAAAATATCTCCAAATCCGCTCACGGATCGCCACCTACATCATCGATCATAAACTTCTTGAAAATAGACATTTACGTGCACAAAACAACATCAACTTGGACAAGATGAGCGTCGGAAGCTGGGTGAATTAGAGGGTATAAAATCGACACATCATTTATCCACAATAATGAAAAGGACCGGTTAAAGACTTTGGTAGCAAGTCGGGCCCTGGGAATCTTCTTAGGATACTCCTGGGTCGGACAAAGCCTTGAGTTTTTAACTACAGAACCGCTTTGCGTGGAGGAAATCCCTCGTGTTGTTTTTAATGAGTTTGCTGCGAAGGCGGGAGCGAAGCTAAAAATCGGGAATCGAGGACATCGGTAAGCTGACTAAAGGATCGAGCTTAAAGACAAAGTTGAAAAGATCCGGCTTTGTTGGGATGATGATACGGAAGAGGAAATTGAAGATAAGGCTATTGAATCTCGGCCAACGAGCGAAGTAGGCTGAAGCAGATTGACTCTGCAGAGACGAGGTCAATCCCGGGGTAACTCGGGTCGATGAAGAAACCCAGTGTGTAAGCGAGACCTCCATTGAGGATAAAAAGTCGGGGGAACAAATGAAGTTCTGACAATTTGAATGCCCAGGACACGGTGACTCATTTACACCCAACTCTCGAAATGGCGAATTACTTCAATCGAGAATAGTACAAGCTTAAATGCCCTAACTCGCTACTATCTATGTTGAACAGAATTTCGGATGAAGAGTTTGAAACATCGTGTCATTAATGGTGGGCGGACGCTCACACTTGACTTGATTATTGAAGATCCTTCGGTTAGTGTAAAGATAAGATCAGTTACGTCGAGGGTGAAATCGCATTATATTCACAGCTTCTTGTCTGCTAGAAGAACCTCGGTCGGTTTTGGGCCGCTCTTAAGCATCTTTGGTCGGATCAGTAGCTATGCGGGAGGGGCGGTGAACTAGTTTGTGAGAAAGCAGTATGGGAGCTTGTTGACGGACCTCGACATCCAGCATGTGATCGGAACTAAATGGGTCTTCAAGAACAAGCGAGATGAAAACAACGTCATAGTAAGGAGAACAAACGGCAAGACTCGTGGCAAAGGCCTCTTGTCGAAGCCGAAGGGATAGATTTCGACGAAACTTTCGCTCCGGTTGCAGGGTGGAGGCGATCGGACTATTCTAGCCTACGCAACACATCAACGCTTCGAGTTTATCAAATGGATGTGAAGTATGTGTTCCTAAACGGCGTCTTTGAAAGAAGAAGTCTATGTAGAATAGCACTCCGGCTTTAGCGTAGGGACATCGAGGTTTATAGACTCGAAGAAAAGACTACGTATGGGTTAAAACAAGCACCCGGGGCTTGAGTACGATACCACTGTCACGAGTTTCTTCTTGAGAAAGGTTTTTGAAGGGCATAGTAGACCGCACATTATTCGGCATTCGGCCCGGACTACGGCATATTACTTGTGCGGATCTACGTAGATGATATTATATTCGGCCCGAAAGAACGTCATCATGTATCGGCGGTTTGAGAAAATGATGAAGGAAAAGTTCGAGATGTCGATGATGGGAGAGATGAATTATTTCCTCGGTCTTCAAGTCAAACAATTTGAGAAAGGAACATTCATCAATCGGGGCAAATACACTCGAGACCTCATCGGGAAATTCGGTTGCACATCCGGAGCAAACCATTCAAGATCGATGAACACGAATATGAAAATCGATCTTGATAAAGAGGAGTATCGAGTGACCATCTTGAATTTCGGTGCTATTATTCATTATTATATCTAAGCTTTGCTACTAGACCCGACACAACATATGTTGTAGGTGTATGCGCCTCGATTTCGGGCGAATCTAGCGAGCCGTATGGACTCGGCAAAGAAGATTCTCCGCTATCTCGGAGGAACACGACATGGGTTTATGGTATCCAGGAGATGATAATATTGAACTAGCTTGGTTATTCGATCTTCGACTATGCAAGATGTAGGATTGGCCAGAAAGCGACCCCGGAACTTGTCAGTTCTTGGCGATGAGCTCATCTCATGGATTTCAAAGAAACAACATTGATGGTAGCGACGTCACTGCTGGATGAATACATAGGCTGCCGAGTAACGCGCACAAATCCTTTGGTCGAGATAGCGGCTACGCGACTATGATGTCATTGAGAATGAAGTGTCGATCTTCTGCGGCGGCTCGGTGCAATTGCAATCACTCGGAACCACGTGCCCGTGCTAGGGTGCAAACACGTGGACATCGGACCGCGTGATCATGTCGAAAAGAAGGATATTAAGATGGAGAAGATCCATCTGCCGACCATCAAAGGGCCGATATTCGACCAAGCCACTGGGCGAAGCAAGATTAAGAGAACTTTCGGTAGAGCTAGGTCTGCTAGACCTTACCGACTCCCGGTCGGTAAGTGGATTCGAGAGAGGAGCATTCGGCAAGGGGGGAATGTTCACTCTCGATCTTGAACTCGTTCGTTACATAGAGATTCAACAACCGTCTACACGAGGTATCGGTGACTACGATATCGGTGCGAGGGTTTGCGTATCTCTACACGGCGTGCTTGATGAAATATTTTATGCATTAATGATTCGATTCGGCTTCGTATTCAATGCCTTAGAAAATGTCATTTAATATAACGGTTTTACATTTAATACACGCATTCTATGCTAAGTATGCTGAACTTTGCGGCGCATTAAATGCATGTCCAATCAAGATTACTTCTTTCGCTATATCAGTGTAATTTGACTTTGGTGGCTATTTTGATCATTACCTATTTTATAACATTAAATCTTAGCCGTCCATCTCATAAAGTAGATTCAAACTGACGAAGTGGATGAAAAGCGTTGACTTCTTGATCATATAAAACACGTTCAAAGATTGAAAAACCGCCATTTTGCTTTGCAACTATTAAACCACTAGAATTTTATGAGAATGGCATCTACCATTTGCAAGCAACTCTTATAACTTCTCGAAATCACTTCGGTAAATTTCATGCATATTCGGTATCACGTACTTCTCTGCAATATTTTTCGATGCACCGATATCTTATCTTGCGAGATCAAAATCATGGCAAAGAAGAACGTCGCGATTACTATTCCGGCCAAAATCTTGGAGATCCTTAAAAAAAGACGGTGTTTGGTGTGAGCCAATCATGGAATTCGGCCTTTGTGAGTTGGATTATATGGAGGAGATCATTGAGGCGTTGAGGGCATCGAGTGCAGGAAGGTTTTCTCTCAAGGAATCCGGCCTTCTTCCTTAGAGACGGGTCTCGGAGTTATATCCGAATTACGAATCCATTTTTAACGGAGATATTAGGGGTCGGTTCATCATTCATCATGTCATACACCCCGCCCGTGCGCCTCAGAGATAAAGCGGATGTATATCGAGAGAACCTCTTGGCTGAGCTTTGTTTGCCCGGCACACGAGCATCGGCGTACTTGATATAAGGATGACCTTATGGACGAATACACGGAGATCTTGCGGAGAACCTACGTCGTTCGAGGCTGCCTTCCCGAAGAACCCAATGTTGCCCTAAGTACCGAGAACTTTGTCATACATAGTCACTTAGATCCGGACTAGCTAGGCAATGTCGTTCGATCGGTGTCAGACCCCAATTGCAAAGATGATGGCGATCTATGCGAGCCCAGTCAAGTTTGGACAAAAATTCTTCCTCAAAGAATTCATGACCCGGTAGTGAAGTTTGATAAGGCTTCGGGCAATCCTAGCTGTCAAGAGCAAGCTTCTTTACGGGATGAAGGCGCGGTTATGATCGAAGATTTTGTGGTGCGGCCACCGCGTCTGGCCCGACAAAGGGTACTTCCAACCCCAAGAAGGTCGGGTTTCGGGCGGGGCGGCCGGCCCTTCGGCCAAATCGGATGCGGGCATGTCGAGCCCAAGAAAGGTACTAAGAAAACCTTCTACTCCGACCAGAAGAGGTCACCGGCTAAGGCCTTGCTCTGGGAAGACACCGTCAAACAAAGAGAAGAGGGTCTTGAAGCGGTAGTTGTACCTCCCTTCCAACTCCAAGACGAGGCGGGAATCTTCTTAGAAGGGCTGTCTCGGTGAGAAGAAGCGATCTCCGAAAAAGGGAGAGACAGTGGAACAAGGGTCATGGTGAGCCTGCTACTCCTATCACTCGGACCCCGCTCGATATTCCACCCCTCGGCGACATCCCGTTACGCAAGAAAGAGATGTCTCGATGGAAGTTGAAGACTCGAAGATAGCTCACGAAGCTAAGGCAATCGGGATGGAGGGCCTCGGCTCTTCAAGCCGAGCCTCCCGAGAAGTCTCGGAGGCAATTCCAGGAGATATCGGGTCATTCGACTTGGTTGTTCTAGCCAAGCAAGCCGGGCTTCACGGCTGATAAGGTTCCGGGCGTGGTCGACTCGAGCAGGGCGATCGACACTACACGTGAACGGACTTCATGAAGAGGAGCTTTTGATCCGCGAGAAGATAGGCTACTCGAGCAACGGACCTCTGCTCCTTAGAAGACTTAAGGGAAACTATGCTTGGCCTTATTGAATGATAGAGTTCCGTCTTCGGCTGATCGCGCCTTAGGATGGGTCCGATCGATGATCGGGAACCCGCCCCGTGATTCGGGCCCTAAGAAGCACTGTTGAGGGATCTCAAGCCTGGAGGAGGGTGCCCCACCAACTACTACTAAAATCCCACTCGGCATCCTCCCTCCGGGTCGGTGGTGGCGGTGGTACCTCTCGGGCCGCGGACCCGATGCGGCCTTCCTTTGAAGTGCATTTGAGGTAGCGCTCGGCCAAGGACCAGACGTTCAAAGGCGTGGCCCAGGCACTCGAAGTCAAGGTGCTCAAAAGCAACTTCGGCGGCGGAGCTGTCCACATGATTTGGAAATAGTCAGCTCAGGCTCGAGTGAGGAGATGAAGGAGCTCCAGAACCTCGGTTCAGAACACTCCAGCTCCGGACTTCTCCACTATACTGACAGATGCATTATCCACTCAGCGAGCCGAGTTCGAGAAGCAACAGAAACTGATGGAAAATGCTCAGAAAAAACTTCTTGAAGATTATCAAGCAGCCCAGTCAGCCCATGCTGAATCCATCTCTTCCATGAGTCAAGCCTCAGAACTTAGACTTCAGAATATTCAGAAGGATCTGGAAGAGAAGATGGATAATAAGTTGCAAGTAATTTAGACCGAGGTGGAGTCTTCCCATAAGAAATATGGAGATGCACTTACTGAAGAGAGGAATGAACTCCATGAACGCCTTGAGAAATTGCAGACAGTTTTGGATCAGCTGGCGACCGCTTATGAAGGTCTGAACAAGAAGATTCCGGTACCTACCCTTGACCCAATTGATAATACCAAAAAGGGGGAAAGGGAAAGGATACCGAAAGCACCGAGGAGCAACCCAGACTCGTCAATTTGCTCCCACTGAACCCCAAGGCACAAGTCAGGCCTAGGGTGTCTCAGCAGCAGGAGATGTAGAGCGTGCTGAGACCGGCTCAAGCGGCTCAGGACCTAAGGACTCAGCAACCCAAACCCTTCCCGAACTCATTAAGGAGGTTCGTTGATTTTGCTGAGGAGGATTCTGATGAGGAGGAAGCTCCTCTGCCTCCTCCGGTGGCCGGTAAGGGGAAGAAAGTTCTAAAACTCCCAACCCCACCGAAGAAAGGAGCTAAGAGGTTTGTAACCCCTTCGAGGGAGAGCTCGAGATCAAAGGCGATGAGAAGCTCGCCGAGGGGAGATACCGGGGCGAGGGCGATAATAAGCCTAAGAAAGCTCCCGCTAAGGGCAAAACCAAGGTACAAGGGGAAGGAAGCTGGATCGAGGCCACCCCCTAGGAAGCTGAAAATCGGCGATGAGGTCGATAAATAAAAAGAGAAGGAACAGCAGCAGCAGCAGACTGGTCAGTAGGGTGGAACCAAGTCCAAATCTCAAACCCCTGCTGAGTCAGATGAAGAAGAAGAGCATGTTCCGTCATATGTCCCCTCTAAAGCCCAAGAACAAGAGATGAAAGAAATATGGGACATGATGGACGGTATCTAGATAGAGGTGCTTGAAGCGGACGGTCATCGGTGAAGCCGAGAGAAAGGCTCAGACTTGCAGATCTATAAGCTCTAAGACTCATGACAGAGAAAGAGGCAAGAGAGAGGATTCCTGACAAAGCTAAAATTCTGTATAAATACAGAAGGAGCAAGAAGCCTACTGATCTCAAGATTCACAGATGGCCGATAATTGACACATGGATGCCATGGGAGCAGACTTGGAGGTGGGAAACACTCAAAGTGGAATTTATCAAGAGGTATTTTATCCGGAGGTGCCGGTCGGGCATGCACAAAACTACACCTGTTTCTTGAATGGCTTCTTGTGAGCAACCCTTAAATTTATGCCGAGTCCGAGAAAACCTTAGGCGAGAAGATAGATGTCGAGTTCCGGTCCCTAGACCCTTGGCCCCTCCACGTAAGCTCGATGGATTACCGCATCTTTGGAGTGATAGAAGGAGAAGTCGGCCGAAGTGGGCCATAGCCCCGAATCTTGATGAAGTTGGTCCCGATGATACGCCGAAGATACGAGTCGAGGAGAGATACGTTCAGAATGTATGGATTGCCGTTGCCTGAAGAGAATTCAGTGATTTCAAAGCACGGATCCAGCAGTTCAGAAGATAGATGTTAGTTCTTTGTATCTTTTTATGTTTTTCTAGAATAGCAGATGATGTATTGTTCTGAATATTCTCATATCTATAAGATATCATTGATGTTCGGCCCGATAATATCTTATTGTCTTCTTGGCCTTGTTTACTTAAGCTTAACACTCAGAATCACCTAAGTGATTACTGACTCACACACTCACTGCTGATATTTGTGTCTGTCTGTTTTTACCTAGATTGATAGATTCCTTCTTGTTTGATTGAGAGGTTTATGAGGAAATTGTTGTTAGACTCTGTATAAGTTCTAATATTTCTTCCCTGTGCTCCCTCAGTAGTATAGAACTTGAAGAACAACTCCACTGATTCTACTTGTAATATTTGTAAGGAGTTTGTTTCTAACAGTTTGTAGTGTTAGGTTTTGGCATCATCAAATAGGGGAAATTGATGGGAGATGATTCAGTAGCCTAGTGCTCAGTAGATTTGAATGATCCCAAAACCCTACTTCGATTGATGAACCATTCAGTTGTATTTGTTCTGTCTCTGTCTCTGAGAGTTTCAGACTCAGTAGACATCCTTCCTACATGGCTCAGGCATCAATTACGCTGCTGGCTCTTCGCGGACTATCGCCCTTAGTACCATGAGAAGAAGACTCGCAGTACTTGGATTCGGCAGAGCAACTATACCGAGAGGTATTCGGACTCGGTAGGCTTGGACTCGGCAGAGCAAGACATGCGACAGAGTCGGGTTGAACTGAACTCAACAGGAGTACTTCACTGAGCTCAGAGTTGATCTTCAGTAGAGCTAGACTCAGTAGGAGTATGCTACTGAATATAGATCAGACTCAGCAACGGCCAGACAGTCTCCTGATTGTTAGAGATCATATAAGTCAAATCAGCAGAGTCATACGAGGTATAGAGAAGTCAGCTTCAGATCTGTCTTGAAGTCTGTTTGTCTCACCTACTTTCTTCAGCCTCTACTAATGACAAGCAACCAACTATCTACTTTACGATTAAAGTCCGCAAGTCAAAACTTTTCCGTTAATGGAGGGAAAGGACTCTGCCACCATACTTTGAAAGAGTCGTTAGCTACCCAAAAGAGAGAGACACATGGATCATTGTCTCCAGTGGATCTCATCTATAAATAGAGGGAAGATTTCAAATCGAAGCTCACGACACATACAAGAACACACGAGCATTTACGAGCAACTCATAATCGACTTAAGGCTTTTCGCAAGATCTTCAAAGAGCTATTCCAACTGAAAGGCGACATACTTGCTCAAAGGGAACTGAGCTGAATCAGACTATAAGCCTCTAGTATCCAAGCGACTGAATACGAACCCAGAGTTTATCCTTTACCGTTCGTCGCTCTAGAAGCCACCTTCTCATTCCCTTCCCTCTAACATAAGCTCAGCAGACCATATCTATAGCTTAGATCGAAGGAGTTCATCCTTGAACTGTTCTTTATTGTAAAGAACTCCTTCATAGTTGGAGAGTTTGTCAAACACTTCAGTTTGATACTTTGTAAACTGAGACTTGCTCAGTATAAATCTCAAGACCAGTATTTGTCCAGTGCACAAACCGACTGAGACTAACTCAGTATAATAAAATAGCCTCCTGATCTTTCTAGGACAGTGGACGTAGGATTGTTGGATCCGAACCACTTTAAAATCGCTGTGTTCTATGTGTTTTCTTTACTGTTGCATTGATTACTGTTCATACAGAAAACATCTTTTAAAATCATTCAACTATGTTTCAGCAAAGCTTAACAGACTGCATTAATATACTGAAACAGTTTTCCTAAAAATGTTTTCTAACTCAACTGAATTGGGCCTACACATTTCCGCACTCTACTGAACTTCTATTGAACGGTACTGAATTCTGACCTAAGTCAGCTAGCAGGCCTTAGTGAAGTCAGTCACTCTGCCACGTGATTCAGAACAACCTATCTGATCTTCCTTAAAAGGACTGTTCGCGTCTTGAGTTGAGAAAGTTTTCAGGTGTATTCACCCTCCCCCCCCTCTACACCTAAACGTTTATCTCGGGACCAACAACCTGGCTCCTTCGTATGTTGCAGTAACCCTGATTATTGCTCCCATTCAGATGTTCTGACCTGTATCCTGGCCCTTTTCTTCCTCAGCGTGGTCAGAGAACAGAAGAAAATATAAATGTGTCTCTCTCACTCGCGTGTATGCCTTTATGAGTATGTGTAGGTGTGTGTTCCTATTATGAACAGAATACTAATATACATAGGCTCCAAAAACTAATATTATATTAATATTTATAGGCCATTAATATAATTATATCCATAATGGGCTTCCACATCAATTAGCCTATAATATAATAAATTAATCTATTGGGCTACTTTTATTTATCAATTAATTGGCCCAGCCAATTAATTCCAGATAAATAACATTATTAAATAATACAAAATGTGTTAGTCCGGAGACGAGTGTAAGGTGTAGAGGGTGGGGGTTGAATACACCTGAGTACAAGTTTTTTTTCTCAAACGTGAAGGACAATTGAGCTGGAGGTTGCAACTGATGAATAGTGTCAAATAGTAACCTTCTGATCGCGGGTCAGAGTGACTCAACTACTGAGTTTCTCCTACTGACTTCTTTCAGTATTTGATTCTCAGTCGGAGAATTAGTGCGGATAAGTGTGTAGGGCCCGATAGACTTCATCTCTATTTGAAAACGTATTTTTCGCAAACCAAATAATTTTGGCTAGTGCACTTTCAAATACGTTTTATGCAAAGTATGAGTTTGTAAGAAGTTTGAATGTAATGCAATAAAATAGTAAATGACACAACTAATTTTTAACGTGGTTCGGATACGCAAGATCCTACGTCCACGGTCCTGCTGAATAGGAGGTCTTGTTGATTAATCTGAGCAAGCCTCAACAAGGTATATGTGCACTGGACAGACCCTTCTAAGTTATATTCCTTAGCGACTTTACAATCCAAACCGAAGTTTGAAGGGGAGGGGATGTTCTCCAACTATGAAGGACTTCTTACAATAAGAACAGTCACGAAATGTGAACTCCTTTGAAGGTTCTAAGCTATGGATATAACAATAGAGCTTAGATAGAGAAGAGGGATCAAAAGGAAGAAACTCTAGAGAGAAGAACTAGAAATACTCTAATGAGCAAGTTCTTCGCTGGATCTTCGTGAAAGCGCTAGAGTGTTTCGAGAGCTTGAGCGTGTAATCCCTTTGATATCCCGTGCGTGGAGCTCGGAAAGGCTTCTCTATTTATAGTTGTGACCCAGGCATTTGTCCGTTGGAGGGGACGATGCCACGTGTCACAAATGTCCAAGGAAAATGGCCATATGTTCGAAATGTTGTCGCGGAGTAGTTGGTCACTGTGCATGAGAGCAGCTTAAGTTGGTCAGAGCAGGTAGAGCTTAGACTGCTTCTCATTGGTCGAGATTTGTGGTAGGTGAGACTTGTCAGACATCAGTCTTCATCTGAGTTGACTCTCACTCATCCTCGTATGATCTTCTACTGACTTTCGAATGAAGTCAAAACTGGGTCATTTCCTTTCGGATAGAGTAGATCTGATGCGATCTCTTTCTTCTTCGTCTGAGTCTGCTGATAAAGGATCATCTACTGAGCGAAGTCAGCTGATGACTCTGAAGGTACTGAGCTTGATTTTGTGTTCTTCTACTGATGTGGGTCAGTTGATGAGAAATCTTCTACTGATGTGGGGTCAGCTAATGACCTTAGAACACGAGCTCTTACAATGATGACGCGGGGTTCTGGAAAGTAACTTCCTACTGAAGTTCAGACCAACACTTACCCCTTACAGGACTTAGACAAAAACGATAATGAAAATACAAATAGTATAGCCTATTACATCATCTAGTCCTATCGATACTACACTAAGGGTACAAGACGGGTTTCGGGATCTTCAATTCTATAGTATAAAATTGCTATGATTTGCCCCATTACCGATAAAACGGATGAGTCCTATTACAGGAACTACTATTAAAATAATACTAAGTACCCTCTAAGTGGTTACTATGATCAACTACTGACTCATAACCCAACAATTTCCCCCTAATTGATGATGCCAAAACCACTATAAACTTCTACAAGCACTACAAGTACAAAACTACTGACCCAAAGAGACTTCAGTAAGAACTGAGCAATAAACACAGGGTAATCAGCAGCTAAAAGATAGGCATATTAGAGAAATAGGTTATGTGTGTGTGTGTCAGATCACTTCTGTGATCAGATGTGATAACGTAAATAAACACAACCATAAGACAATGAGTAGTTGTCTGGCCAAAAGCAAGGTATTGTTATATATATGAGAAATGATTACAATCAGTTCTAGCTTCTATACAGAGTGAAAACATCTACTGCTATCGTCTGAACTTCTTAATCTTGTCCTTGAACTCGGCAGACTTGGCAGCAGGAGGATCCAACCCATAAGATTTGTAGATTCTGGCTCTGAGGGTTTGGATGTCCTCGATATCATCAAGCTGCAATGGATCTAGATCATTGTGATGTGCGGCAGCTTCGACCTCATCTTCGATCTCCTTCGTACAGGAACTCCTCGAGAGGTCATGGGCGGAGTCACCGTTCAGTAGGCGAGGGCAACGAGTGGCAGCTTTTCCTTGGAAAGAATTTGCTTGATCTGTGCTCTGAGGTTGGCATCGTACTGATATATGAATTCGTTGAAGAGATCAGCAACCAGTACCTCAGCAGGATAGCACTGCCATACATAGTATGCCTTGATAAATCCGATCTTCATCTCCTCCCATTCCTCATTCAGGTTCCACGGATCCATTTATCAACACGGCAGGGCGGAGTCTTCTTCAGATAGGCTTTCTGTGCACCTCACCGGAAGAACTGTGAAGTCCTAGGCACCTGTTTGCTCCTGTCAAGGATTGGCTCCTTGGCGATTTTGTCAGTCAGCTCGATAATTTTCGCCAAGTCATCCAACCTCTTCTTCTCCCTAAGGGCTGCAGTTCTTCTATCTCCACTCCAGAGATTCAGCCCTTGTTGTGTCGCCTCCCAGGTAGCCTTGTCCTCTTCCTCCAGCTCAGGTGTAAGAGTAGGAATTTTCTTCATCCTCTGAGCAAGTGGCAGGTTGTCAGTGTCCGCGTCAGCCGGCTCATCAGCAGATTGTTGAACCTTCTTCTTCTGCTCATCTAAGATTTTCTTGGATGTACTCTTAGACATCCTAACTTTAGGTTGTGTCTTCTTCTTGGCCTTCTGAGCCTCTTCTTCCAACCTCATCTCATAGTCCAGCTCGTCCTGGAGGAGCTGAGCCACTCGCTTATCATGTTCCTCCTGCTCTGCTCGAGTTTTGAATTTGGGCGTCGGGGAAGGAGGTGGAGTAGACTCTGTTGCTTTCTCCTTCCTGGGCCTTTGCGGTGGCTGGGGCTCGTCCTCCAGGCCGACGAAGCGTGCGACCTCTTCAATATGCTCTGCCTGAGCCGAGGATCCTTCACCCGATCCTCCGACGGGCTCGGGCAATGAGTTGCTTGGACTTGAGGGATTTGGACTTCGGGAGGGGAACCGAGGCTGGTTCCGGCTGAGCGGTGAACCTTCGCCCTTTATAAGTTCCCTCATTTCGGACTCCCCCACCCACTTTGAGTTGTCCCGACCCTTTCTTCCCCCCTTTTTGGTATCATCGGTGAGCCGTGGTCGAAGGGCACGACATTGCCGCTAGTTCCTTCTCAACTTTGAAGACACCATATTTAATGTAGTCAGTGGTGGTGTTGAAGTCCGCCATGGCATCGCAGTAATGCTCCCAGTCAGCCTCTTGATCCTTGCGAATTTGGTGAATTTGGGCTGCTGTTTCTTGTCTCTGCTTCAGGAGCGATGCATCGTGGGAGGCAGTCATCTCTGCCTGGATGAGCTTCAAGGCGGCCGCCTGATTCTCCAAAGCCTTCTATACGCTGGAGTTGGCCATCTTATTCCGCTCATCCATGGTCTTCTGGACTCTGGCTACGCTCTTTGTCAGCTGCTCAGAAAAACATTTCTGTTGAGCTTCGACCAGCCGCTCGACTACGAGCGGCCTAAGTCCCACCTTCTAGCGCGGCGTAGCCGATGCGGACGATCTCCTGAATATTAGGAGTTGGAGAGTCCGAGACCTTCTTGACTGCGCTTGCCAGTCTGTCAACAGTCTCCGTCTGAGACTTTATATATTGCGTCCACTTCAGATGGATGTCCTTAGCTAGGAGACGGTTTTTGTCTCCTTGCTTCCTTATCGCGCGGTTAACAGACTTTGAGGACAAGAGAACCTATAGGTTTGATCCGATAGGATGAGGTTCGAGCCTTGCTCGGGGCTACCAGTTGTTGCTTCCGACTGGGCTTCGAAGCAATTGGGGCGTCACATGATTTAAGAGTTGGAGGTGGTGACTCGCCCTTCTCGCTGGGAGATTTACCCTCAGCAGATTCTCCCTGATCTGCGTCCTTGGGTGGTGCCTGATCCTCATCATTGTTGTCATCATCGTCATGATGGGAAAGCGGCGATGGGCTTCTGCCTCAGCTCCAGTAGATAAAGCATGGCTGAGCGCAGGTCCTCGAAGGATGCAATATCAGTGGGTTCCCCAAACCCTATAGTTGACTGCAGACATTGCTCCTCTGCCAGAAGAGACAAAGCAGAATCATGCTGAATCAGCTCTGCAAGGATGTCCCAGTTTAGGAATCTCAGCAGCATCTGAGTCCTGGCCCTTATCGCAATGTCGACCAGATCCTGATGAGACGATATCTCAGGAATCTGTGCAGCGACTTCTCCTATGGCGCGGAGATGAGTCATCTGCATCGTCGACCATTCAGATTAGACTTCAGCACCAGCCGGTTCCTCAACTGCCTCCGACTGACTCTCTTCCGAGCGGACCCGCTGTACCTTGTCCTTAAGGGTGACAGCCTCTATCCCGATATCAACGTCCAGTATGTCCTCCTCTTGAGGTGGTGGAGGGGAAGCAGGCTTTGCGGGGGCCTCAGAAGCTCCAGCCTTGGAGAGCTTATTCCGCTTCGGCTGATCGGCCCATGGAGGCAGATCAGTGGATGATCTTTTGAGCTCAGTGGCTCCATGTCCGACTGACTTCTCAGTCGCAGCTCTCATCTTGAACTTGATGAGCTTTTTGTCGAAGTATTTTGAATCAGCAAAAGATGCGTGATTCGTTACTGAATCTTCGATCAGTATGGACACCTTGGTCCCATACAGTAGCTTGCCCACACTAATAAGTCTTCTCTCTCCAGACTTAGTAGGTACAACTTGTGCGCCTGAGCGTTCAGCTCGGCCACAAAGAACTCGTCCCGGTTCACTGGACTCGTCAATTATCGCCATCATCAGTTGGAGTTTAGGCTTGGACAGCTGGTCGAATGAACCTGCGGCGCTCGTAAGGATGTGAATAAGAATGTACGCGAGCCCTCTGTACTCCGGTAGGAGTTGGTTCTTCGGCAGCGCAGACTTAAAGGAGATGGCGTCCCTTCCACAGAAGCGGTGGACATAAGCGTTCAGTTCATTCTCCTTGTAGCCCACGGGAGAAATCCCGTAACTCGAAAGATCGAAGGAGGATTTTAGCGCGGCCCTGATATTGATATCGGCATGGCTGGATTCCCACTTCTGAGGAGCCACTTCCCTCATATAAGCGATCTCCGATACTTCTCCATCTCGTATCTTCCACGGAACACCGGTTATAATATAGCTCGGCCACCTTTGGCGGGAAGATAGGATCGGGGTTGCTCCGTTACTAGAAGCGTCGGGCCGACTCCTCTAGAGCCGAGAAGATGGGCTCAAGATAAGGGAGCTCTGCCTGATGGAGAACCATCGTCGGTTCGAAAAGAACCCTCGATTGATGATCTCCTCAATATTGTGTGGGGTCTGAACGATCGCCATAGATATCTGCAAGAAACTCGTTAGCACTTGAAAATAGCGTAAGTTGGATACGAGAGATGCAGAAGATTAAGAAATTACCGTAAACACAGAGCTTAAGTTGAAAAGAGTAATCAGTTTTGAGAGAGAACGAGAGTAAAAACTGAATGCATGAAGAGCTCTAAGTGCGAAAATGGCGTAAAGATAGGATTAGAGAGAAAAGTGGAGATTTATAAGATTTGAATATCAAGAGTTTTCAATCGCACGACTGTTATAAAATCTCGCTTTTTAATGATTGCTGAGATCTGATGTTATAAAAGGAATGATTACATTAGCCGCCTCTAACCTAGACCCACGTAAGATATGCGCAGATAAAGTATGGTGAGAAGACATGCATTAAATGCGTTGCAGGCAGCATTAAAGGCTAAGCATTTTAAATGAGAACGGTTTCTATTGACTTAAACCTTAAAAATTTATGGCGGGAAATAAATGCACATCATGCTACTGAATGTAAACGACTGATTTAATAAATGCGAGCATGCTTCTGAGAATATTAAGTATTCTAACTACGCAAACCTCTTCAGTTGAACTTTTACGATCAGCTGGTTACCGTAATGACTCGGGAAGATCATTGTGGTACTGATGACCATGTTCCCCCTTACTATGTACTATATGATTCACCCGATCGAATCAAAGTATCGAGTCCGACTTCGACCTATCGTACTAACTTCTCTTTACCGACTCGATTCGGTAGGATCCAGAGACCTAGCTCAACCGAGTAACTCTTCGAATCTATTGTCGGCTAGTGGTTTGGTCAGTGATGTTCCGCCCTTTGCTTGTCGAGTATGGATCTTCTCCATCCCGATATCCTTCTTTCGACATGGTCTCTCGATTAAGTGGTGTCGAATGTCTACGTGCTTGCATCTCGTATGAAGAACTAGGTTCGAGTTATAGCAATCGCACTAGTAGAGTCGCAGTAGATGGGAACTTCATCTTGAGTAATTCCATAATCTCTCAGTTGTTGTCGAAGCCAAAGGATCTGGGCACAGCAACTTTCAGCAGCCATATACTCAGCTTCAGTAGTGGACGTAGCCACTGAATGTTGTTTCTTTGAGAACCATGATATCGGTTTTTGTCGCCAGGAACTAACATGTTCGGAAGTTGACTTTCGATCTATCCCGCATCCCGCATAATCGGCATCAAAATAACCCGTTAGAATCAGATTATTATCAGCAGGATACCACAACCCTGCGTCAGGTGTTCCCTTCAGGTATCGCAAAATCTTCTTTGCTGAGTCCAGATGACTTCGCTTGGGATTCGCCTGAAATCTTACACATACACCTACAACATAAGTTATGTCAGGTCTGCTTGTTGTTAAATATACTAAAGAACCAATAATAGCTCTATAATCAGTAGAGTTAACAGAAGCTCCCACTTTTTCTAGATCGATTTTAAAATTTGTGTTCATGGGGATCTTGACTGGCTTGCTTGAGTCGCAGTCGAATCTTTTTAGGAGGTCTCGAGTGTATTTTACTTGGTTGATGAATATTCCTTCAGTTGATTGCTTCACTTGGAATCTAAGAAAATAGTTCATCTCCCCTATCATGGACATCTCGAACTTCTCCTTCATCATTTTCTCAAATTGTTGACATATAGTCACGTTCCTATAACCAAAAATGATGTCGTCCATGTAGATCTACAACAATAGGATGTCATCGCCTCACTTGATGTTGAACAAGGTGCACCCATCGTCCCCTTCGGGAAAACCTTTATGAAGCGGAAAAGTCGATAGGGTATCGTACCAAGCCCTAGGTGTTTGTTTTAACCCATACGAGCTTTTCGATGTCCGTACACCGATGTCCTCCCGAAAGCCGGGCGGTTATTCCACGTAGACTTCTTCCTTCACTACGCCCGTTTAGAAACGCTGACTTTACATTCATTTGATATACTTTAAATCTTTGATGCGTTGCATAAGCTGGAGAACAGACGAATAGCTTTCAATGCGCGCTCGGGGCGAATATTTTATCAAAATCTATTCCTTATGCTTGAAAGTATCCCTTGGCAACAAGTCGAGCCTTGTTTCGACAATGAAGTTGTTTTCATCTCACTTATTTTTGAAGACCCACTTAGTACCGATCACGTGGTGATGTGCAGGTCCGTCAACAAGCTCCCAAACTTCGTTTCGGACAAAGCCGGTTCAGCTCCTCTTGCATGGCAATAATCCGGTCGGCATCGTTGAGAGCATTCTTCAGTAGACAAGAAACAGGAGTAGAGACAACTTTCTCCTTGGCTTAGTCTGGATCCTGTCCTTACTGCTTCTGATGGATCTCCTATGATAAGATCAGAAGAGTGAGCGTCAAGCCACGAACGTCTGAGTTTGGCTTCTTCTTCTGAAATTACTTCTGTACAGTCAACATGAGTGTTAGGCATTTCAGTAGTGCTATTCTATGACTGAAGCAATTCAATAAGAAGGTTAGGATCTACTGAGTTTTCAGGTTTAGGGGAATTTAGCTCAGGAACATTAGTCATTCCCCCTGAGTTTATATTCTCAGTAGAGGTCTCAGTTACCACTGGGGCCTCCTCATCGACCATGGTTACCTGATGTTGATTCTGTTCGGTAGAATCAACCAGGTCAGCTACAGTGCCTGCAGGATGGGTTTGGGTTTCCTCATCGTCTGACTCATCATCCCAACAATGCTGGATCTTTTCGGCTTTATCGTTCGAGGTGTGAGATCCCGTAGCTTGATGCGACATCTTTCGTATTTGTCTTCTTCGGTTTCTGTTCTTAGTAATGAACTCATCAAAGATAACATGAGGACTTTCCTCCACGCAAAAAGTCCGATAGTTAAAGACCTTGAAAGCTTTACTGACTCGAGAGTATCCTAAGAATACTCCTCGATCAGATTTGCTATCAAAGACCTTCAACTGATCTTTCCCAATATTGTGGATAAAGCAAGGACAACAAAAAATATGGAAATGAGAAATAGAAGGAATTCTCCCTTTCTACAGTTCGTATGGTGTCTTCATGTGCTGCTATGTAAGTAGTGAGCGATTCTGAGTGTAACATGCGGTGTCAGTAGCATCAGCACAGAATTTTGAGGGTAGTCCAGAGTCTGCTAGGAGCGTTCTTCTTTGCTTCTTTAAGTGTTTGTTCTTTCGTTCAACAAGTTTATTCTGCTGAGGGGTGCGAGCTGCTGAAGTCTCGTGCTTAATTCCCTCTATATCCCCGTACTCTTTAACTACTGTGTTGAGAAATTTTGTTTCTCGATCTGAGCGAATTCTCTGAATCTTGATGGCTTTCTCCACACTGAGTTTCTTCAGCAGTCTTGGCAACTCAGTCTTGACATCGATTTGTTCGCTATGAAGATGACCCAGCGTATATCTAGAATAATAGTCAACAACGGCGAGGGCATACTCTTGCCTCTTATAATAATCGGAGAAACCGGCTCAAACAAGTCCATGTATAGCGGTTGAAGGATTCTATCGGTGAAAGGTAACGGAATTGGTGGATTGTTTTTCTTTGTCTGCTTTCCCTTCAAGCACGCTTCACAATTTTTGTCTTTCATAAAGGCTTCATTGGGTAGTCCTCTGACTTTAGAGTTCTTGGCCAGCTTGTTCATTGTCTTGAAATTCAGGTGACTGAGTCTCTTGTGCCACAACCATCCTGTTTTATCACGGGATTTCGTCTAAGCAAGTAAGCAAGCATCAGGTTCTGCGGTATTCCAATTTGCAACGTAGATATTCTTCCTCTGCGAACCTGATAACACTGTTTTCCCTGTAGATTTGTCAACAACATCACAGAAGCCAGCGTCAAAGATAACTCTATTCAAATTATCACAGAATTGACTGACAGAAAGGAGATTATATTGAAGTCCTTCAACATATGTTACACTTGGAACTGAAGCAGTCCCAATGTTCAGAGTTCCGTATCCCCTTGTATAGCCTTTAGAGTTGTCACTAAACTCAATTCTGGGACCATCTTCTCGTACATAATTGGTCAACAGGCTCTTTTGATATGTCATGTGTCTCGAGCAGCCACTGTCCACAATCCAAGGGTCCCTATGCACCTGCAAAACAGAAATATTTTTAGGTACTCTTTGGTTCAGTTAGGTGCTTAAGCGTTAGTTGGAGATTTTGCGACCCAGAACTGTCTCGGAACCTTAGGAGTCTGAGACTTTTTCTTTTGAGCCTTGTCAGTATTCTTCTCCACTGGACTGGGAGATACTGACTTTCTTGCAGTTTTGGGTTCAGGAGATTTCTTCTTCTGAGGCTTTGTGCTCCTCCTGACCCTGGGCTCATAAAAGTACGAACCATACTGAGCTGGATGCTCATACAGTGGCTCGTTGTACTTCTCTGCCCACCTGACCTTCTTGGTTCCCCCTGAATTTGATCGTGGTGTCCTGGGGCTAGAACTTTTGGTCAGTTGCTTCTTGTTGCTCGGCTGAGGTGCAAGCATGTTCTGTTTGTTCTTCGCCTGAGTTGTTGGTTCAGAAATCTGAACTTTCCCTTTGACGAACCTATCAGCCAGTGTTTCTGAGCTTTTAGGAGTGGAAGTGGAGGCTTCATGAGTGTAGCCAAGTCCTTCTTTCATTGCTAGTGGCCTTTGAGCTTTAAGCATGCTTTCCAACTTCCCTTTAACTCCCAAGTACTGTTCGGTCATCGGTCCTCGCCCGGACCTCATCACTTTTTCGAAATGATTCATAATCCTTTTCAACACGCAAGTTTCGACCGAGTCGGGCTATTTCAATATCTTTCTCATAATTGTCCTTGGTCAGAACTGATAACTGAGTTTCTTGAAGGTGAGACTTAGTTATAAGAGACTTAATCTCTTCCTTGAGTCTCGCAACCAGATTTTCTGAATCAGTAGAGACCTGACAATCAGAAGAAAGTCTCACGATTCTCGGCCTTTACTTGTTCCAATTCTCGAATAGTTCTGCTTTGAACTCTCGCTTAGCGAATCGCTCCTATAGTAGATCATCATATGTTTGTACCACGTCTAGAGGTTCATCTGTGACTGAGCATGTGTCGTGTGTGCTCTGTGAAGAAGAGGTTATATTAAGTTTTGAGTTTACCTCAGCCTTTTCTCCAACCATCAGATAATATTCATTTGTTGATTCAGGATCTGTTTCTCCGAGCCTCAACGGTGACAAATGCGGCTTCGTCTTCAGAAGAATACATTAAAGTATCTTCCTCGATTGAGTCATCGGATATCTCTCCGGCGATATAGGCCTACCTTCTCCGGGCAAATTTCTTGCGTCTGGCCTGCCGTTCTGCTCGTTGAGCAGCTGAGAGTTTGGGACAGTCGTACTGATAGTGTCTTTCCTTCTTGTAATTGTAGCACACAGTGGTTCTGCCGCCTTTTCCAGCTGAGCTGTTGGATGGACTAGCAGTAGTTTCTGCGTTCCTGCAATCAGAAGATGGTTTAGATTCTTTCCTTTTTCGATAATCCTTTTTACCTGAGGGAGAATCTCTGTGGTATTTCTTCAGCTTTCTGACTCTTTCTTTTTCTCTTTGATATTTGAGAGCCATGAGCACAAGTTGATCAATAGCGGGAGTCTTGGAAGACTTAGCATCTGAGGCTGCTACTGTCTTGCTGGAAGAAATGGGGTTGGCTCGGTTTTTGCTTGTTGCCTTGTAGGCATGATCTATCACGGGTGTCGGTGGAGCACTTTGGAACATTGTTGGGGTAGGTGAGCTTGAATTCCTCCATCTTTAATTACGAAAATATAACATAAGGAGTTAGAGCATTAAGATGCGAGCGATGTAAATAAGTAGCATAGGAAGCCACTTCGGTCGAGGCAACGCTCTCAAGATCTTGGTGTTCATATTTTTGTTGGTGAACATCCTCCCCAGCCCGTTGATCACATTGATCTGGTTTGTAAATCTGACGCTAAGCTCGTCAATGGTCTCGTTGGGCTCCATGGCAAATGCGTCGAACTTTTGAAGCTCTAGCTCGAGCTCGTTTTCTTTGATGCCGCGGGGTTCCTTGGCTCGAAGAGCCCGGGGCGTCCAAAGTTCCTTTGCCGTCTTACAATCTTGCACCCTCCCGAGGTGTGAATCGTTGAGCGTAGTAAGGATTGCATTCCGCGCAACTCGGTCGAGGTTGTGCAGCTTTTTCTCTTCAGACGTGAAGGCTGATTTATCTTTCGCAACTTTAGCACCAGTCTGTGCTCCTAAACCTCCCACAGCGGCATATTGAACACTGTCGATCATGGGAATGATAGGTCTTGTCTCTAGGACATCAGTCATGCTGTCGTGCAGCGATGTAAGGTGCGCCTCCATTCTCACGCGCCATACCATGTAGTTCTCCATAGAGAACATCGGCACCATCCGTATACCTGACATATCAGACATTATGGGTGAGAGTCTAAGGATGTATGAAGAGATGTTGGTGCAGTGAAAAATGTTTTCAGGATCTGTTCGAGTAGACCAGAGTTTCAAAATCGATGATCAGGAGAACACCGAGGCTCTTATACCAATTGTTGGTCCGGAGACAAGTGTCAGGTGTAGAGGGGGGGGGGGTGAATACACCTGAGTACAAGTTCTTTTTCTCAAACGCGAAGGACAGCTGAGTTGTAGGTTGCAATAGATGAAAAGTGCTAAATAGTAACCTTCTGATCGCGGGTCAGAGTGACTCAACTACTGAGTTTCTCCTACTGACTTCTGTTAGTATTTGATTCTCAGTTGGAGAGTCAGTGCGGATAAGTGTGTAGGGCCCGATAGACTTCGTCTCTATTTGAAAACATGTTTTTCACAAACCAAATAATTTTAGCGAGTGCACTTTCAAATACGTTTTATGCAAAGTATGAGTTTGTAAGATGTTTGAATGCAATGCAATAAAACATTAAATGATACAAGCGATTTTTAACATGGTTCGGATACGCCAGATCCTACGTCCACGGTCCTGGCGAACAGGAGGTCTTGTTGATTAATCTAAGCAAGCCTCAGCAAGGTATCCATGCGTGGGACGGACCGCTTCTAAGTTATAGTCCTTTGCGACTTTACAATCCAAACCGAAGTTTGAATGGGAGGGGATGTTCTCCAACTATAAAGGAGTTCTTACAATAAGAACAGTCACGAAATGTGAACTCCTTCCAAGGTTCTAAGCTATGGATATAACAATGGAGCTTAGATAGAGAAGAGGGATCTAAAGAAAGAAACTCTACAGAGAAGAACTAGAAATATTCTAATGAGCAAGTTCTTGGTTGGATCTTCGTGAAAGCGCTAGAGAGTTTTGAGAGCTTGAGTGTGTAATTCCTTTAATATCCCGTGCGTGGAGCTCGGAAAGGCTTCTTTATTTATAGTTGTGACCCAGGCATTTGTCCGTTGGAGGGGACAATGCCACGTGTCATAAACGTCCAAGGAAAACGGCCGTATGTTCGAAATGTTGTCGCGAGTAGTTGGTCAGCGTGCGTAGAGAGCGGCTTAGGTTGGTCGGAGCGGGGTAGAGCTTAGGCGCTTCTCATTGGTCGAGATTTGTGGTAGGTGAGACTTGTCGGACATCGGTCTTCATCTAAGTTGACTCTCACTCATCCTCGTATGATCTTCTGCTGACTTTCGAATGATGTTAAAACCGGGGTCGTTTCCTGTCGGATACAGTAGATCTGATGCGATCTCTGTCTTCTTCGTCCGAGAGTCTGGCGATAAAGGATCTTCTACGGAGCGAAGTCGGTGATGACTACGAAGGTACGAGCTTGATTTTGTTTTCTTCTACCGTGTGGGTCGGTGATGAGAAATCTTCTGCGATGTGGGGTCGGTGATGACCTTAGAACACAAGCTCTTACAATGATGATGCGGGGTTACGGAAAGTAACTTCCCTGCGAAGTTCGGACCAACACTTACCCCTTACAAGACTTAGACAAAAACGATAATGAAAATTCAAATAGTATAGCCTATTACATCATCTAGTCCTATCGACACTACACTAAGGGTACAAGACGGGTTTTGGGATCTTTAATTCCATAGTATAAAATCACTATGATTTCCCCATTACAGATAAAAGCGGATAAGTCCTATTACGGGAACTACCGATAAAATAATACTAAGTACCCTCTAAGTGGTTATTAAGATCAACCACGACTCATAACCCAACAAAATGCCTTAATCTATTAATAATAATTTTTTGAGAGACAATAAATATCTTGCAACTAATTGGGCCAGTTCAGGGATCCAATACAAGAAATAAATCCGGGTCTCAAATCAATTAAGTAGCTATGCTCAGCTCTGAGCAAAATTAATTAATAAACACATATTCATTCCACTAGAAAATCCATTCGGACTTACCCCTTCATCCCAACTTGAGCATGGACTTGTATTTTAAACTTAATCGATCCCGTATTTAAGATAGAAATATCCTTAATTAATTAAGCTCACTGGCAACTTAAATTAATTAACATCTTATTATATTCCTGAGTAGTACCACTCGACCTTATTAACACACCTAAACTTAATCAAACGGTCGGGTTTAGTGTATAATCCTTACGAGTTCCTCAAGAAATATTATCAATCCATTTTACTAGGATACGGTTGCAAGATACAGACAACCAGTTTGAGCCACAAATGACTACTAGCACCCAAGACACGTAGATCCGGTCGCGATGACGTTCACCATAGTAGGTCAAAGTGATAGATAGCCAAATGCACTCAGCTGAAGACATACCAAGCTTAAGATCAGCTAAGTCATCGAGATCTTGGTTCCCCACTAGTGGTTTTCCACTAAGGTCAATCAAGAGAACACATCTCACTGTGATCCATAAACACACCACCTTCAGTGTACCAATATAGACAAGCAGCCAAGACAACCAACTTCTTATCTAAACTGCAGGTTCTACCGATAACTTATCCTAAAGTTGTCTCAGTTGTGATAACTGTTTATATCTTGTCAGGTCAACTAATTGAGTAGTCTTCTGTGATATACACCACACTACACAATCTAACTTATTTACATGATAAAGGATTACATATGCAAATATATATTTATCAGAAAGGAGAATAAAACAGTGTTAAGGACAAAAGCACATTGTATACAAGCATAAAAACTGCTACCAGTAAACAAAATCTCAAACATATGTTCAACAAAGTAAAAGGAAATTAGATAGTCATATCAAACAAACTAGTCTAAGTATTAAATTTCTTCGATATGATCAAGGAAGTGAATACCTATGTAGTGTGGTTCTTGATTATCTAAAAGAGAATAGGATTCTCTCGGAGTGTATGTTTCCTATGCTCTTATCGAACCTTGTTAAACATGATTCGATCGAGAATGAGCTTCACTACATTACCTCTTTCATTTTGGAATAATACTTTAAAGATAATAACACATCTATTGGATAGAGTATCATCTTATGTCATATCCAAATGCCATATAAATTAACTGCTTTCATGAAGCAGTGGGAGAGAAGTTGGATTCAAGATCCATCTTATGCAATTTGTGGAATATCTCAAAAAGGTGAAACTTCTTGTACACAAACTCGTCAAATGCATGAAAGAATTCTCAGAACCGCTTGATAGGTTGAACTTAATGTTAGAGAGCAATAAGAAGGAACCTATTTTGGATAGTGATCTAAATACTTACATTGAGATATACTCCCTTCGTTCCACAATTGTTGAATAATCGTATTTCATGAAACAATCAAATTGTTTGTTTTTCATAAAATTCTGAAAGAGTTTTGTAAAAAGAGTGGGAGATTAATAATTTTGTTGTTTTAGTTGATGACATGCGAACTATAAATTGGTTGTCAAACTAATTCTCTACTAAGGACTTGGAAGAAATGCCTTTTGCTCTTTGGAATTAAATCTATAGAGATAGATTCAAGAGGATAATTGGATTATCCTAGTCTATATAAATAGACAAAATGTTAAAATGGTTTAGCATTGAAGGTCGTAAGATCAATCTAGTAGTACTTGAGAAGAACTAAGGTTTTATTTTGATATGTGAAAATAGAGAATTGAAGCCAGTAGGTAAGAATTTATATTCACTTTGATTGGTGGAGAGATTTGTTGGAAAGGTTCCTAACAAGAAACAATTGTGACTCAGCCATCGAGAGTGAATATATTGTTGCATTGGATGATGAAAAGGAATTTGTTTGGATGAATAGTCGCATTCAAGAGTCGAGTGTAGTTCTATTGATTGTTGATCAAATGTTGTGATAACAATTGAGCTTATTGCACAAACTAAATAATCAAGATCTCATCAAAGATCTTAACACAGTATGAAAAAATGCAAAGTGATTCGAGTAATCATTGGTTGAGACGACCTCGTTGTGGATCGAGTTGTTTAGGCAGAAATTGTACCAGGTCCACTAATTAAGTCATTGTCACATAAAGGGTTCTAATAACATCATGAGAAGATGGGTCTAAGATACATGGGTGATTGGTGCTAGGGCGAGTGGGGGATTGAAAGAGTTACACTCGGCGCACTAAATAGATTGGTCATTTTAACTCTTTTAATATAATTTGTGAATTTAATTTTAATGGAATATATATTAAACAAAGGCATTAATTTATCTAATGTATTTATTATATGCTTTAGATAAAGTCCTTAGGCCAGGGAAAGGTTATAAGACATGATCGCGCATAAGATGGTGATTATGAATATCTCTTGAAAAACTTTGGTCGTAAATTAGTTTCGAGTTGATGACTATTCAAGATAGGACATTGGATTGTCGAGTAAGACTCGCACATATGATACATGCTTATAAGATAAGAATGTTGTGTTTCATCAACATTAGCGTGGATGACGTAAGTTTATATACGTGGGTTCTTGTTAGAGAGTAAGTACATTGAGGCGACTCAATAGAAATTATATTATGGAATTTATCGAAATAATAACTTCTATATTTTGATAGTACATGATTAGTCCTTTGACTTGAGACACCATAGTAATCTTGTATTTGTTCGATTTTGTTTCTATATATTCTCAGATTGCTCGACGATCATAAAGGGTTTATGTTGAGTAAGATTTGAGTGAATATGGATACTAATAAGTGGTCAATAAAGAATCTATTACTCGGTTTGATTGAGAGAATCTTCTACAATTTTATTATTTATAAATCGAAGACCACTCCTTGGAAAATGTTTGTTTAGTAAGGAAGATTTTGTTGGTAATAATAGACCTTCACAACGAAATCACCTTTCACGAGGAAAGATCCTTTCTAGCTAGTGCCCCGTCGGGATAGCTTCTTTCTCGCTAATACATTTCATGTATAGAGAGGAAACCGTTTCCTAAGCGAATGTATATTGCGAAAATACCAAAATACCCTTTTATTATTTTATTATTTTTTGTCAAAAGTCCGATATACCCTTTCTTGCGAAAGAATTGGTTTCCTTGCAAAAAGTTAATGTCTTGTAGCTTTTTTGGAATTTTTTTTCCGAATTTTACTAATTCATTTGCTAGAAAAAGATAGGTCCGGGAAATGCTTTTCAAGGAGAAAACTTGTTCTCGCTGTAGTTCCCTATTTTTTGTGAGGATTTTATTCTCATTTGAAAGATACGTTTATAGCGAGAAATATTTTTCTTGCTTACTTTATAAGTTTTAGTGAGAATACCATTCTCATTGAAAATCAGCCATGAAGAAGCCAATTTCCTCCATTGAATGTGTATTATTGACATTATCAATTCCTAGCGAAAAGTTTAATGTATTTGAAAATTTAAATAATTAATTCTATAGGGACCAATTTTTTCCTTGCTTGATGTCCATAATTTATTTTTTCAACTAGAATTTATTAATTCTACTTCGAAAAGAGATCTATCAAACAATACAAATTTGATGAGAACTATTGATCCATAACCATCCATCCTTCCACAAAAATATGAAATAAACTAGAACAAATACATCACTAATTCAAAATATAGAAAGCAATCACAAAGCGATGCAAAACATTCCACTTGTCTTTAAAAAATTTATACCCCTACTTGCACTTGCAAAATAGTCTTCATCCTTCTATCCTTCTTGATGAACAAAAACCAACAAAAACCAACAAAAACCACCTCTAGCTTACGCATATGTCCATCCTCCTTCAACCATTTATATAAAATGCGCAATCACGAAGTTGAAACGCCCCAATTAAGTCCGATTTCGATTGCAAAGAAACGAGAACTAAAAAAATAACGAGAAAACAACGTAGAAGCCAAAAAAAAAAGTGTAATTGTGGACTCACGTTTGAGTGTAATGTAAATTCGAAATTCTTCATCAAAGATTTGAAATAGATCGAATATTTTTATCTCAAGCTCGAAATTGGCAAAAATCAAGCATATTAAATACAATATAAAGGGGATAGGAAAACATGTAATATAACCTTGTTGGTGTAGAGAAGTATTTTGAAGGTCGATAATATGCCAGCAACGAACCCTGAACAGCCATTAAAACACCTCCTGAAGAAATTAACATAGCTTATTTTGAGGTTGGAGAAGACATACGTATATTTTGAATGGAAGAAAGAAAGTGATTTTGGAGAAGAAAGTGGGTTACTACATATATAAGCCCTTGGTAGGATAGAATTTTGTCACGGTTTGAAATTTTTGAAAGTCCCTCCATAGACAATTTTCGATAATTGGCGAGAAGAAAGCAGCGGGAACCGGAGATTGGGGATGAATGTGTTTACGTTAGATGAGATGAATTTTTCATATAAATACGCCTTCTTCTTACTTTATTTATGTAAATAATTAATAAATTAAAAAAATAGAAGATTTTAATTAGATTTTAAGTTATTTATACTTGCATATTGTAGAAAAGTATGATTAAATTAGATTTTAATTAATATAAATTAATTTATTAAAGTTACAACAATGTTATATTTATACTTGCATATATGGGTATAAATCAATACACATAAGTAAAGGGGTATCATTATATAGCTTAGGCTAACGATTGACAATGATAATCATGAAACACGTACATATTTTACATATATCTATATATATACCTTACTTCTACAAAACATAGCACAAACATAATAATATCAGTCCGACCAAAAGAAGTATCACGACCATATACATTTAGTTTGCAAAAGCATGCTACATATCAAAATATATCCATTCTCCTTGAACCTTCATCTGCAAATCTCAAAAAACAACTGTTTAGGCTACACATAGCTAGAATAATGGAATGAGGAGGATTTAAGACGTTAATACCGTAACTACTTGAGCTGCTAGTCCTTCGAAGGCAGAATGGAGGGGCAATAATTCTTAAACAGTTCAACTATCTGTCTCTTTGCATACTCTAGTTCTTGCCTTTGCTTGCGAATTTCAGCCTCCTGAGACTCCATCTTTGCACGTGCAGCGGCTAAGTCTTCACTTTGTTTATCTACCACTCTTTGCAAATCTGAAGTACTGTCCTGCGTCGGTTTGGTCACCATCTTCGACAGCCTGGATTGTCCAATAACAACTCCTATTTTCTTTGTGAAGGTGGAATTGACTATCTCTACCTCATCCACCGTTTCAGAATCATGTACCTCAGCGGCCAAGATCTTTTCCTTCATTTTCGTCTACCAACGGTTCACATAATATGACAGTTAGCAAAAGTAAATAGGCTAGTTATAACTTGCGAATCAGATGGATACTATCGGGGGGAACCTAGACTTACTAAAATCTCTTGTACTCCTACAGAAGACTCTCCTTTCTTGTTTCGATATGCAGCATCAAAAACTTTGATTGCTCCTGGTTGAGCTTTAGTTTCTGGATCGATCTATATAAAAGTTAGAGAAATTGTCATCTTATCAGCCCAATAAATGCACAAACCAAATCAGAAGCAATGGTGATATATATACCATTTGATGTCTTTTTTGTGCAAAAGATATCGACCCCAAGCGGTGTACAATCTGCAAGTTCTTTCTATTTTGGGAATTACAACTTGATTGTTTCTACATTTACAATAGCAGTAATAATTATTGTATCAAATGTTAATGAGGTTAACAAATTGGAGGACAGAAGAGATATACTTACCTTCCAGTCATCATTTTCGTAAATGTTTGTGCAGATCCATTTCCACTCCTCTAATCTGTGTGTTAGAGTCTTTGGCGGCGTGGCCTTTGCCTCTTCCCCACCCCTGTGGCTATTGTACCAGTCTCGATTCTTACTTCTCCAATTGCTATATGACCTTGACATAATATCAAAGACCGCCACCTTTGCATGTGGGTTACTTGTATCGATATCGAATTTCTCCTGCATGTGCATTTAAGACATACATTATAAAATATGTTTTTCTTAAGCAGTAACTCATATACAGTTTGAGTACTCACCAGTACAAATCCCCACAGTTTCTCCTTCTCTGCTTGTGGTATAGCGCTCCAGTTCTTCACCATCAATGGTGCATGCTGCCTTACTATAATACAACATTCTCGCATAAACGTATTCGCATAAGCACCCACGGCTTAGTCTCGGGTCGGGAATCACAATAGGTGGCTTAAATGGCTTGTTATCGGGCATCTTTGTAGGTTTTTTGTCTTACTATTTTCTCCAAGACAATATTTTTATTAACTCCACGTTTTTCGCAAACTAAAATAATGGGATCGAGAATCAATAATCTATAAAAGGCTGGTGTTAATGAGGTAGTGTTAAGCTAGAAGTATACCGGCCGGTAGGTTCCTCATCACCGGCTTCTACGGGTGAGTTTCACCAAAATCTGCGGTGTAGCATTAGATTTTATGTTTTACGCATCAATACGCTCCTTACGTAATTCACCATCGGTCCTTTATTCATCATTTCTTCAGTTGCTATTGAAGCATCGGTGGTGGGAGGAGGCGTATGAATCCCAAAAACAAGAACATAGCGGCGGCTAAGCTTTAACGAACCACTTTGCATTATGAAGAGTTTTTTTAGTAACAACATCATAAGCTCTAACACCAATCCAAAGATCTTGCAATTCCTCGATTAGTGGTTGAAGATACACATCTATTGCCTTTCCGGTGAACGAGGACCGGGGAATGAGTAGTGACAACATCAGATTTGACCTTTTCCTAGATTCCCATGGAGGCATATTATAGTTAACCAAGACCACGAGGCCACATACTATACGAGTTCGCCATATTATTGTAAGGGTTGAATCCATCACTAGACAACGCAAGCCTCACATTACGAGAATCGAAGAAAAGTTAGGAAAATGTTTATCGAAATGTTTCCATGCTTCACCATCGGCGGGATGGCTCAAGTACCCCACTTCCTCAACCCGTTTCTCCTTATGACATCTCATGTGTAATGTTGTTTTTCGTGATAAGAAACGTCTCTCCAATCTAGGTTTGAGTGGGATATATCTAAGAACTTTAAGCTGGAATAGTTGTAGATTTGCCATTCACAATCTTATACCTTGGATGATTGCACTCGGGACAAAAGCTTAGAAGCTTATACTGATTTTTAAACGGGGATGCAATCATTATGGCATGCATGTATTTGCACACAACTCAACCCAACTCCGGCAGAAGTTTCTTTGAAGCATAGTACGAAGTCGGTAGCAAGTTATCATACGGAAGTGCATCTTTGAACAACTCGAGAGCTTCGTTGAATGATTTGTTACTCCATTTATTTCGTACTTTGAGATGTAGAAATTTGACAATGAACAACAAAGCGGAGTACCTCTTTGCAATTTGAATACAACTTCCTCTTAGAATCTTTTAGAAGGCGATCAAATCTACCGGCATCTTCGCTTTTGTCATTGTACCTAATATCTTCCTCATCAATTCCTCCTCGTTCTAAATCTTCCAAAAGTTCCTCCATCTCATCATCATTAAAGTGCTCCGAGTTTTCCATGTGTTGGTTTGCTATCATGATTATCACCTTACGTAGGTGAATATTCATTCTCCCTATGAAATCTCCAAACTACGTAAGTTGAGTCAATTCCGCTATTTTGAAGATGATTTTTCACAATAGGTAAGCGATGAAAAATCACATTCCTACATGATCTACATGGACATCTAACCTTCTCTCCAAGTCCAAGTGTTGCTCGGCCCATTTGGATAAATTTTTGTAACCCCATCGTATATGCGGGGCACCATCTATCATCCAAAAACATCCAGCTCTTGTCCAATTCCATCGATAGATAACTCTATGTTTTAAGATAATTGTTATAAATCTGTTTTAGGAACTCCTGGGAAACAAGACTATGCATTTAGTTCAAATGGATAACAATCCCTAAATATGTGTGTTGTGTAACAAAAAGAGGGCACATATTTCATAATTCAAATGGCAAATTAGACAATTAAAAATACGAAGTAAGAATTCAATGCAGTCAGTATCTTCATGATATTATTAATATTTCAAACAACATACTAAAACATGTTGTTAAAAACAATATCTTCTAGTTTATGCAATGAATCAATGCCACAAGAAATCAGCTCAAAAACAGTAATGCAGCAATTTGAAACGGAAATACTACAAAGCAATTCCCCCCACCTATCCCGACACGTCGTTCATATAGAACAAAGAGAAGAATGCAAAACCTGTGATATATCTTAGTGACTGGACCAACCTCTGAATTCAACAAATTGCAGAGTCGGTAATTGAAGTTTCTTCTTCATGTATAGCTCGTCCCAAATACCTACGATATCAATTTCATAAAGAAACTTGATAGAATGCAATAAAGAAGGGGAGGATTGAAGGAGAGGAGTGAAGAATTGGTAAAATATGTTTCAGGGGCTTAGTTTTGAAGAAGACAAAATTCTTTTGTTATCCTACGATTTCAATAATTAATCAAAAACGTTTTCGGGGTTTATTTTTTCTTAAGATATGGCGAGGAAAGAACAAAATTACTCGCCGTAATTGTAAAGCTTGTTAGAACTTTTTCTTTGTAGTCTTTTATTTCGACGAGAAAATGCTTGGACCTCCTCGTTGAAAATTAGTCAGAATGTTTAATATTTTTGGGGATTAAAACATCAACGAAAAACAAGGACAAGAAGGCTTATTTTCCTCGCTGAAAACTATTTATTTATCTACTTTTTCGATAAATTAGTAATAGCAAGGAAAACCTTGCGAGGAATAGTTAATTTTCTCACTAATAGTTAAGCACATATCGTTTCTAGCTAAACATAACCTTTAGCGATAAAATAAGTATCCTCGCAAGATTTTTTCCTTACTAAACGAACATTTTCCAGTAGTAGACCTTGGCCAGGGCATAATGAATATGATTCATAAATGAATTAAATTGAATGAAATGTATGTACTGAATTATTGAGTTTCAATTTAATTTCGTACTCGATATTTAATTTGAAGATTTAGATAATAGAAGAAATGTACATGTATACAATTCGTAATCCAAATAGGTTTACTCGTTATTTCTCCTAATACTAAGCAGTAATGCTACTCACTAGGTGTCCCATGGTTTGTAGGTTCTTGTTGGTGCAGGAGACGAGCCTTGGTGGTCTGCGTGTGTGGGGGGGGGGAGGGGTAGGGGGAGGGATGTGTATACTTCGAGTACAAATTTCAACTCAAACGCGAAAGTCGGTGCTGCGAATATTGTCTTCTTGAACTAGTCGTTTGGCCAAATAAGCTTTCTAGATCGCGTGGGCGAGTATTCTTCTGCGGAGTCCTATCTGCGACTTCACTCGATAAATAGTAGTTCGATGTATCAGATTTTGTGTGCGGAAGTGTAGGCCCCAAAAAATATATTCGTCTCGGTTTGAAAACCCGTTTTATTATGCGATATGAACGGTAATCAATGCAACGGTAAATCGACACAAGCAATTTTTAAAGTGGATCGGATACTGGCTGGATCCTACGTCCACTGTCTGAACAAACCGGGAGTTCTTGAATTAATTCATGCTGAGCAAGTCTCGGTTGATGCGTGCATTGGAGAGATGCATATCTTGTTTGCTTATCTCGAGCAAGTCTCGGTTGATACGTGCCTTTGGACAAATACTCTACTTATAGTCGTAGTGACTTTACAATTTCAAGCACAAGGGTTTGATCTTCTCCAACTATGAAGGAGTTCTAAGCGCTCCGAGTTTTTCTAAGCTTATGATATGACAATAAGGCTGCTTAAAATAGAGAAAGGAAACTAATGGATCTCTAGAGTGAAGAACTAGAAAGGATCTCTCTATTAGCAAGTTTTTATTTGGGTTCGACTTTGAGTGCGCTCGAGTGTTTGTTTGCTTGAAAACTTTTGTTCCCTTGTTGGCGTCTTCTCTATTTATAGTCTCGACTTATGAATAGATCCGTTGAGGGAGTCTTGACAAGTGTCGAAAATGACAAGAAAAACGGTCATCTTCAATTTGAATGTTACTATAAAGATTCCCTCTTTTTCAGTGTACGAAGCACCTTTGTGTCAGAGCAGGTACAACGCTGGCGGCTTCTCATTGGTCGAGGTTAGCGAGTAGGTGAGGTTTGTTCAAACTCCAAGAGCATTCTGAGTTCACTTCCTATGATTCCTCGGACTTTTTACTGAATTAACATTCTATTGAGATGGTCAGTGCTTGGCTTGAATTCCTTTACAGATTCAATAGGTTATAACATTCACAAGTGAGTTCCTGATGCGGAGTTCTTCGGCTGAACGACATATGCTCTACTGAATCCTATCAACTACTAAACTCTAAGTAGCCTACTAAGTTCCTAACATGCTTGAACTCAACTAAGCTATTACATGATATAAGACTCATCATTCAGCTAGGGTTTTGAGATCTTCAAATCTTATCATCTTGAATCGTATCCCAACAATTTCCCCTTATTTGATTATGCCAAAACCTTTTACTAAACCTATTACATCAATTCTATCAATGGTAGCAGAGCATATCAAACACAATTTCCCTTATCTCCCCCTATCAAAAGATAATATCCTTCCCCTATAACATGATCAAATGTCTCCTTATAAATACAAGACTACCATCTATGAGATATATCAACTAAGCTACGGGACGGATACATAAGTAAGTAACATGTGTGTGTGTGTTACGATCGGTGAGGTGATCGGTAGTGTTGAAATATAAAGACATAGCCGAGGTGACAACGAGTAGTTCTCGGAGGCCAAAAGAAGTAGAATTTCATATGTAATAAGAGAGATTACAAGTATAAGAAATTCTATTCTATCATTGGACTATCAAAGCTAAACACGGAAGAGAAAAGAAAATCAGTGGACTTCACGAATTGTTGCGAGTCACGCCTTGAAGTCAACATATTTCTTCTCGGGAAGATCAATACTCTAAGCTTTGTAGACTCTTCTTCTCAACTTCCCGATCTCTTCTTGATCTTGACACCATTCATGCTTAGCCCTTTTCTCACTACGGCAAATCGATCTCATCCTCGATCTCCTTATGCAAATATTTCCTTCTAGAGTGCAAGGAGGAAGGAGTCATCCGAATTCATGTGCCTTGAGAATATTACATTTGTTGGAGAGTGATCGGGATTTCACCATGTACTTCGGGTTACGAGATCATCAAGAGTTCTTTGAAGATCTTGTCTAGATCGGTTTGTTCACTTAGCGACTTCCGATATAATAGCTCTTGATAAAGTTAACCTTGTTACGCTCCCACTTCGAAAAAATTATCCTAAAGAAACGTTCAGAAGAGATGTTGTTCATAGGGTATCCGAACGAAACGTAGGGTGGATACGTTTATGATCGTAAAGAACATAAGATTGTTGTTAACACTAACGCTCGGTTCTTAGAAGAGGATTACATTAGTAACCATAAGTCTCGAGTCAATATCATCCTTGAGGAATTACAAGGTGGTTGAGTTCCACTTGAACATCCAGTTGTGCGAGATACTACTCCACGAGTAACTGCACAATCTGTTAACACGGCCTCGACACATGTTCGACATAGTGGGAGGGTGATATTTACACTGATCGGTATATGTTCACTTTGGGGAGACGTTTGACCATCTCCGGTAGATGAACAAGACACCGTGGATCCTTGGACCTACAACGAAGCAGTGGGAGATATAGATGCAGATTCTTAGAGAATCGCCATGGACTCAGAATTTAAGTCCATAACTTATATGGATGTATACGAGATCACTGAACTACCTAAGGGCTGCAAGGCTATTGGTAGTAAGTGGGTATACAAGAGAAAGAGATGACCGAATGGAGAGATCATGGCATTTAAGGCCAGGCTAGTGGCGAAGGGTTTTACCTAAAAAGAAGGTATAGATTATGAAGAGACCTTCTCGCCTATAGCAATGATGAAGTCCATTCGGATTCTCCTTGTCATAGAAGCTCACATGAACCTAGAAATCTGGCAAATGGATGTCAAAACCGCATTCCAAAACGGTCACCTTGAAACACGTAGAGACATCTACATGAAACAGCCAAATGGTTATGCGAAGGAGAGCGAAGAGCATCTAGTTTGGAAGCTTAAGAAGTCCATTTATAGACTTAAGCAAGCTTCCCGGTTATGGCACCAGCGTTTCGACAAGGTAGTCAAATCCTATGGATTTGCATCCTATCCTAACGAGGTGCGTGTGTACCGTATTTTTGTTAACGGATTAGTGATGTTTCTTGCATGTTACGTAGATGACATCCTTCTCATTGGCAACAATGTTGAAGTGTTATCAGACGTAAAGACGTGGTTATCCGAGCAGTTTCAAATGAAGGACTTAGGTGAAGCTGCTCACATCCTTGGGAACAAGGTTATCCGAGATCGCGAGAAAGGGATGTTAAGCTTGTCACAAGCATCCTACATTGACACTGTTATTGCTCGTTTTAGCATGCAAAATGCCAAGAGAGGTTCAGTACCTTTCAGACATGGCATTTTTCTATCCAAGAATCAGTGCCCTAAAACGCCTGAAGAGATAGAAAGTATGAGGCTATTACTATATACTTCCGCTGTCTGTAGCCTCATGTATGTGATGCTTTGTACGAGACTAGATATCTCATATGATGTAAGCATGGTCTCAAGATATCTGTCTAACCCTGGAAAGGAACACTGGATTGCGGTCAAGCATATTCTCAAGTACCTTAAACGGACTAGAGATTATAGGCTTGTTTAACAGTCAGACAATCGAGTGTCTTTGGGTTATACAGACTCGGATTTCCAGGCTAACAGAGACGAGAAGAAGTCTACCTCGAGTTATGTGTTTACCTTGGGAAGTGGAGCTATTTCATGGAGGAGTGCAAAGCATAAATGCATTGAGGACTCAACCATGGAAGAAGAGTATGTGGCTGCTTCAAAAGCCTCGAAAGAGGCAGTTTGGCTCAAGAATTTCCTCCTGGATCTTGATATTGTTCAGAATTTGCCTAAGGCAATAACGATTTATTGTGATAATGCGGGTGCAGTGACAAATTCTAAGGAACCTAGACCTCACAAGGCGTCTAAACACATAGATAGAAAGTACCACATTATACGAGAATTCATAAATCGAGGAGACAGGGTGAAGACAACATAGCTAATCCTTTCACGAAGAGCTTACCACTCCCGGCTTACGAGAAGTATGTTCGTGGCTTAGGAATGGTAAAGATGCCCCCCACTTAGGACTGCAGAAACTATTGTATAAGTGGGAGAAGATGCAGTGATAGATAGGATAGATAGTGAGTACTAGTTTGTACCTAGGCCCGACACATTGTATACTAAAAGTTTACTTTAGTATAAGTGGGAGAATTGTTGGAATTTTGTATCTTTGGAAGCAAATTTTATGCTTGTATAAAATGTGTTTTGTCCCTACCCACTATTTTATTCTTACGTCGATAAATATAAATATTTGCACATGTTATCCTTTATCTTGTATAAAAGTTAGATTTGTGTAGTGTGTCGGGTATCACGAGAAGACTACACAAATTGGTTGAACTGACAAGATATAAGCAGTTATCACAAGCGAGACAACTTAAGGATAAGTTGTCGGTTGAAGGCCGATTTAGATAAAGAAGTGGCTTGTCTTGGGCTGTTGTCTTTCTTGGTACACTTAAGGTGGTGTATTGATGGATCACGGTGAGATGTGTTCTCCCACCGACCTTAGTGGAGAACCGAGATCTCGGTGACTTAGCCGGTCTTAAGCTTGGTAAGACTTCGGTGGCGTATTTGACTATCTATCACTTTGACCTACTATCGTAAACGTCATCGCGACCAGATCTACGTATCTTGGGTGTTAGTAGTTATTTAGGGCTCAGGCTGGTTGTCTGTATCTTGTAACCGTATCCTAGTAAAATGGGTTGATAATATCCCCTGAGGAACTCGAAAGAATTAGCACACTAAACCCGGCCGGTTGATTAAGTTCAAGCGTGTTAATAAGGTCGAGTGGTACTACTCAGGAATATATAAGATGTTAATTAATTTAAGTTGTCAGTGGACTTAATTAATAAATGGATATTTCTATCTTAAATACGGGGATCGATTAAGTCTAAAATACAAGCCCTTGCTCAATCTGGCCCAATTAGTTGCCTAGTTATTTATTGTCTCTCAGAAATCATTATTAATAGATTAATATATTTTTACATTATTTAGTAATGTTATTTATCTGAAATTAATTGGTCGGGGCCGATTAATTGATAAATATTAGTACCCAATAGATTAATTAATTATAGTATGGGCTAATTATGTAGTAGCCCATTAGGGATATAATTAAATTAATGGGCTAAAAATATTAATATTATATTGACTTTTGAAGCCTATATATATTACTCCCCTCCGTCCCGCTATTTGTGGCTCACTTTCCCGAAAGGGGTGTCCCGTTATTTGTGGCCACTTTCCTAATTTGGTAAAAAAATATTATCATATATTCTACTCTATCATCTTCTCTCTCCTACTTTATTACATTCTCTCTCATACTTTATCACCATCTCTCTCATACTTTCTCATTATCTTGCACATCTTCTCTCTCATACTTTATCATCTACTCCCTCTCTCATACTTTATCATCTACTCTCTTAATTCCGGTGCCGAAACCAATTGAGCCACAAATAGCGGGACGGAGGGAGTAGTATTACGTTCAAAAATAGATACACACACATATTAACAACAACGGCGTTTTCGAGAGAGGGAGACAATATTCTTAATTTTCTCCGGTTCTCGACCACCTAGAGGGGAGAAAAAGGTCGGAACACATATCGAGAAGATCGACACATGAGCAACAATCAGAGCTGCAACAACATACGAAGGAGGAAGGTAATCGATTCTCCCTACCTATTTCCTTCAAGGTAGGCTTCAACCATTTCAGTGGCTTCCTTCTTAATAGCCGGTCGGCATTGTCTTTGTTCCACGAGTGCTTTACATACACTCTCGGTGGTCGGCTTATTACGCTCTTCGATGGCTTTGAGGACCTTATCCAATGCGATGCCCGTTTGATCAAAAAATGTATCGGCACGAGGCTGCGGGGTTTACTAAAGCGGCGTTCGAGATTAGTCCTACGGCGTCAAGTGCTTGACGGAGGATCTCTTCGGTATTTAAAGTAGTAGATGTGCGATCCTCGCACTTGGCGGTCGGGTCGCCCGGCTTACGGGTCGAGCCTTAGTAGATCGGCTCAATTTTGAGTTCATATCTTTGAAGAGAAGACGATTCTTGCGACCACGATGCTTAAGGCACTTATTTATCGATGTCACGAGATACTTCTTTGATCTTTGCAACCTAATAATTGGAACATTTTGGTTGCGTCCGAGTCATAGACGGTGTTGAGATGATGGCCACGATGAAGGCGGTGGAGGTGGTGAGTCATCATCTACGGGAGATTTTCCCTCGGCAGATCCTCCACAGTCCGCATCCTTGGGTGACTCATCAAAATCTGAGTCAGGTTGAGTCTGGAGCTGAGTAGACTGTTCAGTTGTGCCCTTCAGACTTAGGAGCATGAGCATCGCTGAGCGCAGATCGTCCATAAACGCGATATCTGTTAGCTCTCCATAGCCAATCTCTTCTCTCAGTGTTTGCTCCTCATGCATCAGTACAGGGACAGTCCTTAGGTCGATGGTCTCATCCATAAAAAATCCATTCGAGGAATCGAGATGCATCCCAGACCACCCTAGCCTTGTGTGCTATCTCCACTAGATCAGAGTGATCTAGGATTTCAAGCATCCGGTCCGCGATCTCTTCAGTAGCTCTGAGCTGAGTTGTCAGTACTGAAGTCGGGACAGATGTGGAGACCTTAACTTGAGGTAAGTCAGTAGGTAAGTCATACTGAGTCCTCTCTGAGTGAGAGTCGCGTCCTCCTTATCGGACTCTGAATCCTGAATGGATACATACTCAGGAATAACTACTGATGGTTCAACCATCTTCAGTATAAGGAATATCTCAATCCAGTTGACCTCTCCATCTACTATCGCCATCATAATCGCGGATCCGATCCGGGGAGTTGGTCGTATGATCCGGCGGAGTTGGTCAATATGTGATTGACTATGTAAGCCAATCCCCTATATTCAAAGAGCAACCTGTTCTTCAGGAAGGCCGCTTTGAGCACAATGTCCTTCTGCCCGCTGATTTGGAAGAGGTACTTGTTGATGGATGTCTCCTTATATCCAATAGGAGATATCCCCTCGTTGGTAAGATGGAAGCTTTGCTGAAGAGACTCAGCAACGTCAATATCGGCTATCTTCGCTTCCCATCTATTGTTACTCTTTTCTTGCTGGTAGGAGATGCAAGAACTGCCTTGATGATCTTCATTCTAGTGAAGATTCATGAAGAATTTCGTGACACATGCGGGGAGCGGTGAAGAGGAACCACTAGAGAGCGGGTGCGAAGGTCGAAGGCGAAGAGCATTGAAGATCGACTCCAAGCAGTCTACTTCACATGAACGTAAAGCGAGTGCTGGCTCGAACCAGACTCTCTTGTTACTAATAATCTCCTCCATGTCACACGGAATCAATACTTCATTACTTGGAGAACTCGCCATAGAATATACTGAATTTGCAAGATAAGTGTTAGAACTTGAAAATAGAATAAGTCAGTTACTTTGCAGATAGAGTTTAAGAAATTTACCGATGATAATAGTGCTTGAATGCAGTAGATTTCGTATGTAGTTAGATTGCAGAGCACTAAGAATTTCGATAATAGCAGAAAGTAGTTTCTGATGATAGATATGTGCATATATATATCTCATATGAATATGAACGGTTTATTCAGCAAGCGGTTGAGAATCTTCTTCCAGGTATTGGAGAATAACCCAACATCAGGTGTTCCTTTCAGGTATCGGAGAATCTTCTTTGTTGAGTCGAAATGACTTCTCTTGGGATTCGCACCTGAAATCTCGCGCATACACCTACAACATAGGTTATATTAGGTCTGTTGGCAGTTAAATATAGCAGTGAACCAATAAATAGCATGATAATCAGTTGAGTTAACAAATATTCTCTCTTTATCAAGATCAATCTACAGATTTGTGTTCATGGGTATCTTTACTGATTTGCTAGATTCGTAGCCGAATTTCTTAATGAGAAATCTAGTATATTTCGCTTGGTTAATGAACATTCCCTTCTTATATTGCTTCACCTGAAGTCCAAGGAAATAATTCATTTCTCCCATCATCGCCATCTCGGATTTATCTTTCATCATGGGGGGGGGGGGGGGGGGGGGGGGGGGGGGGGGGGGGGGGGGGGGGGGGGGGGGGGGGGGGGGGGGGGGGGGGGGGGGGGGGGGGGGGGGGGGGGGGGGGGGGGGGGGGGGGGGGGGGGGGGGGGGGGGGGGGGGGGGGGGGGGGGGGGGGGGGGGGGGGGGGGGGGGGGGGGGGGGGGGGGGGGGGGGGGGGGGGGGGGGGGGGGGGGGGGGGGGGGGGGGGGGGGGGGGGGGGGGGGGGGGGGGGGGGGGGGGGGGGGGGGGGGGGGGGGGGGGGGGGGGGGGGGGGGGGGGGGGGGGGGGGGGGGGGGGGGGGGGGGGGGGGGGGGGGGGGGGGGGGGGGGGGGGGGGGGGGGGGGGGGGGGGGGGGGGGGGGGGGGGGGGGGGGGGGGGGGGGGGGGGGGGGGGGGGGGGGGGGGGGGGGGGGGGGGGGGGGGGGGGGGGGGGGGGGGGGGGGGGGGGGGGGGGGGGGGGGGGGGGGGGGGGGGGGGGGGGGGGGGGGGGGGGGGGGGGGGGGGGGGGGGGGGGGGGGGGGGGGGGGGGGGGGGGGGGGGGGGGGGGGGGGGGGGGGGGGGGGGGGGGGGGGGGGGGGGGGGGGGGGGGGGGGGGGGGGGGGGGGGGGGGGGGGGGGGGGGGGGGGGGGGGGGGGGGGGGGGGGGGGGGGGGGGGGGGGGGGGGGGGGGGGGGGGGGGGGGGGGGGGGGGGGGGGGGGGGGGGGGGGGGGGGGGGGGGGGGGGGGGGGGGGGGGGGGGGGGGGGGGGGGGGGGGGGGGGGGGGGGGGGGGGGGGGGGGGGGGGGGGGGGGGGGGGGGGGGGGGGGGGGGGGGGGGGGGGGGGGGGGGGGGGGGGGGGGGGGGGGGGGGGGGGGGGGGGGGGGGGGGGGGGGGGGGGGGGGGGGGGGGGGGGGGGGGGGGGGGGGGGGGGGGGGGGGGGGGGGGGGGGGGGGGGGGGGGGGGGGGGGGGGGGGCGGGGGGGGGGGGGGGGCCCCCGGGGCGGGGGGGGGGGGGGGGGGGGGGGGGGGGGGGGGCGGGGGGGGGGGGGGGGGGGGGGGGGGCGGGGGGGGGGGGGGGGGGCCCCCCCCCCCCCCCCCCCCCCCCCCCCCCCCCCCCCCCCCCCCCCCCCCCCCCCCCCCCCCTTTTTCAAATTTTTATTTTTTAAAAAATTACAAACTTTTTTGGGTTTTTTTTTCCAATTATCTTCATTTTCTTCTTCCTCTCAACTTGCCGGGGGGGGGGGGGGGGGGGGGGGGGGGGGGGGGGGGGGGGGGGGGGGGGGGGGGGGGGGGGGGGGGGGGGGGGGGGGGGGGGGGGGGGGGGGGGGGGGGGGGGGGGGGGGGGGGGGGGGGGGGGGGGGGGGGGGGGGGGGGGGGGGGGGGGGGGGGGGGGGGGGGGGGGGGGGGGGGGGTTTTTTTTTTTTTCCCCCTCCAATTTTTTTTTTTTGCCAACCACCGGGGGGGGGGGGTGGGGGCCGGTGGGGGCGGGGGGGGGTCTGGTGGGGGGGGGGGGGGGGGGGGGGGGGGGGGGGGGGGGGGGGGGGGGGGGGGGGGGGGGGGGGGGGGGGGGGGGGGGGGGGGGGGGGGGGGGGGGGGGGGGGGGGGGGGGGGGGGGGGGGGGGGGGGGGGGGGGGGGGGGGGGGGGGGGGGGGGGGGGGGGGGGGGGGGGGGGGGGGGGGGGGGGGGGGGGGGGGGGGGGGGGGGGGGGGGGGGGGGGGGGGGGGGGGGGGGGGGGGGGGGGGGGGGGGGGGGGGGGGGGGGGGGGGGGGGGGGGGGGGGGGGGGGGGGGGGGGGGGGGGGGGGGGGGGGGGGGGGGGGGGGGGGGGGGGGGGGGGGGGGGGGGGGGGGGGGGGGGGGGGGGGGGGGGGGGGGGGGGGGGGGGGGGGGGGGGGGGGGGGGGGGGGGGGGGGGGGGGGGGGGGGGGGGGGGGGGGGGGGGGGGGGGGGGGGGGGGGGGGGGGGGGGGGGGGGCGGGGGGGGGGGGGGGGGGGGGGGGGGGGGGGGGGGGGGGGGGGGGGGGGGGGGGGGGGGGGGGGGGGGGGGGGGGGGGGGGGGGGGGGGGGGGGGGGGGGGGGGGGGGGGGGGGGGGGGGGGGGGGGGGGGGGGGGGGGGGGGGGGGGGGGGGGGGGGGGGGGGGGGGGGGGGGGGGGGGGGGGGGGGGGGGGGGGGGGGGGGGGGGGGGGGGGGGGGGGGGGGGGGGGGGGGGGGGGGGGGGGGGGGGGGGGGGGGGGGGGGGGGGGGGGGGGGGGGGGGGGGGGGGGGGGGGGGGGGGGGGGGGGGGGGGGGGGGGGGGGGGGGGGGGGGGGGGGGGGGGGGGGGGGGGGGGGGGGGGGGGGGGGGGGGGGGGGGGGGGGGGGGGGGGGGGGGGGGGGGGGGGGGGGGGGGGGGGGGGGGGGGGGGGGGGGGGGGGGGGGGGGGGGGGGGGGGGGGGGGGGGGGGGGGGGGGGGGGGGGGGGGGGGGGGGGGGGGGGGGGGGGGGGGGGGGGGGGGGGGGGGGGGGGGGGGGGGGGGGGGGGGGGGGGGGGGGGGGGGGGGGGGGGGGGGGGGGGGGGGGGGGGGGGGGGGGGGGGGGGGGGGGGGGGGGGGGGGGGGGGGGGGGGGGGGGGGGGGGGGGGGGGGGGGGGGGGGGGGGGGGGGGGGGGGGGGGGGGGGGGGGGGGGGGGGGGGGGGGGGGGGGGGGGGGGGGGGGGGGGGGGGGGGGGGGGGGGGGGGGGGGGGGGGGGGGGGGGGGGGGGGGGGGGGGGGGGGGGGGGGGGGGGGGGGGGGGGGGGGGGGGGGGGGGGGGGGGGGGGGGGGGGGGGGGGGGGGGGGGGGGGGGGGGGGGGGGGGGGGGGGGGGGGGGGGGGGGGGGGGGGGGGGGGGGGGGGGGGGGGGGGGGGGGGGGGGGGGGGGGGGGGGGGGGGGGGGGGGGGGGGGGGGGGGGGGGGGGGGGGGGGGGGGGGGGGGGGGGGGGGGGGGGGGGGGGGGGGGGGGGGGGGGGGGGGGGGGGGGGGGGGGGGGGGGGGGGGGGGGGGGGGGGGGGGGGGGGGGGGGGGGGGGGGGGGGGGGGGGGGGGGGGGGGGGGGGGGGGGGGGGGGGGGGGGGGGGGGGGGGGGGGGGGGGGGGGGGGGGGGGGGGGGGGGGGGGGGGGGGGGGGGGGGGGGGGGGGGGGGGGGGGGGGGGGGGGGGGGGGGGGGGGGGGGGGGGGGGGGGGGGGGGGGGGGGGGGGGGGGGGGGGGGGGGGGGGGGGGGGGGGGGGGGGGGGGGGGGGGGGGGGGGGGGGGGGGGGGGGGGGGGGGGGGGGGGGGGGGGGGGGGGGGGGGGGGGGGGGGGGGGGGGGGGGGGGGGGGGGGGGGGGGGGGGGGGGGGGGGGGGGGGGGGGGGGGGGGGGGGGGGGGGGGGGGGGGGGGGGGGGGGGGGGGGGGGGGGGGGGGGGGGGGGGGGGGGGGGGGGGGGGGGGGGGGGGGGGGGGGGGGGGGGGGGGGGGGGGGGGGGGGGGGGGGGGGGGGGGGGGGGGGGGGGGGGGGGGGGGGGGGGGGGGGGGGGGGGGGGGGGGGGGGGGGGGGGGGGGGGGGGGGGGGGGGGGGGGGGGGGGGGGGGGGGGGGGGGGGGGGGGGGGGGGGGGGGGGGGGGGGGGGGGGGGGGGGGGGGGGGGGGGGGGGGGGGGGGGGGGGGGGGGGGGGGGGGGGGGGGGGGGGGGGGGGGGGGGGGGGGGGGGGGGGGGGGGGGGGGGGGGGGGGGGGGGGGGGGGGGGGGGGGGGGGGGGGGGGGGGGGGGGGGGGGGGGGGGGGGGGGGGGGGGGGGGGGGGGGGGGGGGGGGGGGGGGGGGGGGGGGGGGGGGGGGGGGGGGGGGGGGGGGGGGGGGGGGGGGGGGGGGGGGGGGGGGGGGGGGGGGGGGGGGGGGGGGGGGGGGGGGGGGGGGGGGGGGGGGGGGGGGGGGGGGGGGGGGGGGGGGGGGGGGGGGGGGGGGGGGGGGGGGGGGGGGGGGGGGGGGGGGGGGGGGGGGGGGGGGGGGGGGGGGGGGGGGGGGGGGGGGGGGGGGGGGGGGGGGGGGGGGGGGGGGGGGGGGGGGGGGGGGGGGGGGGGGGGGGGGGGGGGGGGGGGGGGGGGGGGGGGGGGGGGGGGGGGGGGGGGGGGGGGGGGGGGGGGGGGGGGGGGGGGGGGGGGGGGGGGGGGGGGGGGGGGGGGGGGGGGGGGGGGGGGGGGGGGGGGGGGGGGGGGGGGGGGGGGGGGGGGGGGGGGGGGGGGGGGGGGGGGGGGGGGGGGGGGGGGGGGGGGGGGGGGGGGGGGGGGGGGGGGGGGGGGGGGGGGGGGGGGGGGGGGGGGGGGGGGGGGGGGGGGGGGGGGGGGGGGGGGGGGGGGGGGGGGGGGGGGGGGGGGGGGGGGGGGGGGGGGGGGGGGGGGGGGGGGGGGGGGGGGGGGGGGGGGGGGGGGGGGGGGGGGGGGGGGGGGGGGGGGGGGGGGGGGGGGGGGGGGGGGGGGGGGGGGGGGGGGGGGGGGGGGGGGGGGGGGGGGGGGGGGGGGGGGGGGGGGGGGGGGGGGGGGGGGGGGGGGGGGGGGGGGGGGGGGGGGGGGGGGGGGGGGGGGGGGGGGGGGGGGGGGGGGGGGGGGGGGGGGGGGGGGGGGGGGGGGGGGGGGGGGGGGGGGGGGGGGGGGGGGGGGGGGGGGGGGGGGGGGGGGGGGGGGGGGGGGGGGGGGGGGGGGGGGGGGGGGGGGGGGGGGGGGGGGGGGGGGGGGGGGGGGGGGGGGGGGGGGGGGGGGGGGGGGGGGGGGGGGGGGGGGGGGGGGGGGGGGGGGGGGGGGGGGGGGGGGGGGGGGGGGGGGGGGGGGGGGGGGGGGGGGGGGGGGGGGGGGGGGGGGGGGGGGGGGGGGGGGGGGGGGGGGGGGGGGGGGGGGGGGGGGGGGGGGGGGGGGGGGGGGGGGGGGGGGGGGGGGGGGGGGGGGGGGGGGGGGGGGGGGGGGGGGGGGGGGGGGGGGGGGGGGGGGGGGGGGGGGGGGGGGGGGGGGGGGGGGGGGGGGGGGGGGGGGGGGGGGGGGGGGGGGGGGGGGGGGGGGGGGGGGGGGGGGGGGGGGGGGGGGGGGGGGGGGGGGGGGGGGGGGGGGGGGGGGGGGGGGGGGGGGGGGGGGGGGGGGGGGGGGGGGGGGGGGGGGGGGGGGGGGGGGGGGGGGGGGGGGGGGGGGGGGGGGGGGGGGGGGGGGGGGGGGGGGGGGGGGGGGGGGGGGGGGGGGGGGGGGGGGGGGGGGGGGGGGGGGGGGGGGGGGGGGGGGGGGGGGGGGGGGGGGGGGGGGGGGGGGGGGGGGGGGGGGGGGGGGGGGGGGGGGGGGGGGGGGGGGGGGGGGGGGGGGGGGGGGGGGGGGGGGGGGGGGGGGGGGGGGGGGGGGGGGGGGGGGGGGGGGGGGGGGGGGGGGGGGGGGGGGGGGGGGGGGGGGGGGGGGGGGGGGGGGGGGGGGGGGGGGGGGGGGGGGGGGGGGGGGGGGGGGGGGGGGGGGGGGGGGGGGGGGGGGGGGGGGGGGGGGGGGGGGGGGGGGGGGGGGGGGGGGGGGGGGGGGGGGGGGGGGGGGGGGGGGGGGGGGGGGGGGGGGGGGGGGGGGGGGGGGGGGGGGGGGGGGGGGGGGGGGGGGGGGGGGGGGGGGGGGGGGGGGGGGGGGGGGGGGGGGGGGGGGGGGGGGGGGGGGGGGGGGGGGGGGGGGGGGGGGGGGGGGGGGGGGGGGGGGGGGGGGGGGGGGGGGGGGGGGGGGGGGGGGGGGGGGGGGGGGGGGGGGGGGGGGGGGGGGGGGGGGGGGGGGGGGGGGGGGGGGGGGGGGGGGGGGGGGGGGGGGGGGGGGGGGGGGGGGGGTGGTTTTTTTTTTTCTCCCCCCCCCCCCCCCCCCAAGGGAAAGGTGAGCCGGGGGGGGGGGGGGGGGGGGGGGTGTGTGGTTTTTTTTTCCCCCCCCCCCCCCCCCACCACTCCTCCCCCCCCCCCCCTGCCCCCCGGCCGGGGGGGGGGGGGGGGGGGGGGGGGGGGGGGGGGGGGGGGGGGGGGGGGGGGGGGGGGGGGGGGGGGGGGGGGGGGGGGGGGGGGGGGGGGGGGGGGGGGGGGGGGGGGGGGGGGGGGGGGGGGGGGGGGGGGGGGGGGGGGGGGGGGGGGGGGGGGGGGGGGGGGGGGGGGGGGGGGGGGGGGGGGGGGGGGGGGGGGGGGGGGGGGGGGGGGGGGGGGGGGGGGGGGGGGGGGGGGGGGGGGGGGGGGGGGGGGGGGGGGGGGGGGGGGGGGGGGGGGGGGGGGGGGGGGGGGGGGGGGGGGGGGGGGGGGGGGGGGGGGGGGGGGGGGGGGGGGGGGGGGGGGGGGGGGGGGGGGGGGGGGGGGGGGGGGGGGGGGGGGGGGGGGGGGGGGGGGGGGGGGGGGGGGGGGGGGGGGGGGGGGGGGGGGGGGGGGGGGGGGGGGGGGGGGGGGGGGGGGGGGGGGGGGGGGGGGGGGGGGGGGGTGGTGGTGGTGGTTGGGTTCTCCCCCCCCCCCCACTTCCCCCCCCCCCCCCCCCAACTCCCCGGCACAGCCCCCCGGGGGGGCCCGGCGCCGCCGGGGGGGGGGGGGGGGGGGGGGGGGGGGGGGGGGGGGGGGGGGGGGGGGGGGGGGGGGGGGGGGGGGGGGGGGGGGGGGGGGGGGGGGGGGGGGGGGGGGGGGGGGGGGGGGGGGGGGGGGGGGGGGGGGGGGGGGGGGGGGGGGGGGGGGGGGGGGGGGGGGGGGGGGGGGGGGGGGGGGGGGGGGGGGGGGGGGGGGGGGGGGGGGGGGGGGGGGGGGGGGGGGGGGGGGGGGGGGGGGGGGGGGGGGGGGGGGGGGGGGGGGGGGGGGGGGGGGGGGGGGGGGGGGGGGGGGGGGGGGGGGGGGGGGGGGGGGGGGGGGGGGGGGGGGGGGGGGGGGGGGGGGGGGGGGGGGGGGGGGGGGGGGGGGGGGGGGGGGGGGGGGGGGGGGGGGGGGGGGGGGGGGGGGGGGGGGGGGGGGGGGGGGGGGGGGGGGGGGGGGGGGGGGGGGGGGGGGGGGGGGGGGGGGGGGGGGGGGGGGGGGGGGGGGGGGGGGGGGGGGGGGGGGGGGGGGGGGGGGGGGGGGGGGGGGGGGGGGGGGGGGGGGGGGGGGGGGGGGGGGGGGGGGGGGGGGGGGGGGGGGGGGGGGGGGGGGGGGGGGGGGGGGGGGGGGGGGGGGGGGGGGGGGGGGGGGGGGGGGGGGGGGGGGGGGGGGGGGGGGGGGGGGGGGGGGGGGGGGGGGGGGGGGGGGGGGGGGGGGGGGGAGGGGAGGGAGAGGGGGGGGGGTGGGGGGCCGCGCACCGCCCCCCCCCCCCCCCCCGGCCCCGCCCCCCCTTCCCCCCGCCCCCCCCCCCCCTCTCCCGCGCCGGTCCCCCCCGCCCGGCGCCGCCCCCGGGGGGGGGGGGGGGGGGGGGGGGGGGGGGGGGGGGGGGGGGGGGGGGGGGGGGGGGGGGGGGGGGGGGGGGGGGGGGGGGGGGGGGGGGGGGGGGGGGGGGGGGGGGGGGGGGGGGGGGGGGGGGGGGGGGGGGGGGGGGGGGGGGGGGGGGGGGGGGGGGGGGGGGGGGGGGGGGGGGGGGGGGGGGGGGGGGGGGGGGGGGGGGGGGGGGCGGGGGGGGGGGGCGGGGGGGGGGGGGGCCCCCCCCCCCCCCCCCCCCCGCCCCCCCCCCCCCCGCAAAAACCAACGCCCGCCGCCCCCCCCCCCGCCCCCCCCGCGGGGGGGGGGGGGGGGGGGGGGGGGGGGGGGGGGGGCGGGGGGGGGGGGGGGGGGGGGGGGGGGGGGGGGGGGGGGGGGGGGGGGGGGGGGGGGGGGGGGGGGGGGGGGGGGGGGGGGGGGGGGGGGGGGGGGGGGGGGGGGGGGTGGGGGGCCGGCGCGGGGCGGGGGGGGGGGGGGGGCGGGGGGGGGCGGGGGGGGGGGGGGGGGGGGGGGGGGGGGGGGGGGGGGGGGGGGGGGGGGGGGGGGGGGGGGGGGGGGGGGGGGGGGGGGGGGGGGGGGGGGGGGGGGGGGGGGGGGGGGGGGGGGGGGGGGGGGGGGGGGGGGGGGGGGGGGGGGGGGGGGGGGGGGGGGGGGGGGGGGGGGGGGGGGGGGGGGGGGGGGGGGGGGGGGGGGGGGGGGGGGGGGGGGGGGGGGGGGGGGGGGGGGGGGGGGGGGGGGGGGGGGGGGGGGGGGGGGGGGGGGGGGGGGGGGGGGGGGGGGGGGGGGGGGGGGGGGGGGGGGGGGGGGGGGGGGGGGGGGGGGGGGGGGGGGGGGGGGGGGGTTGCCCCCCCCCCCCCCCGCAGGGGGGGGCGGGGGGGCGGGGGGGGGGGGGGGGGGGGGGGGGGGGGGGGGGGGGGGGGGGGGGGGGGGGGGGGGGGGGGGGGGGGGGGGGGGGGGGGGGGGGGGGGGGGGGGGGGGGGGGGGGGGGGGGGGGGGGGGGGGGGGGGGGGGGGGGGGGGGGGGGGGGGGGGGGGGGGGGGGGGGGGGGGGGGGGGGGGGGGGGGGGGGGGGGGGGGGGGGGGGGGGGGGGGGGGGGGGGGGGGGGGGGGGGGGGGGGGGGGGGGGGGGGGGGGGGGGGGGGGGGGGGGGGGGGGGGGGGGGGGGGGGGGGGGGGGGGGGGGGGGGGGGGGGGGGCGACACATGGTCACATTCTTAGATCCGAAGATGATGTCGTCCATATAAATCTGCACTAGTACAATGTCATTCTCGACTTGATGCGGGTGCGATCTACCGTTCCCTTTTGAAAACCTTTACGATGTAGAAAGTTTGAAAGGGTATCATACCAAGCCCTAGGTGCTTGTTTTAACCCATCCGGAGTTTTCTTGAGTTTATATACTTGATGTCCCTGTTTGAAAGCCTTGTTCTACGTAGACTTCTTCCTTCAGACACCGTTCGGGAAAGATGACTTAACATCCATCGATACACATGGAGTCCAGACACGTGTCGAAAGCGACAAGAAAAACGGCCATCTTCAATTTGAATGTTCTCGTAGGCATTCCATCCTTTTCGAGCAGGGAAGCGACTTTATGTCGAGTAGGTACGGCGTTGGCGGCTTCTCATTGGTTGAGGTTAGCGTCTTTGAGTTGACTTCCTCGATTCTTCGGACCTTTTCTTGAATTAACATTCTTCGAGATGTTCGGTGCATGGCTCGAATTCCTTTGCAGATTCAGTGGGTTATAACATTCTCAACTAAGTTCCTGATGTTGAGTTCTTTGGTTGAACGATAGATGCTCTACTGAATCCTATCAGCTACTGAACTCTAGCTAGCCTACTGAGTTCTTAACATGCTAAACTCAACTAAGTTATTACATTATATAATGCTCATCATTCAGCTAGGGGTTTGAAATCTTCAAATCTTATCGTATTGAATCTCATCCCAGCAGTTCTTGAAATTAAAGATTATAAGTTATAATTTGTTATAAGCCTACTACTAATATTAGTCTAAGAGGTTCATACATAAATGTACGTGTTATGGTTGAATCCAATTAATTAATTGAGATTAATTTAATGAGACGTAAATTAATTTGATTAATTTTATATCTAGTAAAATCAATATCTTTAATATTATTGGATAATGAATAAAAATTATGTAGATATCTTTATTGAAGAGATAATATATATTATATTATATTATATTATATTATATTATATTATATTATATTATATTATATTATATTATATTGTATTATATATGATAATAATATGAAGATTTCCTTCTTCAAGAAGAAAAAGATTCACGTTTCTTTGAAAAGGAGACGAGAGAGTTGTGGGTTTTGATTTTCTTCTTTTGATTTATTTTACACGAAATAAAATACGGGCTAAGGTTTTACTAGCTAAATTACTAAGGTTTGACACATTCTACTAAGTGTGGACTTGATAGAGGGGAGATAAGTGGATCCCTGCGAGTAGCAATTGGTTGTTCAATCCCTAAATCAATCAGAGTGCGAAAAGGTACAATCAATTGATTATTTACTCAATCATCATATTAACGTGTAGATCGATATAATTGTTATATCATTCTAAGCCCGATCAAAAAATTTTAAATTTTGTTGTGTTCTTCGATCAATCCCAATAGTTTTACGGTTGGATTGATCCTTGCTATTTATGTTATCTCAAGAGAAAGATTGATGGTTTGTGTCCAATCCTTAAAATTATACTCCCTCTATTTCACTAATCAAGTTCTATTTTCTATTTTGGGGTGTTTCGCTAAACAAGTAATATTCCATAAATGGAAATAAATGAGTGGACCACAACCACTCTAAACAAATGGATCCCACCACTTTATACTTTTACACTATACATTTTCTTTTCCACCCACTTTTTAAATTCTCATGCCCAAAAGCAATGAGACTTGATTAGTGAAACGGATGAAGTATTCATTTAGAGGGTGAAAAACATGTCTGTGATTAGGGGTGGGCAAACAATTCGGGTTCCCGCACCCGTACCAGTCCCGTTCGGGTCGGGAAAAACGAGTACGGGTACCCGTTACGCGGGTACCCGAAAAAAATCAAGCGGGTCGGGAACGAGAACGGGTTTTATTCTTAGATACCCATTCCCGAACGGGTACCTGCACTAATATACAATTTTCTTTTTTACATGAGGTTTGAGCCTCTTAGTCTTAGCCCTTAGGTGTGTAAGTGTAATTAAACTTTTTTTAATTTTATACCAATAAGAAGTAGGGCTAAGAAAAATAAGAAATAAATTAAATTACTAGAAATAAAATGGCAATTGACATTTGGCAATGCACACTCGCCGGCGCATCGACGCAGACACCAATGACCCAACTCCACAATTTCAATATTTCATTTATTGGTATTTTTTTTAAATTTTTATTTATGAATTTAAATATATTATAAATAGGTGGTAATATTTGCGGGTAAACCCGTACCCGTACCGTATCCGCACGGGTACACGCATGCGGGTACCCGCTCTATGCGAGAACGGGAATGAGTATTAAAATCAATTACCCGCAGGCGGGGGTATCCGCAAACGGGTGCCGCGGCGCAGTACCGTCCGCGCCCACCCCTATCTGTGATTGGGATTGAGAAGATGTTCTACCACTTTTGCCATTAGTTCAAAAAGATAAATTAAGAGGGAAAATGCTATTAACGTAACGTACTCTCTCCGTCTCATTATTTATATCTCATTTGCTACATTTATTTATTCTATTATTTATTTTCATTCCAAAAATTAATATAAATGAGTGATTTATAATCACCCAAATAAGTATATTTCACCACTTTATATATTTCCACTATTATTTTATACCTTTCTACAATCCGTATGAATCTGTGTCTCAAGTCTCTATGAGGGATAAATATTGAACTGGAAGGAGTACAATTCTAGCGTGTGCATCAATACTTGGAAAAGTGATCATCAATCTAGAATAACGTCTTTGTACGTAATTATCAACAACACAACAAATAGACACCGAAAGGTCAATCACACCCGCAAATCGAGCGGCACAGCCGGAATAGGGACGTCATCAAAGCAACAAGTGGGCTAAGTCGGAATCTAATTTGTCGTCATTGATCTTCCAAATGTAGCACGCACGTATATATGTAAGCTTTATTGTAGTATGTGTTGATAATGGATTAGGTGAAATGTATCCGACAGTCGATGATTATGGGGTGACTACTTTTAGTCAATCATCAATATTGAGGCGCCATCGATCACCAACCACACTGCAGTCTCTCTTTATATTATAAAAAAATAGTATTATATAGGAAGAGAATTCGGATTCATTTTACCACATCTCATCTTCTAATTTGTCGACTATGAAATCATTTCTCCGAAGCTATCATATATAAATATGAAAAGAAACTGACAGTCACACTCATAATTAATTACTCCCTCCGTCCTGGATGAACCGTCCTCTTTCTTTTCGGCGCGGTAATTTATGCGGTGTATTTTATAAGTAAAGAATGGTGATTCACTTGTACTTTAGAAGTAAAGAATGATAATTTATGGGTAGGTGTGTGGTAGTGGGTAGGTTAGATTTAATGTTGTGTGTCCCACATAAAGTAATTGAATGACTAATTATTTCCAAAAAAGGAATAGGGAACGTTTCATTCGGGACACCCAAAAATAGAATAGAGGATGTTTCATCCGGGACGGAGGAAGTATTACAAGAATAGCGAACTTGATAATGTAAATAAATATACAGTCACCCTGGATAACAAAATATGGTTTTTGGACACAAATTTAAAAGATTAAACTATAAATTTTCTAGCCAATTTTCATATTCTTTTTATTTATAATTTTTTGGAGATGTTTTATTTATTAAATATGTTTTTTAAAATTAAAATCTTTGTAGCGAGTTCACTACCACGACTTTTTTCTTCCTACATTCTGATATGAATAATTCGTCTTTCTCCATTTTTATTTCGTGATCTTGACTAACCAAATTATCGAGGCTTATCCAAAATTTTTATAAATAAAATAAAATAAAAAAATTTGTTGAGAAAGTTCAATTGGAGTAGCTCTTCAGTTTTCACATAAGAACTTTCCACCGAAATCCGACGAAATGCTCTAATGAATTTTCTGTGTCAATAGATACTCAAGGAGTCGGGAGGAGAAAAAGTCACCAGGTTTGGTGTAGCTGCCACTACCAATGGTTGTTCTGTTGACAGTGGTGTGGATTTTTTCTTCTTCAAGCTTAGAACATCCGCAATGTTCTAATTGATTAAACACTCAAAATAAAATTCTCTCAGTCACATCAATTTTTTTTTAAACATTCAACTTTTAAACACACAATCACATTTCTTTATTTGTCTATATAAAAAATTCTATTTTAATGGATTTCACAACTTCAATTTTATAAACATTATATTTTAATAATTTCAAATAAATAAATAACAATAATATTATTTCTCAATAAATAAATTAATAATTATAAAATTGAAAAAAAGACTAATTATTTTAGAAAAATTCATTAAATAATAAATAGTAAGAAAGTAAAAGAAACAATTTAAAAACTTGCAATAACGTGGAAAATTAAATAATATAATACTTAAAGTATGAATTTCGTCTCACTTGTTTTTTAAGACCCACTTTATTCATATCACATGCTGATGTTTATGATTCTTATTAAAGTATGAATTTCTTATGTATATGTTATGATTCTTATGAACTTATGAATGAAGTTCATGAATAATAAAAGTGCAGTTTTTCATTTGTTATAAAAAAAACTCAATTGTAAATTTGTAATTTTTGATTAGTCATAAAGAATTTTAAATTGTGAATTTATAATTTTTCATTAGTTCATTAGTTCATGAATACTTATTTTTAATATAGATAATGATAATCACATTTTCGAAATACATTTTCATGATTAGAAATTAGAAATTTGAATATAATATAATGAAATCTAGAAAGTTAATATTTATTGTATTTTTGTTAGATGTATTTTCACTTGTTATAAAAAGTTTTCAATTGTCATTGTTTATTAATCATAATTGTATTTATACATATAATCCATTTCAATTAAAGAATAGAAAATTAAAAATAAAAATAGTTTTAAATTTAAATTTTGAAAATAAAAATATTAATTTCATTTTCGAAATACATGCCCGTAATTACAATTTGAATATAGTATATTGAAATCTAAAAAATTAATATTTATATTTTATAAACTAATTTTTTGTGAACATGCCCGTAATTAGTATGTCATATTTTTATATATAACTATACATGTAAAATATTAAAAAATGTGAACATTAGCTCAAACGGCATAAGTGCATGTAAAGAGTCATTTCCCTCCATTTCTGGAATGTTGTTGACTTGCAGCTTTAATCAGAAAGTGGAGAGCTGGCCGCTCGTCATTGGTCGAGGTTGAAGAAAGTAGGTGAGACAGAACAGACTTCAAGGTAGATCTGAAGCTGACTTCTCTATACCTCGTATGACTCTGCTGATTTGACTTAGTAAATCCTGACGGTCGAAAAGCGTCCCGGCCGTTCTTGAGTCGATCTATACTCGATAGCATACTCGTCTTTGAGTCGGCTCTGCGAAGATCAACTGCGAGTTCGGTGAACTACTCTGCTGAGTTCGGTTCAGCGACTTCTTTTCGATATCTTGCTCTGTTGAGTCCAAGTATCATCGAGTCTTCTTCTTAAATGTACCGAGGCTAATAATCTGCGGCGCCGATCCGAAAAGAAGAGTGTCTACCGAGTTTGAAATTCTCGAAGACAAAACAAACAGATTACAACGGAATGGTTCATCAGTCAAAGTAGGGTTTTGGGATCTTCAAATCTTTAGAGCACTAGGCTACTGAGTTATCTCCCAACAAGTTGTGGAGGGACTGAATCATCTCCCAACATTTTCCCCCTATTTGATGATGCCAAAACCTAACACTATAACTATCAGAAACAAAGCTCCTTACAAGTATTACAAGTAGAATCAGTGGAGTTGTTCTTCAAGTTCTAGACTACTGAGGGATTCAGGGAAGAAATATCAGAACCTATACAGAAAACTAACAGCAATTTCCCCCTTTCTAACAACATTTTCCCTCTTCTATGCGATCTAACAGATCAGAATCTAACAAGATAAGAACTGACAGTTAAATATTCAGTGAGTGTGTGAGTCAGTAATCACTTGAGTGATTCTGAGTGTTAAGCATAAAAATAAAAAGGGCTATATAGACAATAGGTATTGTCAGGGCCGAATAACAGTGATGTTTTATATATGAAGAGATTCAGTACAGATACATCAGCCTGCTATTCTAAGAAAAACAGAACAGAAAAACACAAGAAATACAGAAGCTATCTATCATCTTCTGAACTGCTGAATCCTGTCTTTGAAGTCTTTTGATTTTGCTTCAGGGAGCGGTAGTCCATACATCCTGTAGGTGATCTTCCTCAGCTTCAGTATCTCTGGCAAATCAGCAGGCTCATCTTCATCTAATTGTCTGGCTTGGGCAACATCCTTAATCTCATTCTCAATTACCCCATAATGCAAGAACCATCAAGCTTCGGTGTGGGGAGGCATAATCACTTGGAGTGGGACCCTGACATCAATCTTTTCTGCTATGGCCTTCTGAACTCTAGCATAGATCTTTGGGTCAGTCTTCAGAAGCCATTCAGCAAATGCAATGGACTTGTGCATGTCAGGCCAGTATCTCCAGAAGTAGAATCTCTTGATATAGTCTGCCTTCAGTGACTCCCACTTCTGTGTCCGTTCCCATGGCATCCAGTCATCAACTTTGGGCCATCTGTGGATCTTGAGGTCAGTAGGCTTCCTGAGTCTTCTATATTTATAAGGAATATCTGCTTTCTTAAGAATCCTTTGGCTTGCTTCCTTCTCAGCCTTAAACCTCAGAGCTTCTAGATCAGCGAGTCTGAGCCTTTCTCTTGCTGCTTCAATCTGCCTGGCTTCAGCTCCTCTGTCTAGGTACCTCTCCATCTGATCCCATATCTCTTGTATTTCTAGCTCTTGTTCCTTTGAGGGGACATAGGAGGGCACATGCTCTTCTTCTTCTGAGTCAGCAGGTGTAGAAGATTTTTCTTTAGAGGTTCCCTGCTAACCAGATTTCTGCTGCTGCTGCTGTTCTTTTTCTTTCTATTTATCTGCCTCATCACTCAGTTTCAGTTTTCTTGGAGGTAGCCTTGTCCCAAGCTTCCTTCCTCCTGTTGGAGCCTTAGTCTTGCCTTTGGCTGGCTTTTTCTTTGGCTTATTGGCAGCCTCAGCCTCAACAATCTCCCTAGCAAGCTTTTCATCAGCTGCTATCTAAGCTTCTTCCTCAGGAGTGATGAATTTTTTTGTTCCTTTCTTCTTGGGAGGAGTGGGAAGCTTCAGTACTTTCTTACCCTTTCCTTGCACTGGAGGAGGCAGAGGAACCTCTTCCTCTTCTGAGTCCTCCTTTGCATACTCAGCAATTTCCTTGATGATATCGCTTGGTGTCTGAGTTGCTTGAGTAGCAGAATCCTTGGGTCCTGAGCTACTTGGGCCAGTCTCAGCAGGCACTACAGCTCTTGTTGCTTAGACACCCTGGGCCTCGCCTTGTGCAATCTGAGTAGAGGAACCAGTAAGAGCAGATTGCTGAATCTGAGTCTGAGTTGCTCCAGCCACTGTCCTTACTCCTTTTGGTACTCTCAGTACCTTTTCCTTCCCTTCAGGTACCTTCAGCTTTCCTTCCCCCTTTTTGGCATCAGTAAATAAACCAGCGGTGGGATTTTGTACCTTTTTATCCAGACTCTTGTAAGCTGTGGAAAGATCATCCAATGTATATTGCAGCTTTACAAGTCTCTCATGCAGCTCATTCCTCTCATCAGTTAGCTGTTCATTGTACTTCTTTTGATAGTTGTCGACTGCCGTCTGAATGTCCTGCAACTTCTGATCTACCTTATCTTCCATGGCCTTCTGAATGTTTTGGAGTCTGAGCTCGGAGGCCTGAGAGATAGAGGAGATGGATGTAGTATGAGCTGACTGGGCGGCCTTGTATTCTTCAAGAAGTTTAGCCTGACCATCCTCCATCAGCTTCAGTTGCTCTTCGAAGTTGGCTCGTTGGGTGGCAAGTGCTTCTGTCATTATCGTTGAGAAGTCGGGGGTAGGTGTGTTCTGAATTGTAGTTCTGAGCCCATTGATCTCCGCAATCTGAGCCTGAGTGGTCTGCCTCCATGTCTTGTGGACGGCATGGGCGAGGATTCTATTCTGAGTTCCTTGACTCCTCAGGGCCCTGGCTACTGACTTCGATCGTCGGCTTTTAGGGCTGGGCGCTACCTCGAACGCAGACTCAAGCTGAAGCTGAGCTGATTCTGCTGTTTTTGAGGTACCAGCCTCCGACTGACCTGGTCCAAGGATGCTGAGAGGTGGTTCAGCTGTAGAAGTAGGAGCATACTTGTCCAGTTGAGTTCCCTCATCAGGCTTCTCAGGGCCTGAATCACGGGGTGGGTCCTGACCATCGGGGTTTGACCCATCTGAGGGTGCCGTTGCTGAGGTGGGTTGGCGATCATTCAGCATGGAAGCCCTCAAATCATCTAAGGAACAGATGTCAGACGGCTCTGAGTAGCCAATCTTGTTCCTTATCATCAGCTCTTCTTCGTGGAGTTGTTCGCAGGAGTGGTGTTTGATCAGCTTGTTCAGGGTAGACCACTCCTGGAACCTGATCAACGTATGGAGTCGAGCCTGTCTTGCCAGTATAATAAGGTCCGTATGGCTGGCTATCTCTGGAATATGTTCAGCAATCTCTCAGGAGGCTCTTGATTGCAGAGCAGATGCCTCCATCCCGATTGATTCTAACACAGAAGCAGTCTCTGAATCTTGGACTTCAATCGGAGACTGTTGCTTCTCAGCAGATGGAATGCTGCTAAGTGGAGGAATATCCAAGGGGCTCTAAGTGGTAGGAATCTGTTCAGTCTCTACCCCTTGGTCCACTGTATCTCCTTGTTCAGTGGAGACGGCCTTCTCCACTGACAAAGTTTTCTCTAAGGACTCAGCCTCATCCCTTAGCTGTAGAGGTGGTTCAGCTACAACCTCAGCTACGACCTCACCGAATTTCTTGATCTCTTGGTCGGTGTCTTGGGAGTAGACTTAGGAGGTGACCTCTTCTTTGTAGGAGTGGAGTTCTTTTGAGCTCCTGTCTTGGGATCAGTAGGCCCTGACCCAATTTGCAGAGTGAAAATGACGGTTTCTAAACTTTGAATGTGTTTATATATGTTAAAGAAGATGAACAGTTAATAATCCACGGTTTAGTTTAAAATAGCTTTATGAGATGGACGGCTAGGATTTAATGTTATAAAATAGGTAATGATCAATTTAGCCGCCTAAGTCAAAATACAGTTGTAAATAGCCAAAGAAGTAACTTGATACGACATGCATTTAATGCGCCACAGAATTCAACATGCTTTACATAGAATGTCGTGTATTTAATGTAAATCGTTATATTAAATGACATTTTCGAAGGCATTTCATTGGCTACTGAGTAGAGATACGCAAACCTGTCAGTTGAACATCGTAGTCAGCTGATACCTCGTGTAGATGGTTGCTGAGTCTCTACGTACTAAATTTACTCAGTAGTGAGAGTGAACATTCCCCCTTGTTGAATGCTTCTCTCCTAAATCCACTTACTGACTGGAGTCAGTAGGGTCCAGCAGACCTAGCTCTACTGAAAGTTCTCTGAATCTGGCTTCAGCTAGAGACTTGGTCAGAATATTTGCCCTTTGATGGTCAGTATGGATCTTTTCCATCCTGATATCCTTCTTTTCGACATGATCATGAATGCAGTGGTGTCTGATGTCCACGTGCTTGCATCTCGTATGAAGTACTGGGTTCTGAGTGATTGCAATTGCACTCGTGCTGTCGCAGAAGATCGGCACTTCATTCTGAATAACATCATAGTCACGTAGCTACTGTCTCAGCCAAAGGATTTGGGTGCAGCAACTTCCGGCAGCCATATATTCAGCTTCAGTAGTTGACGTCGCTACTGAATGCCGTTTCTTTGAAAACCACGAAATCAGCTTACTGCCAAGGAACTGACAAGTTCCAGAAGTTGACTTTCGGTCAATTCTACATCCTGCATAATCAGCATCAGAATAACCAGTTAGTTCAATATTATCATCTGCTGGATACTATAAACCCATGTCAGGTGTTCCTCTGAGATAGCGGAGAATCTTCTTTCTTTGAGTCATGTGACTCGCTTAGGATTCGCCCGAAATCGCGCGAACTCCTACAACGATAAGTTATGTTAGGTCGAGTAGCAGTTAGATATAATAATGAACCAATAATAGCACGAAATTCAGTATGGTCTACTGATACTCCCTCTTTATCAAGATCAATTTTCATGTTCGTGTTCATCGGGATCTTGATTGGTTTGTCGAATATGCAACCGAACTTCTTGATGAGGTCTCGAGTGTATTTGCCTTGATTCATGAATGTTCCCTTCTCAGATTATTTGACTTGAAAATCGAGAAAATAATTCATCTCTCCCATCATTGACATCTCGAACTTATCCTTCATCATTTTCTCAAATTACTGACACATGATGGCGTTCTTCGATCCGAAGATTATGTTATCTACGTAGATCTGCACAAGTAGGATATCATCTTCCAGTCGAATGTTTAATAATGTGCGGTCTATTGTGCCTTTCTGAAAACCTTTCTGAAGAAGAAACTCAGACAAGGTATCGTACCAAGCCCTGGGTGCTTGTTTTAACCCTTACAAAGCCTTTCTGAGTCTGTAGACCTGATGTCCCTGCTGAAAGGCAGGAGGCTGTTCTACATAGACTTCTACTTTCAGCACGCCGTTCAGGAACGCAGACTTCACATCCATTTGATAAACTCTGAATCGCTGATGTGTTGCCTAGGCTAGGAATAGTCTGATTGCCTCCAATCTTGCAACTGGAGCGAAAGTTTCGTCAAAATCTATTCCTTCAGCTTGACAGTAGCCTTTTGCCACGAGTCTTGCTTTCTTCCTTACTATAACATTGTTTTCATCTCGCTTGTTCTTGAAGACCCATTTAGTTCCAATCACATGTTGATGCCGGGGTCTATCAACAAGCTCCCATACTTCATTTCTCGTGAACTGATTCAGCTCCTCCTGCATGGCTATGATCCAATCAGTGTCTTTAAGTGCATCCTCAACTGACTGAGGCTCTTCAGTAGACAAGAAGCAGGAATATAATGCGCTTTCTCCTTGATAGAATCTGGATCTTGTCTTTACGCTTGCTGAAGGATCTCCAATAATTAGGTCAGAAGTGTGAGCGCCCAGCCACGATCTACGATGTTTCAACTCTTCATTTGAGATTTGTTCAACACAGATAGTAGGTGAGTTAGGCATTTCAGTTGTATTATTCTGAGATTGAAGCAATTCAGTTATTAGAGTTGGGTCTACTGAGTCACCAGGTTCAGGGGCATTTAGCCCAGGAACTTCATTTGTTCCCCCTGAATTATTATCCTCAGTAGAGGTCTCAGTTACCACTTGGGTTTCTTCATCAACCTGAGTTACCTGGGATTGACTTTGTTCAGTAGAGTCAATCTGTTCAGCTACTTCTGCTGCTGGCTGAGATTCAGTAGACTTATCTTCAGTTTCTTCATCTGAATCATCATCCCAATACAGCTGGATCTTTTCAATTTTATCTTTCAGGCTCAGCTCCTGTAGCTGCTTATTGATGTCCTCATACTCTGGTTTAGAGTTCTTGCTCCTGTCTTCAGTAGCAAACTCATTAAAAACAACATGAGGGCTTTCCTCCACGCAAAGGGTCCGGTAGTTAAAGACTCTGAAGGCTTTGCTGACTTGGGAGTATCCTAAGAAGACTCCCTGGTCTTACTTGCTATCAAAAGTCTTAAACTGATCCTTCCCATTATTGTGGGTAAAGCACGAACACCCAAAAATATGGAAATAAGATAAAGAAGGCTTCCTTCCGTTCCATAATTCATATGGTGTCTTTTTATGTTGCTTAGTCATTAGAGATCTGTTCTGAGTGTAACATGCAGTGTCAGTAGCTTCTGCCCAGAATTTGGTTGGGAGTCCTGAGTTTGCGAGCAGGGTTCTTGGTGCTTCTTTGAGAGTTCTATTCTTTCTTTCAGCAACCCCAATTTGTTGAGGTGTGCGCGCGGCAGACGTCTCATGCTCTATGCCTTCAGCTTTGAAGAACTCCTCCACCATCGAATTCAGGAACTCAGTTCCTCTGTCTGAACGTATCTTGGTAATCTTGGTGTTCTTCTCGACACTGAGCTTTTTCAGAAGCGTTGGTAACTCTGTTTTGACGTCAGACTTGTTGGCAATAAATATGACCCATGTGTAGCGCGAGTAGTCATCAATGACCACTAAAGCATACTTTTTACCTCTGATCGTCACCGGAGAGACTGGACCGAATAAATCCATATGTAGCAGCTGAAGGATTCCATCAGTGGAAGGCGATGGAACGGGTAGATTTTGATTCCTTATTTGCTTTTCCTTCAGACATGCTTCACACTGAGTGTCTTTGCTGAATACTTCATTCGGCAGTCCTCTTGCTAGAGTGTTTCTAGCTAGCTTGTTGAGCATCTGAAGTTGAGATGGCTGAGTCTTCTGTGCCAGAGCCACCCCGTTCTATTGTCGTTCTTCGCCAACAAACAAGCTTCAGGTTCAGCTGAGTTCCAGTCAGCTACGTAAATATTCTTTTTGCGTGAACCTGACAACACTGTTTTCCCTGTAGATTTATCAATGACATCACATAAACTAGCGTAAAAAATCACTCTATTCGATTTATCACAAAATTGACTAATAGAGAGAAGATTATGCTGAAGTCCTTCAACATATGATACTCTTGGAACTGTTGCGGTTCCAATGCTGAGTGTTCCATAGCCTCTGGAGTATGATACTCTTCAGTAGTATAATTCTTCAGTAAGTCTATTGAATCTCAGCCAGCAGCAGAAGTGTTCCATAGCTTCTGGAGTATGATACTCTTGGAACTGTTATTCTTCAGTAAGTCTACTGAATCTCAGCTAGCAGCCAGCAGCAGAAGTGTTCCATAGCCTCTGGAGTATGATACTCTTCAGTAGTATAATTCTTTAGTAAGTATGGAGTGTTCCATACCCTCTGGAATATGATACTCTTGGAACTGTTGCAGTTCCAATGTTGAGTGTTCCATTGCGGTTCCAATGCTAAGTGTTCCATAGCCTCTGGAGTCCTTCAACATATGATACTCTTCAGTAGTATAATTCTTCAGTAAGTAAGTCCTTCTAGTATGTCATGTGTCTTGAGCATCCGTTGTCCACATACCAAGGATCTTTGTCACCTGCAAAACAGAATTATATTTAGGTACCCTTTATTTTTGATTTTGAGTCCTTAGATGTTAGTTTTGGAAACCCAGATGTGTCTTATGACCCTGGTAGTCTCAGACAGTTTCTTCCCACTTTGATCAACATACTTGACCTCTAGACTGGTCGATGCTGACTTCTGAGGCTTCACAAGTTCAGCAGTCCTGATCTTCTGAGTAGGTGGACTGTTTACCTTTGCCTTCTGCACGACTTTCTTCTTCTTCTTCTGACTCTTAGGTCCTCTCCTGACCATAGGATCATAGTAATATGACCCATACAGAGCTGGATGTGTCAGCTGCGGAGGTCCATACTGATCAGCCCACTTAACTTTGCTAGTTCCCCCTTGACTGAACTGGGGTGATTTGGAACTGATCTTCTTATCAGAATGCTGATAGATGGGATGAGGTGCTTTCATCTTTTGTTTGTTCTTGGCTAGGGGGTTTAGAATCTCTACGTTGATGGTCTCCCCTTGAACAAATCTATCAGCTAGCCGGTTTTCTGAGCGTACGGGGGGCAGATGAGGAGGCTCCATGGCTGAATCCAAGTCCCTCCTTGCAGTTATTAGGCTTGTTGCTTGCAAGCATGGCCTCAAGCTTCTTTTCAGCGCCCATGTACCGCTCTGTCATCAGGTTCCTCCAGACATCATCGCTTTTCTTCAGCAGTTCATGCTCGGCTGCAATTCCTGACGACTCTTGTTTCGATGAGACGCAGTTCAAGATCTTTCGAGTTAAGTCATTGGTCGAAGATCGAGATCTGATCTTCTTGATGCTCAGACTTGGCCATCAGAGAGTGTATCTCCTCCCTGAGTCTCAACACAAGTCCTTCTGACTCAGTAGCAACCTGACTCTCCTGAGAAAGTCTCTGATTCTCCACTTTCAGGGTATCCAACTCCTAAAGAGTCTTACTGAGCTGCAGACTCATCTGAATCTGCTCGTCGAGTAGTTCTTCATATGCGGTTGCGACGTCCAGATTCTCATCTGCACCTGAAATAGTGTCGTGTGTGCATTGTGAAGAGGATTTAAGTGGAGCGTGAGAGTTTACCCCATCCGCTTCTCCTACCATGAGACACTTTTCAGCGTCTTCTTCAAGCTCTACGGCGATGAATGTCGCTTCATCGTCGGATGAATCCATGAAGGAATCGACTTCATCTGAGTCGTCTGAGAGTTCACCAGCTATGTATGCTTGACGCTTCTTGATGAACTTCTCCCTTCGAGCTTTGCGTGCTGCTCTCTCAGCAGTACTGAGATCAGGAAAATCATACTGATAATGTCATGGTATCTTGCAGTTGTAGCAGGTAGTGACTCTCTCTTCTTTGCTCTTGTTGTCTTTCGACTGAGTTGAGTCCTCCTGTTTCCTGCAATAAGAAGTATGTGAGTCAGGAGTGCGCTTAGGTGTATACTCAGACTTACCCTTGGAGTCTCTGACGACTCTTGAGAGTTTTCTACGCCTCTCCTTCTCCTTCTGATATTTTACGGCAAGCAGCGTGTACTTCTTAGCCAGGTTTCCTTCTTGTAGGTCACTGAGTGAAGGTTCAGCCTTGCTAGACGCTGGAGCCGCTGTGCTGACTGAAGCTTTGAAGGCATGGTCGACTTGGGTGTCAGCTTCAGCTCGCTGCTTCCTTTGAGGTAGACCAAGCTCGAACTCCTCAGCTTTAAGTTCTGAAAAGATATGGTTAGGAGTAACAATATCTAAATCAGAATGTCTCAGTAAAGTAGCAAAGGGAGTCCAATGACCGTCTGGCAGTGCCCTCAAAATCTTGAGATTTATCTCTCGGTTGGAGAATGTCTTTCCCAGCCCGTTGATAGAGTTCATCAGATCCGTGAATCTGACGTTAAGATCTTCAATGGTGTCACCAGGCATGAAAGACAGTCTCTCCAGTTTCTGAAGTTCCAGTGCTAGCTTGTTCGCTTTGATCTTCTGACTCCCCCGACTCAGTAGCGCTAGAGCATCACAGAGTTCCTTCGCGGACTTGCGGTCCTGAACTCTCCCGAGATAAGAATCCCTCAGAGTGGTCAGTATGGCGTTTCTGGCGACCCGGTCTAAGTTGTGAAGCTTCTTCTCCTCAGGGGTGAAGAGACAGAATTCAGTACCGTTCAGCTGAAGTTCAGTATAGTGCGGAAATGTGTAGGCCCAAATTTAGTTGAGTTTAGAAAATGTTTTTAACAAAACAGTTTCAGTATATTAGTGCGATCGATTAAGCTTTTCTGAAACTCAGTTGAATGATTTTATAAATGTTTTCAGTATAAACAGTAATCAATGCAACAGTAAAGAGACAGAACACATGCAGTTTTTAAAGTGGTTCGGATCCAACAATCCTACGTCTACTGTCATGAAAGATCAGGAAGCTATGTATTATACTGAGATAGTCTCAGTTGGTTTGTACACTGGACTAAAACTTGTCTTGAGATTTATACTGAGCAAGTCTCAATTTACAAGCTATCAAACTAAAGCTTTTGACAAACTCTCCAACTATGAAGGAGTCCTTTACAATAAGGATCAGTTCAGTTATGAACTCCTTCGTCTAAGCTATGGATAAGATCTATTGAGCTTAAGTTAGAGGGATAGGGAACGAGAAAGTGGCTTCTATAGCGACGAAGAGTTAAGTATGGACTTGGGTTCGTATTCAGTCGCTTGGATACTAGAAGCTTTATAATCTGGTTCAGCTTGGTTCCCTATGAGCAAGTATGTCGCCTTTCGCCGGAGATTACTCTTTGAAGATATTGCGGAAAGCTTAAGTCCTTTCGAGTTGCTCATGAATGCTTGTGTTCTTGTTCTCTCGTAGGTTCGTTCGTGAGCTTCAATTTGAATTTCTCCCTCTATTTATAGAGCAGAGACAAGGATAGATCCGTTGGAGAGAACGATCCTTGTGTCTCTCTCTTTTGGGTAGCTAACGGCTCTTTCAAAGATGGTGGCAGAGTCCTTTGCCTCCATTTCTGGAAGTTGTTGACTTGCAACTTTAATCAGAAAGTGGACAGCTGGCCGCTCGTCATTGGTCGAGGCTGAAGAAAGCAGGTGAGACAGAATAAACTTCAAGGTAGATCTGAAGGTGACTTCTCTATACCTCATATGACTCTGCTGATTTGACTTAGTAAATCCTAACAGTCAGAAGACTGTCCAGCCGTTGTTGAGTATGATCTATACTCATTAGCATACTCCTGCTGAGTCAGCTCTACTGAAGATCAACTCTGAGTTCAGTGAACTACTCCTGCAGAGTTCAGTTCCACTGACTCCTTTCGAGTATGCTTGCTCTGCCGAGTCCAAGTATCACCGAGTCTTCTTCTTCCGAATGCCGGGGCGATAATCTACTGAGCGCCTAACCAAATGAAGAGTGTCTACTGAGTCTGAAACTCTCAGAGACAAAACAACAGATTACAACGGAATGGTTCATCAGTCAAAGTAGGGTTTTTAGATCTTCAAATCTTTAGAGCACTAGGCTACTGAGTTATCTCCCAACAAGTTATGGAGGGACTGAATCATCTCCCAACAGTTGTGCCCATATATTGTGGCTTCGACAACAACTGACAGATTACAACAACATCAAGATGAAGTGTCGATCTACTGCAACAGCACCAGTGCAATTGCAATTACTCAGAACCCGGTTCTACATACAAGATGCAAGCACGTGGACATACGGCATCACTTCATCAGAGATCTTGTTAAGAAGAAAGATATCAGGATGGAGAAAATCCACACTGATAAACAAAGAGTTGATATACTGACCAAACCTCTAGCTGAGACCAGATTCAACGAACTCTCAGTAGAATTAGGTCTACTGGATCCTACTTACACAATTCAGTAAGACGATCCAGAGGGTACTGAGTAAGGGGGAACTACTCTCAGTACTGCTGAAATACTCCGCGTCTTCACAGTGGTATCAGTTGACTACTATGTTCAGCTGACAGGTTACGAGCATTTATTCAACATTTTGTGTTCAACATGTTATAGCATTTATTTCCCGCCATTAATGTTCATCGTATGTCATTAAGTATATCATTTTCATTAAACGCACGACATTCCATAAAACTGACTGCGGTGCATTAAATGCATGTCATTTCACCTTATCTCTTAGATGATAGAGATAAGTAGGTCGAGATTATATGAGGCAAGTAATCATAACCTCTTATAACATTTAATTTGAGTCATCCACATTTCAAAATAAGTTTAATCTCAACCGCATGCTTAATAAACCGTTCATATTCAAATAGCATATATCGCCATTTTCGAACGGTCATATGCTTTGTATACGTCTTGCCTAAGAAATCTATCAAATTCTAGCACTTATCCTTCGGTAGATCTCATCAACTGCTTCTGCTAAATCACTAACTTACTCTATTTTTGAGTGCTAACGTTTTTTTTTTGCAGATTCAGTCTTTATTCAACAATGTCGACTCCCCCCAACAACGAAGTCCTCATTCCTTCCGACATGCAGGAGATCATAGACAGCAGGAGAGTTTGGTTCGAACCAATTCTCGCCTTCAGATCCTACAGCGTGGAGTGTTTGGACCGCATTTTTGATGCCCTCGAGGCTTTAGGCCTTCAGATGCTTCTATCTAGGGCTCTGTCCCACTGCCTTTCGACGCAGGTCGTCGTGTTCTTAATCATGTAGCTATGAGCACATATATCAAACTTTAAACCTTAAGGCTTTCAATTCTAAGGGTTTGATTCCCAAGTCTTAAGTTATATTCACTGATATCTTTTAATGATATGGCTATTTAATTATAATAATAAGAAATATAAAACATACTTGATTTAGTGATGATATACTTATGCCTCGTTCGGGAAATCAAATTAAATAAGTCCTTATGACAAAATGACTTATTGCATAAGGAATTATGACAAAAGTTCTTAAATTTAATAAGTTGTTTGCATTTGGATGCACACATTAATAATAACTTATACATTAAAAAAAAACTTTAGTGTAAAAAACTGTAACTATTAGGATTTGATGGTGGGTCTCTACATAATCTCCTTATAAGTTATCCATATGTTATAAATATTTGTTGGTCCGGAGACGAAAAGTCAGGTGTAGAAGGGGGGGGGGTGAATACACCACGAGCTGCTTTCTTTTTCTCGGTGAAGGTCATGAAGGCGATGTTTGCAACCGATGAACGGTGCCAAGTAAGCCTTCGATCACTGGGGTCAAAGTGAGTCGGCTTCGAGCTCTTCTACGGACCGATGTCGGTATTACGAAACTCGGTCGGAGGCGTAGTGCGGATAAGTGTTAGGCCGGAGTCGTCTCTTTTGAAAACGCGTTTTTGCAAGTTAAATCTTTTGGTTTGTGCACTTTATAAAATACGTTTTATGCAAACTTATGATTTTCAAGTCGGTTGAATGCAATGCAATAAAACATGAAATGAACACAAGCGATTTAACGTGGTTCGGATACGCAAGATCCTACGTCCACGGTCCCGAACAAGGCGGGAGAACTTGTTGATTATTCCGAGCAAGCCTCGGCGGGGATACCGTGCACTTGGACGAGTTCCCTCTAAGTTATAGTCCTTAGCGACTTTACAATCCAAACCTAAGTTTAGAAGGGAGGGAATATTCTCCAACCGAGAAGGAGTTCTTACAACAAGAACAATTCACTAAATGTGAACTCCTTCGGATCTAAGCTATGAATCTAGCAATGAGCTTAGTCTAGAGAAGACTACAAGAAGTGTTCTATGAAAACTAGTTCGTCTCTGGATAAGCTTGAAGGTTCTAGAGCGTTGTGAGTTTTAATGATTTCCCTTGATTTCGCGTATATTCCTCTTCTTGAAATCTTCAAATCCTTCTCTATTTATAGTTGTGAGTTGTGACATATGTCCGTTGGAGACGACGATGCCACGTGTCACAAGCGTCCAAAGAAAATGGCCACTATTCAACTTTGTTGCGGCGGGCGGTTAATGCACTTGTTCATGAGAGCGACTTTCTTGTGTAGAGTAGGTAAGCGTTGTCGGCTTCTCATTGGTCGAGGTTTGTAGTTGGTGAGTGTCGAGTTGGCCGTTCAAACTACCTCGTATGTCTTCTCTGAACATTTGAAGGGACTTTAAGTCTTTGGGTCGCTTTTACGTCGGATACGATACTCGAGAGTCTGTCTTCTTCGGTGAGTCGTCGGCCCGATAAAGTGAGCTTCGATAGTCGGTTGGTCGATTGCGAAGGTATACTTGCTTGCCTTGGTTCTTCTACCGATGACCATCGGCTTGTAGAGAATGCTTCTCCCGAGGTCCGGTCGGTGATGCGGGATCTTCAAGCGAGTTTGATATCGGTGGCGACGAAGAATGCAAGCGATTACACCCGATGACGTGGGGTTACGAAAAGTATCTTCACTGAAGATCGGTTCAACAACTACCCCGTACGGGACTTAGACAAAAATAATAAGCATTACATCACGTCTAACCTATACATCGGATAATCCTATCGACACACTAATCTACGATATCGGCTCGATTTTGGGATCTTCAATTCCATAGTACTACTATGATTTCCCCAATTTCTTTTAACCCTAGAACAGTGAGTATCAATCTACCGACTCATATCCAACAATTTCCCCCTAATTGATGATGCCAAAACCTCTATACTCTAATATCTATTAAAGATCTTGTCCTATCGACAACAATTTCCCCCTTAAAGCATCGAGGAAAAGCGATAATAGTAAATGAACTCCGGCGGTGAGAGAAAGGCAAGATCGGAGAAACCGATGTGAGTGTGTGTCGAGATCACTTGGTGATCGGTAGTGTAAACACAAAGTAAAAAGGCTGAAAGACAATGAGTAATTGTCTAGCAAGCGAGAGGAACCGATATATATATCAAGAATTACGAGTTCCTATGCTATTACAAAAGATGAGGAGAAAAAAATCACTGCTGCTTGCTTCTTGAACTCTGCGTTTTCTTCTTGAAGTCGGTGGATTTTTCCTCGGGAGGATCCAGGTAATAGTATTTATACACTCTAGCTCGAATCTCCTGGATCTCCAAGTTATCATCGGCCTTTACGGGAGCAAAGCTCGGACCGTAGGCGGCTTCCTCCACTTCTCTTTCTATGTCCTTAGTGCTCGGCGATCCACTAGCAAGTCTCGGCGGTGGAATACATCGGAAAGCTGGGGCACGGAAGGTTACATTCTGTGATTCCATGACTTGCTTCAGCCGTTCATGAATTCAACATTAAATCTCGTAATCAACTCCTCAAAGAGCTGATCGGTCAGGCGATCAAGTGGGTAAATGCGCCATACGTAGTAGCCTTTGATAAGAGTTTCTTTCAATCTCTCCCAATGTTCATTCATATCGGCCGGCACCCACTTATCCACATCTTTGAATCGGTTGTTGCTTGATGTGGGGCCCCTGATGAACTTAGATCCTCTCGGGATCCGCCTTCTTGGATCGGCTTTGGTTTATCGAGATAGGCTTTTCATTCTTGCCGAGTCGGCCATCCTTTTCTTCTCACGGAGAGCGGCTGCTCTAGTGTCTCCTCGTCCGAGACTCGGTCCTTGCGGCGTCGCCTCCCGGGTCGTTTGATCTTACGCTATCCGCTCGAGTGTAAGAGTAGATATGGGAATACTACGACGGTAGCTTTGATTTCGATCGGAAGAGCCTTAGCAAATTCTTCTTGGGCTTTCTTCTTTTGCTCTTCGACTGTATTAATGACCTTTCTCTTTCCTTTGCCCCTGACAGCTTTGCCCTTAGGCTTTTTCGTTTGCCAGTTTGCCTCCTCTAGGCGACGCTCCTGGTCCAGCTTGTCTTGCAGCTCTTGGGCTATTCTGAGGTCGAATGCCTCTTGCTCCGCTTTTGATTTAAACTTCTTGATCGGGGAGGAAGGAGTAGTGGATTCGATAGCGATTTCCTTCCCCGACCTCTGCGGCAGACTTTTGAGACTCTTCTTCTTCGGTGGCTCTTCAAGGAATTGAGTGATTTCGTCTATGTGCACAGTGAAGAGGAGATGGGGGGTGGCTTGTAGATCAAGGAGAAGGACCTCAGTAGATGTACCTTTCTGATTAGTTGGTCCTGCCTCCGGAGCCTGTTCCCCCTGAATCTCTGCGGCTGAGGGCTCTGCTGCTGAGGAGGGTCCTGCCTCCTGAGCCTGTCCCTCAAGGATCTGGACGTCAGCTGTATCCGTATCGGGTTCATCTTTCACAATATCTTCCCCCCTTTTTGGCATCGGCAATATTCGCCGGGGAGGTGCGGATAGCTTTTACGTCTGCTCCAGTTGTGCCAGAATCTTTGATGCGGGTAAGCGTGTCATCAAAATCAGCGACCAAGTTGCGGTAGTTTTCCCGGTCTTTCTCCTGATCGGCTCTAGATTTCTTCAACGAGCGGTGACTCCTGACGGAGTTTAGCAGAGCTTGATCATTTGATTACGTCATTTCTTTACGAATGGCTTTTAAGGCCTCGCACTGTTGCTTGATGGTCTGTTTGAAGAGAGGTGGTTGCTATCTTGTTTCTCTCATCAATGAAGCCTTGAATTGTTTTCATGGCTTGAGTCAGCTGCTCGAGAAAGTTTTATGCGAGCGGCAAGCGGGCCGACTCGTGCCGATAAATCGGCCTTTTGAGCACTTAGGGCCTGCTCAACTATCTCCTTGAAATCGGGTGAGAAGCCTCTTTAGGGGAGTGGAGATGTCGGCGGCCAACTTACTTAGAGCTTCGTTCGAGCCTTGGTGTACTTCTCCCATTTGAAATGAACATCTTTGGCTAGGAGTCGATTTTTCTCACCTTGGCGTTTGATAGCCCCGTTGACGAACGTGAGGACACGGAACCGATGGGTTGTACTCGATAAGAGCTGGTTCCGAGCCTCTGCTCGGAGAACGAGATCAAGCGCTCCCTCTTGTGCCCGGAGCGGTTGTAGCCTCACCGAGATGTGACTATGGGTGGTGTTGGGCTCTTCTCTTGGGGGAGTTTGTCCCTCTGCAGATTCTCCACTGTGCGCTTCCTTGGGTTTGCCATCCATCTCCTCATCTTGATCATCATTATCGCCTTTATCGGAAGGTGGAGATGGGGGCGGAGGCTGTTTCGATCGGAGCTCTCAAGCTCGGTAAATAGAGCATTGCGGCTCTCAAATCTTCGAAAGATGCCACATCGGTGGCTCTCCGAATCCAATCTTGGCTTGGAGCTCTTGCTCCTCGTCGATGCTCATCATCGGTGATTCTTGGGATTTGGCAAAGTCAATAAGAATGTCCCGGTGCGAGAAACCTTAAGAGCATCCGAGCTCTTGTCCTTCTTGCTATTTCAACCAGATCTGCGTGCTCAGCAATTTACGGTATCTCTTCTTGAATCTCGAGTTGCAGCACGTGATCAGTGGTGTCGGTTGTTGTCCACTCAGCAGTAGGTTCGGGTGACGGTTCCCTCTTGTCGGACTCTGTTCCCTCGTAGCTGATCACTTGGACTTTGTCCTTGATCGTCGCTCCCTCGATTCCGATATACGAATCGAGTAGTTGCTCCTCTTGAATAGAAGGAGGAGCTGGCTGAATAATGGTAAGTGGGTGAGCCACTCGACCTCAGCAGGTCGATTCTTAGCCAACCTCCTCTTCTTTGGTACTTGGACAGTTGGGGGCGGAAGCGGACGCCGCTCTCTTCGGTTCGAGTGGCCCCTTGCCGATTGACTTTTCCGCTCCGGCCTTTGTCATAAATTTGATAGACTTCTTGTCAAAGTACTTGGAGTCCTCAAAGGCCGAGTTCTCAACAGTGAGTTCCTCACGAACTATGCATTCTATCGGAAACGAGACATCTTTGTTCCGAATAGAAGTTTACCCACACTTGGCTATCCTCCTCTCGCCGGTGGGTAATGTGGTGAACTTCGAGCTGTGCCTTCATCCGAGTAGTATAATACTCGGCCCGGTTCACTTCAACCCCATCGTCTATTGCCATCATCAGCTGAATCCTAGGTTTGGACGGAGTTGATCATATGATCCAGTGAACTTGTCGGAATGTGCGACACTACGTAAGCTAGACCTGCATGCTGAGGTAGCAACATATTCCTCGGTAAAAGTCCGTTTTGAATGCCACATCCTTGCATCCACGGGAATTTACGCACATATGCATTGATCTCCTTCTCCTTGTATCCAATCGGAGAAATGCCGGAGTTGGGAAGATCGAAAGAGAGAGCTAGACCATCTTGAATATCGAAGGTAAGAACAGTGACTCCCACTCATCTTGATCGACTTCCTTCGATAAGAGAAGGACGATTCCTCTCCTCTCGATGCTAGAGATTTCCGGTTGAAATAAACTTCGGCGACACGTCGAGGAGAAAAACACGGGGGTGCTTGAAACCAGCATCTCCAACCCCGAACGCTCCAAAGCGTCAAACACGGGTTCAAGGAAAGAGATCTCCACTTGGCGGAAGGCCAAGGTAGGTTCAAACGAGAATCCCGGAGGCTACAATCTCCTCAATGTTGTGCGGAGTTTGAACGTTCGCCATTGAAATCGCAAAACAACATATTAGCACTTGAAAATAGAGTAAGTTAGTAGTTGCTAGCGGACATCCGATACATTACCGTGAAATAGAGCTTGAAAAGAGATATAGCAATGCGGTTTGAATGAGGATGTAAGGAAGGAAACCGAATCGCTAAGAAAAAGCTCTAAGATATGAGAATGGCGAAAAGTGAGGAGTTGATAGAAGATGAAAGATTTTGTATATTGAGTTTGATCTTTAGTTTGAATCCCACGGTTCAAATTTAATCTTTCAAAATCAAGGGGCGGCTAAGATTAAATGTTATAAAAGAATGATTACAATAGCCGCCAAAAATATAGATATACGTAATAAAGCTAATGGAGAAGACATGCATTAAATGCGCGCGAGAGAGCATTAATTACGCGGGGCGAGGAGTCCTGGCGACCTTTCCTCAAACCTTAAACATAATAAATGGTAAGGAATAAATGCTCCTAGGCAAGCGAATGCAAGCGGCCCGATGCATTAAATGCGGCATGCTTCGAACAAATTAAGTAACGATACTACGCAAACCTCTTCAGTTGAACTTATCGGTTGGTTACCATCATTTATCGGGAGGATGGTTGTGCTTGATGACCATGTTCTCCCTTGTTGTGTACAGTGTGCATCTCCCAACCGAGTCACCGTACTAAGTTTTCCGACTTGTCGTGCTTTGATTCCATACTGATACACATTGTTGCTAAGTATATTATTATCGGTAGTCGGCTTCTCCGACTTGTCTCGGTAGGATCGAGCGGACCTAGCTCAACCGATAGTTCTACGAACTTGTTCTCGGCTAGTGGTTTGGTCGGTATATACGCCCTTTGCTTGTCGGTATGGATTTTCTCCATCCCGATGTCCTTCTTTTCGACATGGTCTCGATGAAGTGGTGTTGGATATCCACGTGCTTGCATCCGGTATGTAGACCGGGTTCCGAGTTATAGCTATTGCCTTTGGTGGAGTCACGGTAGATGGGCACTTCATCCCGAGTTATACCATAATCTCTCAATTGTTGTCGAAGCCAAAGGATGCGGGCACAGCAACTTCCTACGGCCATGTACTCGGCTTCGGTAGTGGACGTAGCTACCGAGTCTTGTTTCTTTGAAAACCACGATATCGGCTTGCTTTGCCTAGAAGCGACATGTTCCGGAAGTTGATTTTCGATCTATCCCGCATCCTGCGTAATCGGCATCGGAATAACTTTGTCGGTATTAGATTATCATCGGCGGGATACCATAACCTTGACCTCGGGTGTTCCTCTTAGATATCGCGAGAATCTTCTTTTCGCCGAAGTCTAGATGACTTCGCTTGGGATTCGCCTGAAATCATGCGCATACACCTACGGCATAAGTTATGTCGGGTCGGCTAGCTGTTAAATAAAGTAAAGAACCAATAATAGCTCTATAATCGGTAGAGTTAACGAAGCTCCCTCTTTGTCTAGATCGATTTTAAAGTTCGTGTTCATGGTCGTGTTCATGGGGATCTTGGCTGGTTTCTTTGGAATCACAACCGAATCTTTTGAGAAGATCTCGAGTGTATTTGGCTTGATTGATGAAGATTCCTTCAGTGATTGTTTTACTTGAAATCCAAGGAAATAATTCATCTCTCCCATCATGGACATCTCGAATTTCTCCTTCATCATCTTCTCGAAGCTGGCGACATATAACTTCGTTTCGCGCCGAAAATGATGTCGTCCATGTAGATTTGCACCAATAGAATGTCATCTTCGACTTTATGCTTTGAATAGGGTGCGATCTATGTCCCCCTTTTGAAAACCTTTTCCAAGTAGAAAGTCGATAGGGTATCATACCAAGCCACGGGTGCTTGTTTTAACCCATACTGAGCTTTCCTAAGTCCGTACACATGATGTCCCTTTGAAAGCCGGGCGGTTGTTCCACGTAGACTTCTTCCTTGATGCGCCGTTCGGAAAAGCTGACTTCACATCCATCGATATACCTTAAATCTCCGATGTGTTGCATAAGCTAGGAAAAGACGAATGGCTTCCAATCGCGGCCTGGAGCAAATGTTTCATCAAAGTCAATTCCCTCTGCTCTATTTGTATCCTTTAGCAACTAGTCGAGCTTTATTTCGACAATGACGTTGTTTTCATCTCGCTTGTTCTTGAAGACCCACTTAGTTCCAATCACGTGCGATGTCCAGGTCCGTCGACAAGCTCCCAAACTTCATTTACGACGACTGGTTCGACTCTTCTTGCATAGCAATGACCCGGTCGGCATCTTTAAGTGCGTCCTCTATCGACCGAGGTTCTTACGTAGACGGAAAACAAGAGTAAAGTGAGCTTTCTCCTTGATTTAATCTTGATCTCGTCCTTATAGTTGCTTGATGGATCTCCAATGATAAGATCCGAAGAATGAGCATCGAGCCACGAACGCCCGAGTCGGGCTTCTTCTTCGATACCACTTCGCACGATCGGTAGGTGTATTAGGCATTTCGGTGAATCTTGTTTTGTGGCTGTAGTAATTCGGTAAGAAGGTTAAGATCTGCGAGTTTCCGGGTTCGGGGGCATTCGGCTCGGGAACATTAATCGTTCCCCCCGAGTTTATATTCTCGGTAGAGGTCTCGGTTACCACGGGGGCTTCCTCATCGACCGAAGTTACCTGTTGTTGATTCCGTTCGATAGAATCAACTAGGTTAGCTACATTGCTTGTTGGTTGAGTCCGAATTTCTTCATCTTCGACTCATCATCCCAACAATCTTTGGATCTTTTCGACTTTGTCATTTAGTTCGAGATCATGTAGCTAGCTCTCGACATCCTCGGTACTTGACTTTGTATCTTTCCTGTTCTCGGTAACAAATTCATCAAAAACAACATGAGGGCTTTCCTCCACGCAAAGAGTTCGATAGTTAAAAACTCACGAAGGCTTTTCATCGACTTCGGGGAGTATCCTAAGAATACTCCTTGATCGGATTTGCTATCAAAGACCTTCAAGCGATCTTTCCCATTGTTGTGGATAAAGCAAGGACAGTAGAAAACATGAAAATGAGAAATAGAAGGAATTCTCCCTTTCCACGGTTCGTATGGCGTCTTCATGTGTTCTTTGTGTCGGTAGTGATCGATTACGAGTGTAACAGGCGGTGTCACTAGCATCAGCCCAAAACTTTGAGGGTAGTCCAGAATGCTGCGAGGAGCGTTCTTGCTTTGCTTCTTTGAGAGTTCTGTTCTTACGTTCGGCAAGTCCCGTTCTGGCGAGGGGGTGCGCGTAGCTGATGTCTCGTCTTGAATTCCCTCTTTATCGCAAAGTATATCTTAACTGCGAGTTTAGAAACTCTGTTCCTACGTACGAGCGTATCTTCTTAATCTTGATGTTCTTTTCCACATTTGAGTTTCTTGATAGATTAGGTAACTCGGTCCGAACATCGATTTGTTGGCGATGAAGATGACCCAAGTATATCTCGAGAAGTCGTCTATGACGACGAGGGCATACTTCTTGCCTCTTATAGTCGGTTGGAGAGGCGGCCCGAATAAGTCCATGTGAAGCGTTGAAGGATTCCATCGGTGGAAGGTGACGGAATAGGTGGATTGCTACTCTTTGTTTGCTTTCCCTTCGGGCACGCTTCACAATTTACGTCTTTGATAAACGATTCGTTGGGCGGTCCTCGACTTTAGAGTTCTTGACAAGCTTGTTCATGGTCTTGAAGTTCGGGTGGTTGAGTCTCTTGTGCCATAGCTCGGCGACTTGTTACTGATTTAGTCCGTGCGAGCAAGCAAGCCTTAGGTTACTGCGGTATTCCGGTTTGCAACATAGATGTTCTTCCTCCGCGAACACGATAACACTTGTTTTCCCCGTAGATTTGTCAATAATATCACGAAACCGGCGTCAAAGATTACTCTGTTAAGATTATCACGGAATTGATGGCGAAAGGAGATTATGTTGAAGTCCTTCAACATATGTTACTCTTAGGCGTGGGCGGTCCCAATGTTCGGCGTTCCGTATCCCCTTGTGTAGCCTTTGGAATTGTCACCGAATTCATTGCGGGACCATCTTCTTGTACGTAGTTGGTCGGCGAGCTCTTACGGTAGGTCATGTATCTCGAGCGGCAGGCCTGTCCACTATCCACGGGTCCTTATGCACCTGCAAAAAGCAGAGGCATTTTTAGGTACCCTTTGGTTCGATTGGGTCCTTACGGGTTAGTGGGTGATTTCGGAACCCGGATCTGTCTCGGGACCTTAGAAGTTCCGAGACTTCTTTTTCGAACCTTATCGGCTTTCTTCTCCACGAGGACTTGGAGATACGACTTTCTGCTGATAATTTTGGGTTCATGCGCTTTCTTCTTCGAGTCTTAGCGCTTCTCCCGACCCCCGGGCTCATAGTAGTACGAGCCGTCTCGAGCGGGTGCTCATACGATGGCTCCTTATCTGTTACGCCCATCCCGACCTTCTTGATTCCCCACGAATTTGATCGCGGTGTCCGGGGGGCTGGAACCTTTGGTCACTGCTTGTTGCTACTCGGTTGAGGTGTAATTATTTTCTGTTTGTTTTTCGCCTGAGGTGTGGTGTCGGCGGCTTGCACCTTTCCTCGACGAACCTATCGGCCCGGGGGTTCTTTGAGCTTTTGGAGGTAGAAGCTTCGTGTGTATAGCCCGAGGCCTTCTTTCACGAAGTTGGCCGGTTGAGCTCTAAGCATGCTTTCAAGCTTCTCCTTAGCTCCCGTGTATTGTTCGATCATCAATCCTCTCTAGACTTCATCACTCCTTACGAGTGAGTCATAGCGCATTCGCGCACGTCCGTGAGCTTCGAGCGAGCTTGGCTATTTCGGTCTCTTTCTCGGAATTGTCCTTGGTCGGGCCGAGATCCCGAGTCTCTTGAAGCCGAGACTTAGTCATAAGAGATTCAATCTCTTCCTTGAGTCTCGCAACTAGATCCACTGACTCGGTAGAGACGACAATCGGAAGAAAGTCTCGATTCTCGGCCTTTACTGTTCAAGTTCTTGGATGGTTCTCTTGAACTCTGCTCATTGAATACTGTTCCTCTAACGAGTCGTCGTAGGCTTGTACCACATCTAGATGATCATACGTGACCGAGCACGTGTCTTGTGTCTTGTGTGAAGAAGAGGTAATAATGCGTTTAGAATTTACCTCGGCCCTCTTCTCCAGGCCATCGAGACGGTATTCGGCCGACTTCATCGAGGAGCCGTCTTTGCGACCTCAAGCTGCGACGAACGCGGCTTCGTCTTGGAAGAATACATGAATGTATCCTCCTCAATTGAGTTGTCGGATATCTCTCCGGCTATATAGGCTGCCGTCTCTCGGCGAACTTCTTTCTCCCGGCTGCCGTTTCGCTCTTTGAGCAGTGAGAGTTCGGGACAATCGTCTCGATAGTGTCCCTCCCTTCTTGCGGTTGTAGCGAGGTAGATGTTTGCTTGCTCTTACCATTGAGTCTTTAGATGGATGCGGCAGACCCCGATTTCTGCATTCAGTAGAAGGATTAGATTCTTCTTTCTTATGATAGTCTTTCTTACCCGAGGAAGAATCTCGGTTGTATTTCCTCGGCTTTCGACTCTCTCCTTTTCCCTCCGATATTTGAGAGCCATCGGTGCTAGGCGATCGGGGCTGAAGTCTCGGAAGACTTTTGCTACGATGTGGCCACGGCTTTGCTTGAGAAAATAGGCTTGGCTCCGGTATTCTTGTTGTTGCCTTGAAGGCGTGGTCGAAGCGTGTGTCATTTGGAGCGCTTAAGCACTTTTGGGGTAAGGCTATGCTCGAACTCCTCCGATTTTAATTACGAAAATATAACATCGGGAGTTAGAGCATTTAGATCGGAGCGACGTAAATAAGTAGCAAATGGAAGCCACTTACGTCGGGGCAACACTCTCAAGATCTTGGTGTTCATCTCCTTGTTGGTGAACGACCTCCCCAACCCATTGATAACATTGACTTGATTGGTGAATCTGACACTCAGCTCGTCAATGGTTTCAGTAGGCTCCATTGCAAAGGCGTCGAACTTACGAAGCTCTAGCTCGAGCTTGTTCTCTTTGATCCGAGGGGTTCCATGGCTCGATGCGGCCAAGGCGTCCCATAGCTCTTTCGCCGTTTTGCAATCTTGTACCCTTCCGAGATGTGAGTCACTGAGCGTAGTCAGTACGGCATTACGTGCAACTCGGTCAAGGTTGTGCAACTTCTTTTCTTCAGGCGTGAAGGCAGATTTGTCTTTGGGAACCTTAGCACCAGTTTGTGCTCCCACGCCTCCTCCAGCAGCAAATACTACGTTGTCGATCATGGGAATGATCGGCCCTGACTCTAGGACATCTGATATGCTGTCGTGGAGTGACGTTAGGTGTGCCTCCATATGTACGCGCCATACCGTGTAGTTCTCTATTGAGAACATCGGCACCATCCTAATACCTGACATATCAGACATTGTAAGAGTAAGAGTATAAGGATGCTGAGAAGATGCTTATGCAGTGAAAACGGTTTTCAGGATCAGTTCGAGAGGACCAGTATTTCAGAACCGGCGATCAGTTGAACACCGAAAGCTCTGATACCAATTGTTGGTCCGGAGACGAAAAGTCAGGTGTAGAGGGGGGGGTGAATACACCTGAGCTCTGTTTCTTTTTCTCAGTGAAGGTCAGCTGAAGCTGATGTTTGCAACTGATGAACAGTGCCAAGTAAGCCTTCGATCACTGGGGTCAAAGTGAGTCAGCTTCTGAGCTCTTCTACTGACTGATGTCAGTATTACGAAACTCAGTCGGAGACTGTAGTGCGGATAAGTGTTAGGCCCGGAGTCGTCTCTTTTGAAAACGCGTTTTTGCAAGTTAAATCTTTTGGCTGTGCACCTTATAAAATACGTTTTATGCAAACTTATGATTTTCAAGTCGGTTGAATGCAATGCAATAAAACGATGAAATGAACACAAGCGATTTAACGTGGTTCGGATACGCAAGATCCTACGTCCACGGTCCGAACAAGGCGGGAGAACTTGTTGATTATTCTCGAGCAAGCCTCGGCGGGGATACCGTCCTGTTGGACGGGTTCCCTCTAAGTTATAGTCCTTAGCGACTTTACAATCCAAACCTAAGTTTAGAAGGGAGGGAATATTCTCCAAGCGAGAAGGAGTTCTTACAACAAGAACAATTCACTAAATGTGAACTCCTTCGGATCTAAGCTATGAATCTAGCAATGAGCTTAGTCTAGAGAAGATAGGGATCAAAGTGCTCTAGAGAGATGAACTACAAGAAGTGTTCTATGAAAACTAGTTCGTCTCCGGATAAGCTTGAAGGTTCTAGAGCGTTGTGAGTTTTAATGATTTCCCTTGATTTCGCTTATATTCCTCTTCTTGAAATCTTCAAATCCTTCTCTATTTATAGTTGTGAGTTGTGACATATGTCCGTTGGAGACGACGATGCCACGTGTCACAAGCGTCCAAAGAAAACGGCCACTATTCAACTTTGTTGCGGCGAGGCGATTAATGCACTGTTCATGAGAGCAAACTTTCTTGTGTAGAGTAGGTAAGCGTTGTCGGCTTCTCATTGGTCGAGGTTTGTAGTTGGTGAGTGTCGAGTTGACCGTTCAAACTACCTCGTATGTCTTCTGCCGAACATTTGAAGGGACTTTAAGTCTTTGGGTCGCTTTACGTCGGATACGGTACTCGAGAGTCTGTCTTCTTGGTGAGTCGTCGGCCCGATAAAGTGAGCTTCGATAGTCGGTTGGTCGTGCGAAAGTATACTTGCTTGCCTTTGGTTCTTCTACCGATGACCATCGGCTTGTAGAGAATGCTTCTGCGAGGTCCGGTCGGTGATGCGGGATCTTCAATCGAGTTTGATATCGGCTGGCGACGAAGAATGCAAGCGATTACACTGATGACGTGGGGTTCTGAAAAGTATCTTCAGCTGAAGATCAGTTCAACAACTACTCCGTACAAGACTTAGACAAAAATAATAAGCATTACATCACGTCTAACCTATACATCAGCTAATCCTATCGACACACTAATCTACTGATATCAGCTCGGTTTTGGGATCTTCAATTCCATAGTACTACTATGATTTCCCCCAATTTCTTTTAACCCTAGAACAGCTGAGTATCAATCTACTGACTCATATCCAACAATATTAGCTTATAAAAATAAGTCAAAATAAACTTAAAGAGTAGAATAAATTACTTCCATAAGCTCTCCCAAGCGTACGCAAAATGACTTATTATTTAGAATAAATTGAAATAACTAACTTTTAAGGTTTTCCAAACGGGGCCTTAAATATGTCTTGATTAATCTAAAATTATAAGTCATATTTTATAAATAATGTCCCAGTTTGGGAAAACAACTTAATTAAGGACTTATGACAAAAGAACTTATTCCATAAGAACTTATGTATAAGTACTTAAATTTAATAAGTTAATGTGTTTGGATACATGCAATAATAATAATTTATGTAGGCAAAAAAATAAAATTAAAAAAATGTAGTTGTCGGGATTTGATATGGAATCCTCGTTAAAAGTTAATTATAAGTTTCATAAGTTAATAATATTAATTTATGAAAATAAGTTAAAAACAACTTATTATTTGAAATAAGTTATTTCGATTAGTTTTTCCAAACACATGTAAAATGACTTATTATTTAGAATAAGTTCAAATAAGTTATTTATAAGCTCTTTCAAACGGGATCAATATACTCAAAACTCAAAATTCTAACTAACTTGATATATTACTATACATTATATTTCATATGAGAGAAATTAATGGATTCATGCTTTATTTATTAATATATTGCAAATATATTAATATTTAACATTCAATACTTTATATTTAATTTATTTATAAATCAATTTAAAATATAACATCTAGTAATTTAATTATCATTTTTTTCTCCATGTAAGAGAATTGTTTCTTCCGTAGTTTTTATTACTTGTTTTAGTCTTATTTTTTCAGAAATACTTAGTTTAAATATTATACTGGTTCAACTTTTGGAATTATCCATTGAATATTACTTTTATATGTATAATACACGAGTCATCATTATTTATGTTGAATATTTTATAATTCTTAAGAATTAAAAATAATAGTAAGCAGAAATGAAAATATTCTATAATAGTTTAAGAATCGAATATATTTTAGTACATATAAACAAATATAAATAACAAGAAACAAAAATAAAAAAATATAACAAATACACTAGACACAATTGTGCATAAATACACATTATTACCACGAAACGGAAAATTTGACAGGATTGGAAGTAGAAATATAATTATAATTTTATTTATTTAGCAATAAAAATTTCTAATATTAAGAAATATTAAATATCAGAATAAATTACCATGAAATAAGAATAATTTGAATTAAAAATTTGTTTCTATCTTTCTATTTCTCTATATCTATGTTCTTCTCTTATCTCGATCTTTTACTACTATAACAATAAGGAAGTAGAAATATAATTATAATTTTATTTATTTAACAATAAAAAATTTCTAATATTAAGAAATATTAAATATCAGAATAAATTACCTTGAAATAAGAATAATTTGAATTAAAAAAATTGTTTCTCTCTTTCTTTTTCTCTATATCTATGTTCTATCTTATCTCGATCTTCTTCTGCTATAACAATAAGAAATGAAAACCGACAAAATACAGATGTTCTTCATTCTATATCTTATTACAGGAATTGACAGTGCAATCGTTCTTACTAATTACATAGAATCCGATATTTAAAAGAAAAAATACAGATGTTCTTCACTCTCCGGAGTATATTAAGATATTACTGGAGAATGTTCCGTGGATAGAGTAGGAGTTGTGTAACGAAGAAATGCGTGTCACGAAGGAACTCGTTGATTTTGGAAGTGGCTGAGAGCGGACGGCTAGGATAGCTTTTTGTACTTTAAGTCTTTAGCCACTTTTAATTTGAGAAGTCCTGTTTCAAGTTCATCTCTTCATACTTACTCTTTCTCTATTTAATTCTCTCTGTTTATCTCTTCAAACATACTCTCTCTCTCTACCTCTCCCTTTACAAAAATCCAAAAATGATGAGCAATCCTCCTTTAGTTGCATAGAAAACGATCGACGGCATAGTAGACAATGCAATCGAAGCCACCGAATAGCATTTTGTCAGGTGAGTTTGATTGATTTTGCTTCGGTGGGATTGTTTTCTTTACACATACGGAGAGGATGTTGGCGTCGGCGCAGAACTCATGGGCAGGAGTGTTGAAACTTATGGCCGATGCAAATTGAGGAAAGTTGAGATGAAGATGGTGGTTAGACCCGTTAAATATTTCTACCTCTCATCCGTTAAATTTCATGTAAGAGAATTAAGAAAATAAATGATAAAATATAAAAAATGATAATAAAGTAAAAAAAAAAATTTATCAAATTTAAAAGTAATCATAAATAGACGTCTCAATCAAAAATATTATGTTGTAAATATATTTTATATATATACTTACCATATATTGTGATGACCATGTAAACCCTAAAAGCCCATGAGCCCATCTTGTACTCTATAAATAGAGGTCTCCACCCTCATAATAATACACATCTATTTTCTTATTCTCTCTATTATTCTCTTGTTCTATTTAGTTTATAACACGTTATCAGCATGATTGTTCTTTAAGTTTATATCATGCTTTTGGAAGACATGTTACACACCCACAAACGTATCTACGAGTTCTTTCAGACGAAGGTATATTGTCTTCAATTTATTTGATCGAATTTATGTTTGAATATTTATAGGAGAATTGTGTGTTTGATTGTGTTACGACTCCAATTTAATATTGATTCATTATGATTATCAAAGATATCTAAATATATTGACAAAAGATTCATGTTTGAATTCTGTTTGCTTCCTCATCGACCGATTTATATATATTTTTAAAGTCAAACTAGAATATCACACTCTATTTGCGTGTGATGATGTGCTTGATTTAATATGTCTATGACGTGGAGTTAATAATCCATGAGAGTGAGTTTATTACATGTTCTTGAAGAACAATTTATCGGAGTCAAATATTACATATTCTATTGAAGTAGCACAATTCATATTCTTGAAGAATATTATATGCTCTTGAAGAGCAATTCCAAAACATATTTTTAATTTAAATTGTTGCTCCAGAAGTAGCACAATCAATATTTCCGAAGATTATTACATGCTCTTGAAGAGCATTTATTTTACGCTTTTATTTATTTGTTTGTTTGTTATTTATTTATTTATTTAATGTTGAATCTAGATTGTTGCTCCTGAAGTAGCACAATCCATATTCCTGAAGAATATCATATGCTCTTAAAGAGCAATTCAAATTTATTGAAATAACTCAATTGTTGCTCCGTAAGTAGCATAAGTTAATATTCTTGAAGAATATTACATACTCTTAAAGAGTTATTAATATTATCTATGTATTTTTTTTATATACCTCAGTTTTTTTTGTTCCATACTGTATAATATTTATATCTATATATACATACAATCTTAATTTGGTGTTCCTGAAGCAGCACACAATTAATATTCCTGAAGAATATTATGTACTTTTGATGAACAATTCATATAATATGTTTTATTGATGGACGAATCTTGGTTCTTGAATTGTTATTGTTGTTGCTCCCGAAGTAGCACAATTTATATCCCAAAGAACATTATATGTTCCTAAAGAGCAATTGAGTTTCTAAAAAGTATTAGTCTTTCGCCTGAAGTGGTTTAATATTGGTGCTCCTGAAGTAGCACAATTTGTATTACTGACGAATGCTACATGTTCTTGAAGAACAATTCAAGCTTTTGATTTTGACAAATGTTATATGTCCATAACTCTAATTGTTGCTCTTGAAGTAGCACAATTAACTCTACATGTTCTTGGAACAACTAAAACTTGTCATTTTGAAATCATATATCACAATAACCATACTTTAATTGTTGCTCCTGAAGTAGCACAATTAATATTCTTGATGAATATTACATGTTCCTAAAGAACAATGTATATGTAAAGGTATGTTGTAATTTAAAATATTACCTAATTATATGGAGTGTTAGCAAGAGCTCATCTTTGAATGACAATTGCATTTCCAATATCCTATTGTGGCTTAATTTCTTTTCAAGAATAGATGTGAGATCCGGTAGATCTCAAAATTTGCAATTCATTGATTTCGCTTAGAATGAAATTAAATTATTGCTCTGAAAATAGAACAATTACATTCCTGAAGAATGACCATATTGTGGAAATGCTTCAAATATATTATTTTTATATACTATTTATCTTTTGCTCCTGAAGTAGCATCATTTATATTCTAGAAGAATATTAAATGCTCTTAAAGAGAAACTCGTATCTTGAATGATATATGTTTATTACTTGAATGAAAAACATAATTTATGTCTTGTTGACATTAATGCACTCTTGATATCGATGTCAATAAGCTATGTCAATAAGAGGCACGGGAGAGATAATAACAGAATGAAACGAAGCATCCTAGCAGGTTTGCATAAAAACTCAATACGAGTATATGCATCCTAAATTGCGAGATTTTCAAATCTAGTGCATCGAAATTATTGAAGGCTCCAGAAGAGCACATGTCATTCTATCAAACGATACGAAATCAACTACTGAGTTTGCCCTTTACTCTAGTAAGTCTAGAAGGAACTTACTAAGTTTTAAAGGATATCCGCTGCAATGAATACCATATTGAAATAATATATAAAGGTAGTGATTCTTTTGTATTTAGCCGGAAGCAAACAAAAGAAAAATTATCACACTACCACCTTGAATGTATTACACATTCATAAAAATAACTGAGACAAAACATGTCATGAACCGGAAGTTCAAAAGAGTTTTATGCTTTGACATGATATGTTTGGACATCTGCAACCAACTTTGATGCGCAACATAATTGAAAATTCATATAGGTGCTGCAGAGAGATCCTGAAGAATCTCTTAATTTCCATGAATGTTCGATTTCTAGAAGAAATGTAGAACTTGTTAGTACTACAAGTTCAAAAATAATGAGCTCAATTCCCTGAAGCAGATTTATCTTGATAAAGCTAGTAAATTTATTAAACTCTAAGTTCCTCTTAAAGAGGACTTAATATTATATGATTTTGGGATTGAGATTAAATATTTAGTTGCTCATGTCCATCCTCAAAATGAGTTTTGTACGTATAAAAAACGCGTCTCACATTAAGATTGTTATTATGATGAAATAACATTTTCAATATTAGTTGGAACATATGTCACATTTGGATTCTTGAAGTAATCAATGTGAAATCTACATCCAACAAAAAGCATAAGAACAAACTAGTCACATTTGGATTCTTAGTTAAGGTTTTTAACGAGGCATCCAATGCAACACACGAGTAAATTAGTCATTGAGATTGATTCATAAAAGAGACAATGGAATACATGATCTCCAAAGCAGTGGCGACATCAACATCCAGCAAATTCGTTCAAGTGACAACCTAGCAGATTCTTTTACAAAGGCATTACCAACGTTAACATTCAAGAAGTTGGTACGCAAGATCGATATGCGCCGACTCAAGGATCAAGAATGACTATATTGAGGTGGAGCAGCTGTACTCTTTTTCCTTCGACCAGTTTTTATCCTAATGGGTTTTTCTGGCAAGGTTTTAACGAGGCAACAGTTTCTTTTAGGAATGGTCAATCAAGGGGAGTGTTGTAAATATATTTTATATATATACTTACCATATATTGTGATGACCATGAAAACCCTAAAAGCCCATGAGCCCATCTTGTACTCTATAAATAGAGGTCTCCACCCTCATAATAATACACATCTATTTTCTTATTCTCTCTATTATTCTCTTATTCTGTTTAGTTTATAACAGATAAATAATAATAGAACGGATGTAGTAATATATTTTTTTTCTTTTATAATAATAGTTTTAATGAATGTTGGACCAAAATAATTAAATATTTTAATCTTTGACGATTGCGATAAAAGGGATGAATTGCATGATTAAGAATTTTGAAAAGCGAGATAGGCATGTGTTGACTCGAAATATTAAATAAGAAAAATGAAAATATTATAACCAGTAGAATAAGTTTGGTCCCACATCCTTTGAAAAGATAAAATTTTAAAAATTTGGTTAAAAACATATGTTGTTATCTATAGTGACTAGATAAAGAGTTGTGCCAACTTGATATAACTAAAATTTAATTCTATCCATCTCTAACATGATACGGAAAATTCTAACATCGAATTTTCTATTGTTGAAATCACTTTGTAACCATTGCTTCAATCTTGTTTAATTTAACTGAATTTTGACAATAGTGTTTTCTCACGAAAATTTTATATACGATGTAATAAGATACTGAATCAATAAAATGCATTACATATATAGTTCATGTGGACTGTATATTGATTAAATCCTATAGAAACCGCTGAATGTGAGTTTAGTGCGATGACTTTCTATAATTTCAAGAAATCATATTAATATTTTCGACAATCTATGCCCCACTTGTTTGCAGGCTTTGTTGTCGGGACCTGCATGGAACATAAGAAGAGCTCCTTGGGTCCATAAATTCTCTCTCGTTGGTCTTAGGAGATAGAGGAGGGGAAATATGGACAGACAGGAAGAGAATGAATCCTCCCTCACCACACCATTCGTTCAACCCACAAATGAAACTGAGAACAAAGAAGTAGCTTTTGAGGAACTGAGAAAGCAATTATGGCTGGCCGGACCTCTGATTGTGGTGTCTTTTTTGCAGTTTTCTCTGCAGCTTATCTCAGTTATGTTTGTAGGCCATTTAGGAGAATTGGCACTTTCTGGCGCTTCAATGGCCACCTCCTTCGCCTCCGTCACCGGTTTTAGTTTGCTGGTATACATGCACTTCTCTCCATTTTCTATGTTTATAGGTTACGGTGGCATGTTGCTATGTGTAATTTTATTTTAAGAAATTGGCCCTTCAAATTGAGATTATCACTTTAACTATCTAATCTAGTGGTCTATTTGAGAAAATTCAGGTTTTGTTTCTATAACGTGGTTTGTATTATTTAACCAGATGGGAATGGCAAGTGCATTAGACACATTGTGTGGTCAGTCGTATGGGGCTAAGCAGTATCACATGCTGGGAATACATATGCAGAGAGGCATGTTTGTTCTTTTGCTGGTTAGCATACCCCTATCCATAATATGGGGAAACACTGGTCCAATCCTAAAGGCATTAGGCCAAGATCCTAATATATCGAGAGAGGCCGGGATATATGCTCGCTTCATGATCCCTAGCGTTTTTGGATACGCTATACTGCAATGCCAAGTTAGGTTCTTGCAGAGTCAGAACGTTGTCTTCCCAATGATGGCAACCTCTGCAATCACAACTCTGTTGCACTTGTTTGTGTGCTGGACTCTGGTGTCCAAGTCTGGACTTGGTAGCAGGGGAGCTGCTCTCGCTAATTCCATATCCTACTGGGTTAATGTTGTGTTGCTTTCTCTTTACATCAAGTTTGGCTCGTCTTGCTTGAAAACATGGACCGGTTTTTCAAGAGAAGCCCTCCACGATATCCTTAATTTTCTTAGACTTGGAGTCCCTTCGGCACTTATGGTCTGGTAAGTCCAATTTTCATCTGATTTTCATTGTATTAAGATGGTACGAGCTTCTGAATTCTTTATTGAGCAGCTTGGAGAACTGGTCTTTCGAGATGATGGTTCTGCTTTCCGGTCTTCTTCCAAATCCTGCTTTAGAAACCTCTGTTCTTTCCATCTGGTCGGATTTACCTACCTAGTGTTGTTGTTCTTTACTAGTTAACTTTTGTTTGCAACTCAAGTAATTTCTTTATCTTCAGCCTTAATACGGCTTCAACAGTTTGGATGATTCCTTTTGGGCTGAGTTCTGCTGTGAGGTAGCTAAACATCTATCATACAGTCTTGAAGCATATACGCATATTTTAAGTAAACTCAGATTCTCAGTGTTTTTACTTATTAGCACGCGAGTATCAAACGAACTGGGAGCAGGGCGTCCACGAGCAGCACGCCTAGCTGTGGTCACAGTCTTAGTAATGGCCATCACCGAGGGCGTTTTAGTAGGGCTTGTTCTGATTTTAATACGTAATGTATGGGGATATGCTTACAGTAATGAGACAGAAGTTGTTAGATATGTAGCAACAATGATGCCAATTCTAGCTACATCTAACTGTGTAGACGGTCTCCAATGCGTTCTATCAGGTACGCTAAGACAATCTAGTATTTACACCAACATGCTCCTTCACATTGGCCTCCCGTGTGTGCAGGAACTGTTAGGGGATGCGGAAGGCAGAAGATCGGAGCATTCATTAACCTCGGATCCTATTATCTTGTGGGCATACCCGTGTCCATCTTGTTGGCTTTTGTTGTGGGCATTGGAGGCAAGGTAAAGCTTCATAAGATCTATCTGGTCGGTTTATCTCGAGTTCTCTGCACAAAATATAACGCAGTTCGGAATGTTTGTAGGGTCTGTGGACGGGGATTATATGCGCATTGGTCGTACAAGTCGTGTGCCTCTCGGGCATCATGTTACGGACTAATTGGGAGCACCAAGTAAGCAACACTGAAAACGAGTTCTTGTTCCTTCAAATTTTCGATTCATTGTTATCAAATTCTTTCTTGTTTCGTGTATAGGCGAAAAAGGCTAGAGAGAGAGTTTATAACACTACGATTCCAGTGGAAGAATTGTCGTGAAGACGAGGATTGATTTATTAAATTGCGTATTTTTCTACTGTTAGTATTTCATAGCTTCTTAGATTTCGTATTTATGAGGATAGTTACAAAAATAGTTGTAACAAAATTTTAAAAATAATCAATCGGATTTTGTAAAACCGTCTTTTAACCAATAATTTTAGAATATAATTTTTTGGTTATGTCATGTATTATTATATGTAATTCACTTGATAACTCATTTCTACTTATCCACTTTCATATTAAATCGTGGAAGTCTCCACAAAGTATTTGGGTAGCACGGCCTTTATTTCTTAGGGAGTGGAGGCTCTCAGATTCGAAGTTTGTGAGAGGGTGAACTCTACAAATTCTAATGATCCACACAACTTCTATTTATAGATCAAGTATGACAGGGTACACTTTATTTCCTATAGATTGCATGGTAAAAAAAACGGAATCTTCTATTGAACTCCAAGCAACTACTGAATTAAAATGAATTTATCTTCTGAATTCCTAACATGCGGAGCTCAACATATTACATAAAGTGGTTCATCAATCATCTAGGATTTTTGGATCTTCATTCCATACAACACGAATTATCACCCAACAATTTCCCCATATTTGATGATGTTATACACAAAATAGATGTTATGAAGTTTAACACAATCAAAGTATGAGACAATAAGCATAAGTAAGAGTGTGTTGGGATGAGATTTAGTAGAACAATATTTTGTAGATTTGAAGATTCCAAAAGCCTAGTTGAATGATGAACCTTCAATTATGTAATACCTTAGTTTGAGTTCAGCTTGTTAGGAACTCAGTAGGCTAGAGTTCGATAGGCTGCGAAGTTCGAAGAGAAGACATTGCACTAACTCACGATGGACTCAGCATCGAAGAAGTCGGTTGGTCGACCGACCATCAACTCGAATCTGCAAAGGAATTCGGGCCCTACGTACTGAATGCTCAGAAGAATGTTAGTAGGAAGACACTTCAGTTGAAGGTTCGAGGATTTAGAGGGAGTCAACCTTGATGTTTGACAAACCTCACCTAACACTCTACCTCGACCAATAAAGAGCCGATACCTGCTCTGACAAAAGCTGCTCCTAGACTGAAAAAGAGGCGTATCTCTACAGTGCACCTACTCATCCACGTTCAAATTTAAGTAGCCATTTTCCTTGTCGTTTCAACACGTGGCTAGACCCTCTCCAACGGATCTATTCACAAATCGAACACTATAAATAGAGGAGAGTCTTCATGCAGAAAGATACGGACCGGGAACCAAAGCTTTCAACGCACAAACAATCTCTAGCAAGCTCACTGCATATCCAACGAAACTTGAACTTAGAATTAGAATCTTATCCAGTTCTTCTCTCTAAAGAACTTGTTCTCCTTCTCTTATCTAAGCAAGCTAAATTGTAATATCCTTAGCTTAGAAACCCTGAGGGAGTTCACATTTCGTGAAACGTTCTTATTGTAAGAACTTCCTCAAAGTTGGAGAAGCTCAAACATTTAAGTTTGAAAACCCTGTAAAGTCACTACGACTATAAGTAGATATCTGTCCTGTGAACAGATCACTGAGACTTGCTCAGTATAAGCAACAAGTTTGTATCTGTCCTGTGAACTGATCACTGAGACTTGCTCAGTATAAATAATACAAATTCTCTTGCTTGTGTCAGGATAGTGGACGTAGGACCCAGCATGTCCGAACCACTTTAAAAACTCCGTTGTGTTGATTTCTTGTTGCATTATTTATCGTTCACTCAACATTCAACTGTATTTCATAAAATCAGCATAAAACTGGATTTCCAACCGAGACGTTTCATAAGGCCTACACTTCCGCACACAACTTTAATTGTGAACTACTGTTCAACTGACATAAGTCAGTAAAGCTGAACTCAGTAGAAGAAATCTCGGACCACGCGATCGAAAGTATATCCGGGCCGTCGACTCACTTCAAGAGCACACTCGGCCTAAAGCCGACTTTTGCGTTTTAGAGAGAATTTGTATTCGAGTGTACTCACCCCCCCCCCCCCCCCGCTCTACACCTAAAGCACGTCTCAGGACCAACAATTCTGGTCTATCTCGAATAAGATCCTAGGAAAACCCTTTTTCACTACATCTTGCATCTCTTCATTGCATCCTATATCCTATCTTTCTGCAATGTCTGATATTTCAGGGATAAGGACGGTACCCATGTTCTCAATGGAGAACTATGCGGTATGGCGGGTGAGGATGGAGGCTCATCTAACTTCGCTGCATGACAACATGATCGACGTCCTAGAGAAATGACCTATTGTTCTGATGGTCGACTCAGTCGAACTTGCAATGGATGGAGCAGCAGGTGCCAGAACCGGCCCGAAGGTTCCCAAGGACAAGAGCCTCTTCACTCCGAGTTGCGCGGAATGCAATACTTGATGACCCTCAGTGACTCTTATCTCGGGAGAGTGCATGATTGCAAGACGGAAAAGGAGTTATGGGATGCTCTCGTAGTACTGAGCTAAGGAACTCTACAAATCAAAGAAAATAATCTAGTACAACATCATCAACATCATCAACGGATTGGGGAGAACATAGATGAATCTGCATCTATATCTCCCACTGCTTCGTTTTAAGTCCAAGGATCCACGGTGTCTTGTTCATATGCCGGGAGATGGTCACACGTCTCCCATGTGAACTGTTGGTCCCGAGTGTATGGTCAGGTGTAGAGGGGGGGGGGGTGTGAATACACCTGAATCCAATTTTCTCAACTTCGAACACGAACAGTCCTGTTCAGGAAAGTGTCGTACTGAAATAATTCAGCAGACCAAATAGCTGTTCTGAATCGTGTATGGCAAAGAATCTGACTCTACTGAGATCTGCTAGCTGACTGAGTCAGAATTCAGTATCAAACAGGTAGAGTTCAGCGGTGCGGAAAAGTGTAGGCCCAAATCAGTTGAGTGGAAAAACCGTTTTAGCAAGTCTCAGTTCAGTAAACAGACAGTTCAGTATGCTGAGACAGTTGTATGATTTAAAGTAGGTTTTCAGTATGAATAGTAAAATCAATGCAACAGTAATCAGAAAGCAATAACAAGACACAGATTTTTAAAGTGATTTGGATATCAATCGATCCTACGTCCACTGTCCCGAAAGTTCAGGAGGCTATTTATTATACTGAGTTAGTCTCAGTCAGCTTGTGCACAGGACAAAGCTGTGGCTTGGGGATTATACTGAGCAAGTCCCAGTTTACAAATGTATCAAACTAAAGTGTTTGACAAACTTCTCCAACTATGAAGGAGTCCTTTTACAATAAGGATTGGGTTCAAAATATGAACTCCTTCGTCTAAGCTATAAGTATATTCTGTTGAGCTTAGGGTTAGAGGGATAGGGAATGAGAGAGTGGCTTCTAGATCGACGAACAGCTGAAATAAGCTTTAGGTTCGTATATCGTCGATTTGGATACTAGAGGCTCTTCTAACAGTTTAGCTGGTTCCCTATGAGCTGAGAAGGTAGTCTTTCGCCGGAGATAGATCTTCAAGTTCTTGCGGAAGACTTAGGGTTTTCTGGTTCTAGCTCGTTTGAATGCTTGTGTATGTTTTCGTCGTTAAGCTTATGCGCATTCTCTCTCTCTCTCTCTTTTTCTTGAAATGTCCCTCTATTTATAGAGCAGAGATTGGAAAAGATCCGTTGGAGACGATCTTCCTTTCTCTCTCTCTTTTGGTAGCTAACGGCTCTTTTTGAAGGATGTAACAGTGTCCTTTCCCTCCTTTTCTGGAAATAAGTTGACTTGCAGCTTTAGTAGGTAGAGACACGTGTATACTTGTCATTTGTCGAGGATTATGGAGTGGTTGAGATGGAACAGACTTCGAGGCATACTGAAGCTGACTTCTCTTTTCCTCGTACTTGACAATACTGATTGTATATTAAAAAAGTGTTTGACAGTTCAGAAGACTGTCTGCCGTTGCTGAGTCTGATCCCGTATTCAGTAGGTAGATAGCTGAGGAAAGTCTACTGAAGATCAGCTACGAGTTCGTGACTCGCTCTGCGAGTCCGGTTCATCGACTCTTTCAAGATATCGCTCTCCCTGCTGGGTCCAAAGATCATGAGTCTTCTACTTCTGGAATTAAGGCAGATAATCTACTAAGTGCCTTGATCAGAGCAGAGTGTCTACTGAGTCTGAAACCTCAGAGACAAATAACGATTACAATAGAATGGTACACCAAACAGATAGGGTTTTGGGATCTTCAAATCTTCTCAACAATCAGAGCACTACGCCGAGCATGGTTCAAGATAGAAGATAGAATCATTTCCCACTAAGTGAGACTATGCTGGGGACAGAATCATCACCCAACAATTTCCCCCTATTTGATGATGCCAAAACCTATCATCTATGCTAACACTAAACAAACAGAAACAGAGCCCCTTACAATATTACGGGTAAGATCGATGGAGTTATTCCAACGGTTCTAGACTCATCGAGAAAACAGGCAAAACACAATTTCCCCATTACATAGAAACTAGACTAGCGAGATCTCAACAAAGTAATAAACTGACAAGAAAGTAAATAGTAGTGAGTGTGTGAGTCAAGAATCACTTCGGTGATTCCGAGTGTTAAAGCATAATACAAACACGACCGGATAGACAACAAGTGGTTGTCGAGCCAAAATCGATTTGTATAAATGAGTGATTCGGACCAAGACAATTACAAATCTTGCTAAGCTAGGACGAACGAGAACTAAGCCTAGGAGCCCTTAAACCGCTTGATCCCGTCCATGAATCCTTGAGATTGCGTCTCGGCGGTGGCACTCCATACGTCCGGTATGTGTTCTTCCTCGGCTTCAAGTATGCAAAGAAAGTCTGCTCGGCTCATCTTCGCCCAGTTCTCTTTTTTGATGAAAGCATACTTCACTTCAGCCTTCTATTAACCCAAAGTGGATTGAGTCATCATTTCTTCTAGGTGGAGGTATGATTCTCGGGCTCGGAACACGACTTCTATAACTTCGGATACGGCTTTATGCAAGTATATGTATAGATCGAGTTCAATTATCATCATCCATTCCGTGTAGGCATCGGCCTTAGTCATGTTGGGCCGAACCCCGTAAATAGTTGCGCTTGATGAACTCTATCTTTGAAGATTCCCATCTCTCGAGTAAATTGAGCGGGTATCCAATTGTCTGCCTATGGCCATCTCGTGCGATTTCGGATCACCGGCTTCCCGAACCTTCGTATCGATAAGGAATATCGGCTTTTGAAGGTACTCTCGCCTGGCCTCTTCCTCGGTCCTTTTCCTCGGTGCTTCAAGGTCCGCCTCCCGCATTCTCGTCTCGGCGGCTGAACTTGTCTAGCCTCTTCGCCTCCGTATAAGTATCTCGTTCATTTGGTCGAATATGGCCTCAATCTCATCATCTTGGGCTTCAAGGTGGCTTTCGAGGAATGTCTTGGATTCAGCAGGGTACTTGATTTTTCTTTTGACGTACCCCGCTTCTCGGTGCTTTGCTTGCTTTTGCTCCTTCTCTTTCTCCCTATCTTCTTCATCCTCGATAATCGGTTTCCTTGGAGGTATCCTAGCAGGCTTTCTTCCTCCTCGAGTTGGAGATTTTGTCTTTCCTTTGTGAAGCTTAGACTTTGGTTTATTAGCGGCTTCGTTTCAAAGAATCTCCCCTAGCCGGCTTCTCATCAGTTTGCAATTTGAGCCTCCTCCTCACTGAAATGTATCTCTTCATTTTCTTGGGCTGGAGGGGTTGGGAGAGTCGGCACTTTCTTGCCTTTTCCACGAACAAGGTGGAGGGAGAGGAGCCTCTTCCTCTTCGACTCTTCCTGCTCAAAGATACTCGCAACCTCATTGATAATATCGGTGGAGTCCGGGTTGCATGAGTAGCACGGGTTCCTGAGCCACTTGGGCCGGTCTCTACTGTGCTCGCAGCCCAAGACACCCCGGGCCTTACCCTGTCCGAGTCTCGAGTCCTGCTTATCTCGATTACGGACTTGGTCTTTTTCTCGAGATCTCATTGAAGTTGTCCCCTTTAAGTAATTTGGTAGCAGTTTTGGTTGGGGTCGGCTTCTCAGTACTCTTCTCTCTTCCTTCCCCCTTTTTGGCATCATCAATTACAGTAGGGGTAGGGACGAGTACCTTCTTGTCTAGGCGTTTGTAGACAAGCGAACGCATTCGTCCGATCGTCATGGATCTTTGTCGGCGCCAAGTGCAGCTCATTCCTCTCATTAGTCAGTTCCTCCGAGTATTGCTTATGGGAGAGGTCATTTCTTGCCTTGAATTCTGTCGGCTTCTCAGAAATCTTATCCTCCACGACCAGTTGAATGTTGTCAAGTCGGATTTCCATGGCCTGGGCTTGTTCAGTGAAGGACTCAGTATGAGTGGACATTGAAGCCTTGAATGCTTTGAGAAGTTTGGCTTGTCCTTCCTGAATGATTCTGAGCTGATCATCAAACTGCTTCCGCTGCTTAGCCAAAACTTCGGATACAATTGCAGAGACAACAGGTGCGGCTGATTTTGATACTGATGTTTTCAGCCCCTGTAGCTCAGTGGTTGTGGCTAGCGTAGTCTGTTTCCGCACCTTGTGGAAGGCCTTCGCAAGAGCTCGATTCTGGATTCCCTGAGCGGTGAGAGCTTTTGCTACGGATCGAGATCTCTTGGTAGTTGGGCCGGGGCGCCGCTTCGTAAGTCGACTCCAAGAAGAGCTTAGCGGGCTCTGGCCGAGGACGAAGCACCAGCCGTGGACTTCGCAGTCCAAGGATACAGAGTGGAGGTTGAGCTTGTTCAAGTAGCATGTGTATCCTTGTCACCGGGATTTCCCTCATCAGGCTTTCCAGGGGCCTGAATTCGGGTGGATCTTGACCATCGTGGTCCGATCCATCGAGGGTCTTGAGCCGGTTGCTAGGCCGCCTGTCATGTATCATTGCCGCGCATAGCAGCCCTCGGGTTCTCCATGGTGCTGAGGTCGGCAGGCTCGAGTAGCCTATTTGCTCCCTCAACTTCAATTCTTCTTCATGAAGCCTGCTGGCAGGAGTAGTGGAGTACTAGACGTTGTAGATGGGGCCACTCCTGAAATCGCAGCAACATGTGGAGCCTTGCTGATTTTGGAATGAGCAACAAATCAGAGTAGTCAGCAAGCTCTGGAATCTGTTGAAGAATCTCTCGGGATGCTCTGGATACGATCACTGAAGCTTCTATCCCAATTGTCTCTTCTTCGATGTCTTGTCTCGGACTCCAAGTCATGGAAGACGTCTGAGTCTCAGCAGGAGGCACACTGCTGGAGTGGTGGAACTGAGAGGGGGCTGTCAAGACGCTGAATCTCTTCGCTATGTGCTTCTGTAGCATCCCCTTGTTCCACTTCTACGGGTTCCTCAGTGGAGACGGCCTTCTCCACTGATTGAGTCTTCTCAGATGATTCTGACTCGTCTATCAGCCGCTGAGGCTGAATAGGTTGCTTGAGTAGACTGAGCAGCAGGAACTTCAGGAGAGACCTCAGGTTCGGAGAGCACGTCCGGAATGGTTTTCCTCAGTTTCTTAGCTGGTTCCTTTGGAGTTTTTGCTGGAGGTGTTCTCTTCTTCGAGGGTGTAGCCTGCTGAGGCTTAGTCTGCTGAGTTACGGTGAGGGACCTGACCGATCTGCTGAAGAGCAGCAGTCTTGTTGTGGAATCTGACCTTCTTCACATTAAAATACTCCTTGTCATTGTAGGTTATTGGTTCAGATCCGCAGACATCCTCTATCATTATGGACAGCTTCAGTCCATAAAGAAGCTTGCCCTTTACACTCAGCGTGTAAGAGGCCTTGTCGAATTTGGCCGCCTGAGCCATGAATTCACGGATAAAGAACTCCGTCCAATTGATCTGAGCTCTATCATATATGGCCATCATGAGCTGGATCTTGAGCCTCGATACTTGATCGAATGAGCTCGCTTGGGCGGGTCGAGGCTGCATCACAATATAAGCCAAAGCTCAGCGAGGCAAGCATGTTGTTTTTAGGAAAAGCAGCTCTGAAGGTCGTGGGCTTTCCACAGAATATTGTCAAGTAGTCATCTACAAGATCATCATTGTACCCACGATGCGGCTCCTTCAGAAGGCAGATCAAAACTTCTCTTTAGCGCCTCCTTGATTGATATTTGCTTCAGTATCGGAGAAGCATCCTTGATCTTGTGAACGGCGAATCTTCCGATTATGTCCCCGCCTACTGAGTCAGAGTTAAGATAAACTTCGGCTACCTGCCTCGGGAGGAAGTATGTCGGCTTCCTTGAAAGAAAGCTTTCAAGCCCTGACTCTCTAAGAGCTGAGAAGATCTCGTCCATATAATCGAGATCACAGGCGTCGAACTCCATGGTTGGCTCGAACCAAACACGGTCCTTGTCCAGGATTTCTTGCATGTTAACTGGAGCAGACACCGAAACATTTTTACTTGCCATTGTACCTGTTACACTAGCATTTATCAGTATCGATTTAAATAAAACAATTTGTATAGCGATTCTGAAAGAGAAAATTAATTCGTGTAGCAGTTGTAATAAGCATACCGAAAGAGAGATTGAGATTCTGAAAGGATATGCAAGAGGGGATTACAAGAAATGATCTCAGAATTTTTGGATGCAGAGGATTTTAAGCGGTAATGGCGGTTTCTAAAGATACGATGGAATATAAGTCTATCGTGAAGATGAACAGTTTCTGATCTAAGGCTGAGTTTAAACTTGCTTTATGAGATGGATGGTCAAGATTAAAAGATATATATTAAGTAATGATCACATATGCCGCCTAAGTCAAAGCCAGTTGTAAATATGCCTAAGTAGTAACTGTGAAAAGACAAGCATTTAATGCGTGCAGAGTTCAGCAAACTTATGTATGGAATGTCGTGCAATAAATATAAGCCGTTAATAATAAATGACAAACTTAGGATATTTAATAGCATGCTGAATCTTTATCATAAATGCATTATTGTTCTATTCGTTACTACTGAGTAGAGATACGCAAACCTGTCAGCTGAACATAGTAGTCAGCTGATACCTCGTGTAGATGGTTTTCTGTCTCTACGTACTGAATTTACTCAGTATTGAGAGTGATCATTCCCCCTTACTGAATGATCCTCTCCTGGAACCTTCTTATTGATGGGGTCGAGAGGATTCAACAGAGACCTAGCTCTCCGAAAGTTCTCCGAATACGGATTCGGCCTAGAGGCTTGGTCAGTATATCAGCCCTTTGTTTGTCAGTATGGATTTTCTCCATTCTGATATCCTTCTTTTCGACATGGTCACGAATGAAGTGATGTCTGATGTCCACGTGCTTGCATCTTGTGTGAAGTATAGGGTTCTGAGTAATTGCAATGGCACTGGTACTGTCGCATAAGATTGGCACTTCATTTTGAGTGACTTCATAGTCTCGTAGCTGCTGTCTCAGCCAAAGGATTTGGGCGCAACAACTTCCGGCAGCCATGTATTCAGCTTCAGTAGTTGACGTGGCTACTAAGTGCTTCTTTGAAAACCATGAGATCGACTTACCGCCAGGAACCGACAAGTTCCTGAAGTTGATTTTCGGTCAATTCTACATCCTGCATAATCAGCATCAGAATAGCCAGTTAGTTCAATATTATCATCAGCTGGATACCATAAACCTATGTCAGGTGTGCCTCTGAGGTAGCGGAGAATCTTCTTTGCTGAGTCCATGTGGCTCTGCTTAGGATTCGCCTGAAATCGAGCGCAGACACCTACAACATAAGTTATGTCAGGACGAGTAGCTGTTAGATATAATAATGAACCAATTATTGCATGAAATTCAGTTTGGTCTACTGATACTCCCTCTTTATCAAGATCGATTTTCATATTCGTGTTCATCGGGATCTTGATAGGTTTGCCGGATGTGCAACCGAATCTTTTGATGAGGTCTCGAGTGTATTTGCCTTGGTTAATGAACGTTCCCTTTTCAGATTGTTTGACTTGAAAGCCGAGGAAAGAGTTCATTTCACCTATCATTGACATCTCGAACTTGTCCTTCATCATTTTCTCAAACTGCTGACACATGACGACGTTCTTTGATCCGAAGATAATGTCGTCTACATAGATCTGCACGAGTAATAAGTCATCTTCCGGCCGAATGCTCGAACGGCGTGCGATCTACGTGCCTTTCGAAAACCTTTATGAAGAAGAAACTCGACAGGGGTATCGTACCAAGCCCCGGGTGCTTGTTTTAACCCATATAGAGCCTTTCGAGTCTATAAACCGATGTCCCTCGCCGAAAGCTTGGCGGTTGTTCTACATAGACTTCTTCTTTCAGTACGCCATTTAGGAACGCAGACTTCACATCCATTTGATAGACTCGAATCTTTGATGTGTTGCGTAGGCTAGGAATAGTCCGATTGCCTCCCAATCTTGCAACCGGAGCGAATGTCTCATCGAAATCTATTCCCTCGGCTTGACAAGTAGCCTTTCGCCACGAGCACTTGCTTTGTTCCTTACTATAACGTTGTTTTCATCTCGCTTGTTCTTGAAGACCCATTTTGTTCCAATGACGTGTTGATGCCGGGACTCGTCAACAAGCTCCCCAAACTTTGTTTCTCGTGAACCGATTCGGCTCCTCCGCATAGCTATGATCCGGTCAAGCATCTTTAAGTGCATCCTCAATCGTCCGAGGCTCTTGGTAGACAAGAAGCGGGAATATAATGCGCTTTCTCCTTGGACGAATCTGGATCTTGTCTTGACTTTTCTTTGAAGGATCTCTAATGATTAGATCGGGGAGTGTGAGCATCTAGCCACGATCTACGATGTTTCACTCTTCATCCGAAATTTGATCAACATAGATAGTAGGTGAGTTAGGCATTTCGGTTGTACTATTCTCGAGATTGAAGCAATTCGGTAATGAGAGTGTGATCTGCGAGTTTCCGGGTTCAGGGGGCATTCGGCTCGGGAACATTAATAGATGTTCCCCCGAGTTGTTATTCTCGTAGTGGTCTCGGTTACCTCTAAGGTTTCTTCATCGACCTGAGTTACCTGGGATTGACTCTATTCAGGAGAGTCAATCTGTTCAGCTACTTGCGTTGTTGGTTCAGATTCAGTAGGCTTATCCTCAGTTTCTTCATCTGAATCATCATCCCAACAAAGCTGGATCCTTTCAGGTTTGTCTTTTAGGTTCGAGATCCTGTAGGCCGCGTCGATGTCCTCGAGATTCGGACTTAGAGTTATTGCTCCTGTCTTCGATAGCAAACTCATTAAAAACAACATGAGGGCTTTCTTCAACGCAAAGGGTCCGATAGTTGAATACTCGAAAGCTTTGCCGACTCGAGAGTATCCTAAGAATACTCCCCGATCCGACTTGCTATCAAAAGTTTTCAGCTGATCTTTCCCATTATTGTGAATAAAGCACGAACAACCAAAGATATGGAAATAAGATAAAGAGGGCTTCCTGCCGTTCCATAGTTCATATGGTGTTCTCTTATGCTGCTTTGTCAGTAGAGATCGGTTCGAGTATAACATGCGGTGTCGTTGTTTTCCGCCTGAATTTGGTTGGGAGTCCCGAGTCCTGCGAGTAGAGTTCTTCTCGCTTCTTTGAGTGTGCGATTCTTTCGTTCAAGAACCCCGTTCGCCGAGGGGGTGCGCGCAGCAGATGTCTCATGCTCAATCCCTTCGGTTTTGCGAGAACTCCTCTACCATGGAATTAAGGAACTCGGTTCCTCTGTCGAACGAATTTTGATTATCTTGGTGTTCTTCTCGACACTCGAACTTTTTCGTAAGCGTTGGTAACTCTGTTTTGACGTCGAGACTTGTTGGCAATGAATATGACCCATGTGTAGCGTGAGTAGTCATCGATGACCACTAAAGCATACTTCTTGCCTCGATCGTCACGGGAGAGGACTGGGACCGAACAAATCCATATGTAGCGGTCAAGGATTCCATCGGTGAAAGGAGATGGAACAGTGGATTTTGATTCCTTGTTTGCTTTCCCTTCGTACATGCTTGACACCGAGTGTCTTTGCTTTGAATACTTCATTCGGCGATCCTCTTGCTAGAGTGTTTCTTGCTAGTTTGTTGAGCGTTTTGAAGTTGAGGTGGCTGAGTCTCCTCTGCCAAAGCCATCCTGTACGGTTGTCGTTCTTCACCAACAGACAAGCTTCTGGTTCTGCTGAGTTCCAGTCACCTACATATATATTCTTTTTACGCGAACCTAATAACACTTTGTTTTCCCCGTGGATTTATCAATAACATCACGTAAAACCACGTCGAAATATCACTCTATTCGAGTTATCACAAAATTGACTAACAGAGAAAAGATTATGCTGAAGTCCTTCAACATATGATACTCTTGGAACTTTGGCAGTCCCAATGCTGAGTGCTCCATATCCTCTTGTATAGCCTTTTGCATTGTCTCCAAACTCGATTCTGGGTCCTTCTTCAGCTATATAATTCTTCAGTAGGTTCCTTTGGTACGTCATATGTCTTGAGCATCCACTGTCCACATACCAAGGATCTTTGTGCACCTGCAAAGTAGAATTATATTCAGGTACCCTTTATTTTGTTTTTGGGTCCTTAGATGTTAGTTTTAGTAACCCAAATCGTCTAACAGCCCTGGTGGTTTCGGACGGTTTCTTTCCACTGAAGTCAACATACTTGACCACTTTGGACTGGTCAAAGCCGACTTCTTAGAGCCGTTCGAGTTCGGGAGTCCGGATCTTTCGAGGCGGTGGATCCGACCTTTGCCTTTTGTGCGATTTTCTTCTTTTCTCGACTCTTGGAACCTCTTCGACTATAGGATCATAGTAATATGACCCATACCGAATTTGGATGTGTCAACCGAGGTGGTCCATACCGATCGGCCCACTTAACTCTGCTAGTTCCCCCTTGGAACCGGGGTGTCTTGGTGCGATCTTCGGTCGAATACGATGCGTAGGATGAGGTGCTTTCATCTTTTGTTTGTTCTTTGCTTGAGGGGTTCGGAACATTTGTATTGATTGTTTCCCCTCGAACAAACCTATCGGTTAGACGCACTTCGAGTGTACGGGGGCGAGATGAGGAAGCTTCCTGGTTGAAACCAAGTCCTTCCTTACGAGCTTGGGCTTGTTGCTTGCAAGCATAGCCTCAAGCTTCTTTTAGCGCCCATGTAACGCTCGGTCATCGGGCTCTTCCGGACATCATCACTCTTTTTCGGTATGTCGTGCTTGGTCCGAAGTCCCGACGGTTCTTGCTTTAGTAGACTCCGGTTCGGTATCTTTTGAGTCAAGTCGTTGGTCAAAACCCGAAATTCGATCTTCTTGATGCCGAGACTTGGCCATCGGAGAGTTTATCTCCTCCCCGAGTCTCAACACAAGTCCTTCCGCTCGCAGCGGCCCGACTCTCCGAGAAAGTCTCGATTCTCCACTTTCGGGGTATCCATCCACGAAGAGTCTTACCCGAGCTGCGCACTCATCCGAATTTGTTCGTCTAACAGTTCTTCATAAGTGGTAGCAACATCCAAATTCTCATCTCGCACTGAAATAGTGTCGTGTGTGCAAGTGTGAAGAGGAGTTAAGTGGTTCATGAGAATTTACCTCATCCTCTTCTCCCGCCATTAGGCACTTTTAAGCAGCTTCTTGACTTCAAGCTCTAAGCGCCATAAAAGCCGCTTCATCATCCGATGAATCAATGAAGGAGTCGACTTCTTCGAAGTCAGTTCCGAGATTTCGCCCGCAATATAAGATTGTCTCTTTTTGGCGAATTTCTCTCTCCTTGCCTTGCGTGCTGCGCGTTCTCAAGACTACCGAGCTCGGAGACAGTCATATTGATAATGTCCTGGCTTTTGCGGTTGTAGCAAGTGATGACTCTTTCTTCTTTGTTTTCGCTATCCTTTGATGGTGCTCGAGTCATCCTTCTTTCGCATTCGGGAGGATTGTGAGTCGAGAGTGCGTTTTGGCGTATAATCCGACTTACCTTTTGTGTCTCGGTATGCTTTAGCCGGTTTTCGCACCTCTCCTTCTCTTTCGATACTTCAGCCGAGCAACGCGTATTTCGAGCGAGACTTCCTTCTTGTAAGTCGTTGAGTGAAGGTTCGGTCTTACTCGTTGTCTTGCTAGTCGCGGGAGATGCTTGCGCCGACCGATGCTTTGAAGGCGTGGTCAATTGTTTTGTCGCCTTCGGCTTTTTGCTTTCGTTGAGGTCTCGCCGAACTCAAACTCTTCTCGCTTGAAGTTCGAAAAGATATTGTCGGGAGAGACAACATCTAAATCGAATGTCGCAATAAAGTGGCAAAAGGGTGTCCAGGTGTCGTCCAAAGGGTGCCCTCGGTATCTTGAGATTCATCTCTCGATTCTTTGAATATCTTTCCCGTACCGTTGATGGAGTTCATCGATTTGTGAATCGACATTTATATCTTCTATTTTGTCACCGAGGCATGAGAGAAAATTTTCCAGCTTTTGGAGTTCCAGCCGCTAGTTTGTTAGCTTTTATCTTCCGAGTCCCCCGACTCGCAGCGCTAGAGCGTCCCGAGCTCCTTTGCGCTTTGCATTCCTCGAACCTTGCCAAGATACGAATCACTTAAGGTGGTTAGTATAGCGTTTCTGGCGACACGGTCTAAGTTGTTAAGCTTCTTCTCTTCAGGAGTGAAGAGACTTCTGTCTTTAGGGATCTTCTTCCCAGCCACCATTCCTCCTCCTTCGATGGGGCCCGAGTCACGACACTATCGATCATGGGAACAATAGGTCCATCTTCAAGCACTTAAGTCATACTATCATGGAGGGATGTCAGATGTGCTTCCATTCTGACTCGCCATACTCCATAATTCTCTACCGAGAACATGGGTACCATTCTTATACCTGACATATCAGCCATATAAAAATAATGATATGAATGTAGAGTGATATGCAGTGAAGAAACGTTTTCTCCGGATCCGTTCAAGTAGACCAGTTTCAAGATAACAAGAGTCTTAAAGAACTCCTGCTCTGATACCAATTGTTGGTCTTGAGTGTACGGTCAGGTGTAGAGGTGGGGGGGGGGGTGAATACACCTGAATCCAATTTTCTCAACTTCGAACACGAACAGCCCTGATTCGAGAAAGTGCCAGATCTTGAAATAATTCAAAGAGACCAAATAGTCTGCTTCCGAATCGTGTGTGGCAAAGAATCGACTCTACCGAGATCCGCTAGGCCGATCGAGTCGATTCAAGTATCAAACAGGTAGAGTTCAGCGGTGCGGAAAAGTGTAGGCCCAAATCAGTTGAGTGGAAAAACCGTTTTAGCAAGTCTCAGTTCAGTAAAAGGATAATATCTTACATAAATTTAAATAAAAACCATAGTAGTCAGTCATACATAAACATAAACAAACACAAATCAGTTATACATAATTAAATCCGACATAATCTAATCAAACTTAAGAAGCTCAAGGACATATTCCTTCTTTGACTCGACCGAATCAAGGGAATAGAAAATATCCATGATACTTGGCCTTTCTCCGATCAAATTTGCTGCTCTAAATCCTTGAGCTTTAGTCAATCCGGGAATAGCATCCATCTCCTTCGCCAAACCCCGTCGAGAAGCTCGCACATCGTCAGCTGCCTTAAGCGCAAGTTGGTAGTTGTTATTCATGGTTGCTGCCATGCTTCCAAGATGATCGAGCTCCTCCGAGTGCGTGCTTGATCCTATCCTTGATTTCCCTTTCCCACTTGAATTGATTTGTGTCTTTTGTTTCTTGCTAGAACGCCGATCTTGTTCAACTTCATTATTCGTTGAAGCACTGTCAACACAAAATTCGTCATCATCATATTATTCTCACCAAGGTTGATACTTTCTTTTTCCATATTATTCACGGAATCGGTTGGGAGCTCGTACCTCTTCCCATTAGCTCTATCAACACCAAAAATAACATCTAACTTGTCGAGAAAAGGAAAAGGCACATTCCACAATCCGCGTGCCTTGGGGTGTGTCTACAAATTCAGAATTAATATAAGCAATTAAAGCAAAATGTTACAAATGAAAACCAAATGTTTTACCTTGCAGAAGTCGTCGTATGCTTACCTTTCACATTGCACTATCTTTTTCTCATCATTCCATTGAAAACCAGATGTGTTGCTTAATATCTCGTTAACTACAACATATTTTTCTCTAAACCATTTCACTTTAGATTCAATATGAGGGTCTGCTAGCAACCCACAACCAGGATGAACCACATTCATCATATGTTCGACCTTTTTTGTGAAGCCACTCTTAAAACCTCCTTATCCCTTCCAACATGGGTCTACACTTTGTTCCATTAGAAAATTAAGTAAAGTTTCTTCCTCATCCTTTCTCCAAAAACGTTTGTTTTTTCCTCTCCCACTTAGTGAATCCATCTAAATAATGAAAATCCAATTATAACAAAAGAAACCACATTATAACAAAGAACTAAAGCATAAGAAACCACATCCACCATCCACACAATAAAGAGAAGAGCCATAAGAATGATAACACATAATCGTAACTTCAAATTGCTTGCCCATAAAAGTATGATTTTCCACACAAATAAGAAAGATAACACAAAATTTGTAGATACATTAGCATATCATCTACTTACAATCTAGCCCAGTTTCAAAAGATTATATTTATGCAAATTACGGCCCAAGTACTCATCGAACTGGAACCGACTCACAAACCGCTCACAAACCGACTCACAAACCGCTCATTCAAATAGAACACTAAAACCGGAAACCAATATAAAAGGAAATCTTAAGCGCAACAAATTGAAAAAAAGTCCCCCGATTCCATTAATTCAGTACAAAACTAGATCTCGAGAAGAGTATTAAGTAACACCGAAAATTAGGACTAGTTAGGAGGAAGTACTAGGAGCGAGATCGAGGGCGCCGCGCGAGGTGGGCGTGGTGGAGCGGCGAAAATGGAGCAAGTGGCGGAGCGGCGAGAATGAGAGGAGACGGAGATAGAGATTTAGAGAAGAAATGTTTTGGAAGAGAAGAAATCTTGTAGCGAGAGTAGGGAGAAATAATGGGAGCAATCAAACCCCAAAGTGCCCAATTTTGAGGGGTTGGGAAAGTCTTATTTGAGGGGGATGGAAGGGGGAATGGGGAATGATATCTATGTAGTTTTTTCGATACAAAACACGAGGAATGGAATCATTCCTTTAAAATGATTCCTAATTCCATTCCTCCACTCCAACCAAACGGGACCTAAGTACTAAAACAAAACTTAAAAGATAGATGTAAATCTCCAACGACAATTGCAGGAACTCTCAATCCATTGTCCATAGAGACTACCACCTCGACATCACTCAATTCCCTTTTCTGCAAGAAACCTTGCAAGGTGTAACAAATGTGATCAGTTGCCCCCGAATCCACTACCCATTGATGGGTAGAAGAGGAAACTAGAACAATTTCAGTTAAAAGAGCGACTCGCGTCTCTTTCTGTTTTGCCATGACATCTGGATAATAACTCTTCCAGTGTCCTCTCTTACCATAATGGAAGAACCTTCCTTTCTCCTTTGGCATTCGCATGTCGCCGGTAAGGATCGCCTTCTTACTCCCTCTCGCTCTTCTTGAATTGACCACCCTTTCTCGCTCTTTTTCGGTTTTCGCCTTTCCACGGGATTCGTGAGCTACGGGGATATTCAAGACTTGAGCACTCTTGCCCTTTCCTATAACCTCTTTGACCGCTACCAAAGATTTGAGTAATTTACTCATAGTAAACTCGTTCTTAGACATAGTGGTCCTAAAACAGAAGTTCTTATAGGACCTTGTAAGAGCATTTATTGGGACGGTAAGATATATCTTCCACTTTGTGAAATTATTTAAACCCGTTAGGGCTTGGTTAGTGAGACTGTTTAGAAACTCGAAAATTTTTCGAACAGACATTTCTGAAAAATATAATAAAAGCATGTATGAAAGTTATACTTGCAAATAATTCGTAATTAACCATCATTGTAACCTTTTGAAAAACCAATGATGTTAAATACTCGAATAGCCCAAGAGATCTCACTCGTAAGCCACTCGAGTGGATGTTTACTTGTGGACCCTGGACCAAGCTATATACCTAGATCTTTATCTCTGATCCACGCCTAAGTTCTAAAGACGAATGGAATTAATAATCCGATATTTCTAGACCATGTCACTATTATTATTAAAATGCGGGAAGGGACTTCTCAGGAAGTTGTACCCGCAATGACATCTAAGCTTTGACCATTAATTTTACCGAATTAACATGAAATTATCGAAATTGGCATACTTACGCGAACCATATCGCATTCAATTTGATTTAATTGAACATCCTATTTAATTATAATCTTGCTAGAGTACTCGTGTTCACTAGGCGCGTAAGCCACTCAGGTGGACGTTTACGGTTTCGCTCCCACTACTCAATAATAATTAAATATATTTTTGGAAAACCCATCTCACAAAAATTGTGGTTCAAAAATATAAAAGAAAGTCACTCAGGTAGACGTTTACTTATATAATTGTTCCACTTTTGTGTAGGGTCAAATTAATGGAGGTCCGAATTAATGTTTAATATCTAATTTGATTGGAATCTAATTAAACATTTAGTATTTTATTGTTTGCTTAGTCTTTTTCTTCAAAAGGTTTGTTTTTAATCATGCATCATCACATAATTCCTAAAGCATGCAATTACTAAGCGCACATAATACAACGTGCTCGCGAAAAATAAAACATGCATTAAAACGACGTAAATCCTATTTACATGCTTTTCTAAGCGCAATTAATCACATAATGGCATGCTAAAGCATAATAATAAATAAATGTGCAAATAGGAAATTTAAAACGTCGTTATCGGGCTAAAAACAAATAGATAATTTATATCTATTACATAGCCTGAACAAATACAGATCTTCGATATCTTGATAAATCTTCGTAGAATACTTCATCGAAAATTGTCTCGTGCCGCGTCATTAGGATGCCTGCCACGCGGCAGACACGTGTACGACACGTGTCAGCAAGGGCTGACGTGGCGTGCCATGTCAGCGGGCCACGTCATCATCTTCCTCCTCTCGCACCGCACCCGCCACCGCCGTTGTGAGACCGGTTCCCGGTCGGCCGCCGCGCACCGGCAAGGGAGCGCCGAACGACAGTGAACCGTAAGTCGCCGTCCCGCTCGAGTGCCGCGCTTCGCAGCGGCGCAAATCTGCGCTCGCGTGTGGCGCGATCGCCGCCTCTCTGCCGCCCCCGATGCAGCCATTCCGGCCATCCTTCGTCGTCTCCAGCCATGCCCAACGTCGCCGAGACGTCTGGGCTATGATGAATTTCCACCTGGAGGCGCCGCCGTGACCTGGTGCTGCGAAATTTCGCAGCCCGTCGCCGGCGAGCTCCTCAGCAAGCCACAATTTGTTCAATTGATTCATGGGTAATGATCCTTGGACGTTTTTCGGCCACGATGAACGGATTTCGGCCGAAATTGTCTAACAATTTCCATCAATTTCAAACAAAATCGCTGGAAAAACATAAATTAGTGCAGCAACTTCAGACGTTGATTACGGTCGCATCCAAGATCGGATGATCCCATACAACATATCAACGTGAAGCTCATAAGACGAGGAATCTAGCGGTTCAAGCCGATTGTCGATCGGACGCCGGATGCGCTGGGAATCGCCGCCGCAAGATGCGGAAACCTATCAATCTATATCTATCTCTAACACTCTATCAATCTAAAGAACTATCAGATACAAACTCCTTACAATTCTTAAAATGAGAATCTATGGAGAGTTTCTTCAAGTCTTCTAATCTAAGCAAGTACGGAACATACATATAATCAATGAGTGCGTGAGTTAGTAATCACTTAGGTGATACTGAGTGTTAAAATAAACACGAAGCGGGCCATAGAGACCATCAGAAATTGTCAGGCCAAGTAACAATTGATGTATTAATGATAAGGATCTGAGTACATAATATTGAGGTGGAGTTCTGAAGGCTGGAGTTATAATACTGATGTTATCTTCAAGGAGGGCCTTCTGAACTATATTGTAGTTTTCAGGATCAGACTTCTCTATCCATTTAGCAAACTTCTCAGCTTTGTTGGAGTCTGGCTAAAACTGCCACGCATAATATCTTTTGATGAATTCAACTTTGATCATCTCCCATGCTCGAGTCCATATGTAAGTTTTAAGCTCATTAGGCTTGCGGCCTCATCTAAAGAATTAGGAGGTTGTGGGGATGTCCCTATCCTTAGGAGGAAGTGTCTTAGGCTTCAGTCTCTCTACTTCTTGTGCCTCTTCAGCCGCCCTCTCCTTGGCTTTTGCCTCTTTCCTTCTAGCTTCAGCAAGCTGATGCCACTCAGCTCTGGAATCAAGACCCCTTATGCAGAGGTCGATCAACTCGTCAATTGTAGGCTCAACCGGCTTCTTCATTTGCGTGGATGTGTCAGCATGTTTCTTCTCAGCTTCTCTCTCTTTCTCTTTTTCTTTGTTAGCATCGTCTTTGAGAGTAAGCTTTCTGGCTACCTACCTCTGAATGGGTTTTCTCGCTGGTACCTTCATTATGGCCTTCGTCGGGGCTTTCTTGGGGTTATTAGCCGCTTCAGCCTCAGCAATTTCCAGAGCAAGCTTCTCATCAGCATCAATTTGAGCTTGCTCTGCTGGGCTTATGTATCTTTGGGGATGAGGAGGAATTTTCAGTAATTGTTTTCCTTTCCAAGATATAGGTGGAGGCAGAGGAGTGTCTGCAGTATCAGACTCCTCTAGAAACGCGGTCACTTCCTCAATATACTCACGAGGAGGTTTAGAAGTGTCGGTTTCACCCCTTCTCGGGCCTTCTCATTTGCTATATCCCCCGCCGAGACACCCCGGGCAACAACCCTTATTACTTTCCCTTTAGACTTATCACTCTGAATCTTTTCGGCTTTGTCCTTCTTAAGCTCTTAGTCTTTTCCCCTTTTTTGGCATCATCCAATAAGGTCGGGGGGAGCAAGTAACTACCTTGGTACGGGCATATGATAAGATTTGGAGAGCTCATCCAAGGTCTTCTAAAGATCAAGCCGAACTTCGGGATTAGATCACTCCTCTCATTAATCAGTTTTTCGCATGTACTTGCGCCGAGAGTGATCTACAAGTTCTTCAATCTTTGTCGGCTTTGCGTTGATCTTGACTCACACTCATTCTATAGTTTAGAAATCCTCTGCTCATGAGCTAGAGTGTGCTGATAGATCTGGTTCTAAAGCTCAGTCTGGGCTTCCTTGATGGAATAAAGAATAGAATATTGGGCATCCTTCAGTAGCTTCTGAATCATTGCTTGCTGATTGTCGAATTCAGCTTTCTGTGCGGATAGAGTATTCTTGAGAACCGAGTTGAAGTCGAGTTAGGAGGGGATGTTCCCGAATGGAAGTCTTTATAGCACTGACTTCCTCGCACTGAGCTGCAGTAGACTGGTGCCATTACTTGTGAACATTCCTGGCAAGGAGACGATTTTGAGTCCCCTACTTAAGGAGTGCCTTTGCAACTACCTTCGACTTTCGGCGCTTTGCAACAAAGCTTACCTTATAAGCTGACCCCAGCAACAGCTGTTCAGGGTCAACAGGGGCAGAGGTGCCTGCTCCGGCCGAACCAGAAGGAGGAGGGGAGTGAGTATGATCGTCAGAATGTTGTTCTCCCTCCTTCTCCTGTTGAGAACCCTTAGCAGGCTTCTTAGTTCCTGCATTATTGGGCGATTCCTTGTCATCGTGACCTGTGAAACCTTCTATAGGGTCGGTAAGACCAGCATAGCCGCCCTAAGGTCGTCGAACGAGCTGAGATCAGCAGGCTCCTCATAGCCTATCTCCTGTTGGGGCTGCAACTCATTGGCGTTCAGTAATTCTGAGGACTTGAATCAGATCAGTTGCTCTAGAGTGATCTAGTCCCGGAATCTGTATAGCATCTGAAGCCTTGCCCTGTTGGCTATATCGACCAAGTCAGAGTGACTGGTGATTTCAGGAATGAACTCAGAGACTTCTTGGGCTGCTCTGGATCGATTTCAGTGTTAGTCTCCATCTCCTCGATGTCAATTGGAGACTGAACTTTCTAAGCAGAAGGTAAGCTGCTGAATGGAGGGATGTCCAAGTGGAGAAAGGGGAGTAGGAGTAGTGACTTGAGGTGAAGTCCCCTGTTCCATTCGAATCTTCTATGTCTCCGAAGTAGCCTTCTCTACGAGGCCTCCTTCTCAACTGACTTTGCCTTATCTTCGAATCGGCCTTCTCTCGGTTGGAGGACAAAGTTAGGGCTATTACCGTGTCTTGCTTAGTAGCCTTTTTCTTCTTCTAGGTAGCACCCTTCTTCACCTGGGGTTTGGGCTTTCCTCTTGCCCTTACCCTCTCGGCACCAACGCCAATCTGCAAGAGAACTAGCTTGGGTCGTAGAATCGATCTTCTTCGTATTGAAGTATTCTTTATCGGCAAGGCTATCGATCGGTTTCACGAAGTCCTCGATCATGACCGAGAGCTTCATGCCATACGAAGCTTTCCCTTAACACTCAATCGGGCAAATTGATCAATCGAACTTCGCCCTCGCCTCGAAACTCCTTGATGAAGATTTCGGCCCAATTGATTTGAGCTTTGTCATAAATATCCATCATCATTTGAAGTTTGGGCCGGACACCTGATCGAAAGAACCGGTCTGCGGCTTGTCCCGATCGCGGCACAATGTACACCAAGGCCCTCAGATCCGAGGAAGCATGCTTCTTTTGGGAAAGACAACTTCGAACGATATGGGCTTCCCGCAGAACAATGTTAGGTATTCATCAAGGACATCATCCTTGTATCCGGCAGATCGATGCCTTGGTTCGGAAGTTTGAAGCTCCTATCTAAGGCTTGCTTCAATGACATCCTCTTCAAAATGCGAGATGCCTTGGATGGGTCCCTGAATCGATGAACTTGGAAGGACCCAAACAAGTCCCCGTCTTCCTCCTCAAGATTGAGATACATCTCAGAGAATCCGGTGAGGAGGGAAGTAAGAAGGTTTCTTCCATAGAAATGGCTCCGGACCCGGATGCCCTCAACGCATCATAGACCTCATCCAACAACTCTAAGTCACTGGAGTCGAACTCCATAGATGGCTCGCACCACACCCGGTCCTTCTCCAAAATCTCCACAATATCCACCGGAGAAATGACTGTAAGGCCTGACATGACTCTCTGCAAAATCAATGGTTAGCACTTGAAAATAGACTTAATCGGTAAGAGTGCTTTAGAAACTAGGATTTACCGTAGAAATTCTCTGAATAAAGTGAAAACAAGTAGTATGTTGAATAATTTTCAGAGAACTCGAAGGTAGTTTGCAGAACAGAAATGGTGAAGATGGCGGTTTTAGGATGATCACGTCGATATATAAGTTTTTTGAATATGAAACATTTTTGATCGACGATTGGGATTAAAATTCGATTTACCAGATGGATGGTCACGATTTTAATAGATAAGAAAAGTAATGATGATCGTGCCGCTCTAGTCAAATCTCGACTAAAATAGCTTAGAGAGTTAAGACATGCATTTAATGCAAAGTTGTTTCAGCAAAGTTGGCATAAAATGTCGTGTAATAAATGAAAACGATTTTAACAAATAACATTCTTTAAGGCAATAAATGCGATGCTGAACTTATATTGTTGGGTGATGATTCAGTCCCTAGCAACAACGCCAAAACGTTGGGAGATGATTCGGCCTTCTCGGGTTGAGAATTAACTCAGTAGCCATGTGCTCTGAAAACTTACTCAAGATTTGAAGATCCAAAACCCTATCTTGATTGATGAACTATTTAGTTGTAACTTGTTGATGTTCTGTCTCGGAGGTTTCAGACTCAACACACACTCGCATCCCGGTTCGAGCGCTCGTTGATTACCCGCCTCACACGTAGAAGTAGAAGACTCGATATCTTGGACTCAGCGAGAGCAAGATATCTGAAAGGAGTCGATGGGAACTGAACTCGCAGAGTAGTTCACCGAACTCGAGGCTGATCTTCGCAGAGCCGACTCAGCAGAGCATGCTACTGAATCAGAGATTAGACTCAGCAACGGCCAGACAGTCCTTCTGACTGTCGATTCTCTAAAGTCAAATCAGCAGAGTCAATACGAGGAAGAGAGAAGTCAGCTTCAGATCTCCTTGAAGTCTGTTCTGTCTCAACCACTTTTCTGAACCCCAATCAATGACAAGCGCCCACTGTCCTATATCTGTTAAAGCTGCAAGTCAACAACTTTCCAGAAATGGAGGGAAAGGACACTGCTACCATATTTCGAAAGAGCCGTTAGCTACCCAAAAGAGAGAGACAAAGGATCGTCGTCTCCGACGGATCTATCCTAATCTCTGCTCTATAAATAGAGGGATAAAATCAAATTGAAGCTCACGAGACCAACGAGAGAACAAGCAGACACACGAACTCAGAGCATTCAAAAGAGCAACTCGAAAAAGCTTAAGTCTTCCGCAAGTAATTCGAAGAGACAATCTCCGGCGAAAGACTACATTTCTGCTCATAGGGAACCAAGCTGAATTAGAATTATACAGCCTCTAGTATCTAAGCGACGATACACAAACCCAAAGCTTATACTCAGGTGTTCGTCGCTCTAGAAGGCAATTTCTTGTTCCCTATCCCTCTAACCTAAGCTCAACCGTTTAAATCTATAGCTTAGACGAAGGAGTTCACTTCTGAACTGATCCTTATTGTAAAGGACTCCTTCAGTGTTGGAGAGTTTTTTTCAAACACTTAGTTTGATACCTTGTAAACTGAGACTTGCTTAGTATAAATCTCAAGACCAGTGTTTGTCCTGTGTACAAACCGACTGAGACAATCTCAGTATAATACATAGCCTCCTGATCTTTCGGGACAGTGGACGTAGGATTGTTGGATCCGAACCACTTTAAAAATCGCTGTGTTATGTGTTCTTTATTTTACTGTTGCGTTGATTTACGGTGCATACTGAAAATATATATTTCAAATCATTCAACTGAGTTTCAGCAAACTTAATCGACGACACTAATCTACTGAAACTGTTTTGATAAAAATGTTTTCCTAACTCAATTGATTTGGGCCTACACATTTCCGCACCACTGAACTCTATTCTTAACGGATCGAATTCGACTCCGGTCGCCTAGCGAGCCTTAGTAGAGTCGACCACTCGCCACGCAATTAGAACAACTTATCTGGTCTGCTGAATTCATTCAGTACAACACTCTCCTGAAAAGGACTGTTCGCATTTTAAGTTGGGAAATCGGTTTTCAAGTGTATTCACCCCCCCCCCTCTACACCTGAACGTGCTCTTGGGACCAACAATTGGTATCAGAGCAGGAGTTTTTTAAGACTCTTGTTGTTCTGAAACTGGTCTACTTGAACGGATCCGGAAAATGTTTTCACTGCATATCATTCTTCATTCATATCACTATCTATTATGTCTGATATGTCAGGAATCAGAATGGTACCTATGTTCTCAGTAAAGAACTATGGTGTATGGCAAGTCAGAATGGAGGCACATCTGACCTCTCTCCACGATAGCATGACAGGAGGTTCGGAGGATGGACCTATCGCTCCTATGGTCGATAGCGTCGTAGCTCGGGATCTAGCACAAGGAGGAGGGATGGTGGCCCGGAAGAAGATTCCCAAAGACGAACTCTCTTCACCCCCCGAGGAGAAGAAACTTCACAACTTAGACCGCGTCGCCGTAAACGCCATTCTCGACCACTCGAGCTATTCTTATCTCGGAAGAGTTAAGGACTCGCAAGTCCGCGAAAGAACTCGGGATGCTCTAGCGCTACTAAGTCGGGGGACTCGAAGATCAAAGCGAACAGGATTTGTCTTTGGAACTTCGGCTGGAGAGATTGTCTCTTATGCCCAGTGACACCATTGAAGATCTTAACATCGATTTACGGATCCGATGAACTCTATCAACGGGCTGGGAAAGACATTCTCCAACCGAGAGATGAATCTCAAGATTTTGAGGGCAAGTGCCAAACGGTCACGTGACTCCCTTTGCTACTTTATTGCGACATTCTGACTTAGATATTGTTACTCATGACCATATCTTTTCAGAACTTAAATCGGAGGAGTTCGAGTTTGGCTTACCTCAAAGGAAACAGCGATCTGAAGCTGACACCCAAGTCGACCATGCGTTTAAAGCATCGTCAAGACAAAGAGCTCCGGCGTCTAGCAAGGCTGAACCTTCACTCAGTGACATACAAGAAGGAAATCTACCCAAGAAGTACGCACTGCTTTCCGTGAAGTATCAGAAGGAAAGGAGAGGCGCAAAAAGCTCTCAAGAGTCGTCAGAGACTCTAAGGGTAAGAATGAATATACACCTAAGCGCACTCCCGACTCGCATACTCGAATGCGCAGAAACAGGAGGACTCACTCGATCGAAAGACAATGAGAGCAAAGAAGAAAGAGTCACAACCTCGCTTATAACTGCAGCGACCGGGACACTATCGGTATGACTATCCCGAGCTTAGCACTACCGAAAGAGCAAAGACGCAAAGCAAGAAGGGAGAAGTTCATCAAGAAGCGACAAGCATACATTGCGGTGAACTCTCAGGCGACTCAGATGAAGTCGATTCCTTCATGGATTCATCAGACGATGAAGCAACTTTCATGGCCATAGAGCTTGAAGTCAGAAGAATATGCGGAAAAGTGTCTCATGGCGGCAGAGAAGAGGATGAGGTAAACTCTCATGCACCATTTAATTCCTCTTCACACCGCACACACGACACTATTTCAAGTGCGGTATGAGAATCGGACGTCACGATTACATACGAAGAACTACTTGATGAGCAGATTCAGATGCGTCCGTAGCTCAGTAAGAATCTTCAGGAGTTGGATACCCTGAAAGCGGAGAATCAGAGACTTTCTTAGGAGAGTCGGGTTGCTACTGAGTCAGAAGGACTTATGTTGAGACTCAGGGACGAGATAAACTCTATGATGGCCAAGTCTCAGCATCAAGAAGATCAGATCTCAGTATTGACCAAAGACTTGACTCAGAAAGATACTGAACTGAGTCTACTAAAGCAAGAGTTGTCAGGACTTCAGACCGAGTATGAATTGCTGAAGAAAAGTGATGATGTCTGGAGAAACCTGATGACAGAGCGGTACATGGGCGCTAAAAAGAAGCTTGAAGGCATGCTAGCAAGCAACAAGCCCAAGCACTGTAAGGAGGGACTTGGATTCAGCCATGGAGCCTCCTCATCTGCCCCCAAACGCTTAGAAAACCGGCTAGCTGATAGGTTTGTTCAAGGGGAGACCATCAATGCAGAGATACTGAACCCCCTAGCCAAGAACAAACAGAAGATGAAAGCACCTCATCCCTGTTATCAGCACTCGACAAGATGA